>QLNU02015003.1:64264865-64277960 GCA_006491805.2 Dysdera silvatica | reverse complement strand
GGTTGGTTCATTTGTGTTGGGCGGTTTTGCTACAGTTTTTTGTGCCTTGGCGACGTGGCGTGGTCATCGAAATTCAGTTCCTTATTGGTCTGAACGCTTCGCCCACCATTGTATTCCAACATATTTCAATTTTGCTGTTTTTCGCCATTGTGCTCGTGATTTACACCAACATGTAGAAGTAACCTTTGGACTTGCGTGTTTTGTTTAAGCTGCCGTTCCCCCCCATATTTTTCGGCGGAGCATATGCATACATTAGTCGCAATTTATCCCTGCGAAGGCATCTAAGTATTGTTTTGCTCGATGGAGAAGAAACAAAACACACGAATCTCAACTAACAGGACGTTTACGTTGAAATAAGAAGAGCACCTTGGGATATTATCAGCTCAGTGCAAAAGACATATTTTTGTGTGTGTTTTTTACGTCTCTAGACTGCACTAGGGGGGTCAAATGGGGATGGGACCGACAGCTCAAACTGACTTCCAAACAGTGGCGCATTCAGAATATTCCCAAAGGGGGGGGGGGCAGGGGTGCAAGGAATTTTTGGTGGAGAAAAATGGTCAGACGTCATATCAATTACGGTTGCTTTTTGTGCACATTTATCATGATTGGAAAGAATTTGAAGACTGTCCCGGCCCACTGCTGCTGTTGCTTGCCTTAACAGCAGTCTCATCAATGTCACCAGAGTTCAGGGAAATCTTGGGAACATCACTAATTTTATCCTACATTTTTAATAAAATAATTTACCAGTGTCTGTTGGCGTAATAATCTTTCATTTTGTTAACCCAAGGGAGGGGCCCGGACCCCCAATGTGGGTGCGTCACTGTCTCTAAATCCCAATGCCTACTTGGAGTAGAACCCAGTTCACACACGGGAAGTTCGGAGCCAGTGGTCACAATCACTTGAGCTTGAAAAGCAATATATCAAGATATAATAACTAGTAAAGTTTCGTCATTAGTCCAATGTACAAGAAAAGATTCGCAACGTTTCGAGAACTACTGCTCCCTTTATTAAACGCAGTGCTTTTTGTTCTATCAAGGTATAATGCAATATCTCAATTTTGTTTTTATCTCCAATGATCAAAATTCAACCGCGTGTATTGTCTATTGAACTCACCTGTCAGTTGCGGAAGACAAAGGAATGTCAATTTTTAACTTTAAAGAAAGGTGTCTGTAAAGGAAGGTTGAAAGGGCGTCAAAAGCGCCCCCCCCCTCCCCACAAGGACTTTCAAATGTTTTACACCTTAAAATAAAACTTAAAACGTAATTTTAACGTATACATTTGATGTTTTGTTTAATTTTTATTTCTTTGCTAACCTTAGATCTATTTGATTATTATAGATGTGTACCATAAACGTGATGTAATCGCACTGTTTTCTGCAAAATACTTGCGTCTATTTTTTTTAGTTACTTGTTATTTACGGCCCGCTTATAGTTATGTGCCTGACAGTGTGACCCGCTGCTGAAAATACAGCCTGATATACAGAAAATGGTAAATCAGGTAGTCAAAAACGGTTGTGTGCCCATTTAGATATTGCAAATGAAGTGCATGTAATATTCGTGCATACTTAAAATTTTAAACGTAATATAATAGTTAATTTTATTCCCATGATACAACGAAAAAAAGTTTAACCCGTTAGTTGGATCCCTCATCTCGGTTTTAGTAACTATATCCATTAGGGGGGGGGGTGGCCGTGAAAGGAAGGAAATATTTAATTATTAATTATGTTTATAAAGGCTCTGTTCTGCTTGTAACACCACTGCCCGAAGATCTCAAATTTATGGCGAATCTAAAAATACAGTAGAAGCTCTTTAATCCGACGTTCTTTGATTCGGCGTCGATCGGGCTGCTCGCGTTCATTTTTTTTTTCGTGTGGATTCGGGCGTTTGTTCAGCTTGACCGCCAGGTCGGGTGAAAGAGACATGGCAGATGAAACTAAAGTCTCGAGGAAACAGGCTTCTGATGCATCAAATACATTTAATATATTTATAAAATTTGCCGAATCCAATAAAAGCTATAACTCTTCAGAACTCATAAAGTTGTGTATAATTTGTAACAAAACCAAAGCCAGGATTTAATTTCAGGGGGGGGGACTGGCCCCCTAATACCCCCCTTTCTGGATACAGGCATGATCTGTAACGATTTTTTGAAGAAAAGATTTGAATCACGAAGGCAACGTGATATCAGAGACTTTTTTTAAACAGTAACGCTCATATGTATTTTTTCTTACCATAGAGCAGTTTATTACAACTTGTTTTTAATGTCGTTGTACTGTATTAATTTTTCTTTGGTATTCCCGTTAAAACCATATTGACGTTCGATAATCCGGTAAAATCGCTAATCCGGCATGGCCGTGATCACGAATGTTCTGAATTAAAGAGCTCCTAGTGTATTACTTTATACATTCCTTCCTCTTTCCCATTTTTCTTTTGAACTATCCTTAATACTTTTACTACTCTATATCCTTAATACTCTTACCACTCTATATCTTTAATACTCTTACTATTCTATATCCTTACTACTCTTACCACTCTGTCCTTAATACTCGTACCACTCTATATCCTTAATACTCTTACTGCTCTATATCCTTAACATTCTTGCCACTCTATATCATTAAAATTCTTACCACTCTATATCCTTAATAATTTTACTACTCTATATCTTTAATACCCTTACTAATCTATATCTTTAATACTCTTTCTAATTCATCCAATCATATCATTTGCAACATACACATTTGTGTAGTTCTATCTTCTCACCTTAGTCACAGCATTGGCTCTGTCAGACTTCTCTGTCCTCAAACATTCCTGCCCAAATGGATTAATCCAAAGCTAATCACGTGTCTTTATACACCAATGTAACCTTAAATTCGAATTTGCCTGAATAAAGTTTTCATTGGGTATTTATAATATTAAATTTTGTTTTGCTTTGCTTCCTCCGTGCACCAGAATGTGCCTTTAGCGTGGAAAATAATAATGACAATAAAAAAATATATTGCAAATCGACATGAAATTAACCACTAAAAAATTCTTTGGGATACGTAATAAACCTTCAAATCTTTGTCCAGGGGCAATGATTCGCAATTTCAATTTTCTGATAAATTTTACTTCTTATTCTACGTTTTGAACATGGCTTGGGCATATGGAGCGGAGAAATGAGGAATATGTGGGAAAGGTAATGGATATGATAATGGGGAAGACCACGGCTAAGATGGGAAGATAGAGTGACGGAGGATCTGGAAGAGTATGGATGGAGTAGAGAAAAGGCATTGGATAGAAGATTGTGGAAAGGAAGGTTAAAAGAGCATAACACCAACCCCATATAAAACATGGGAAAATGGCAAAGTGAAAGGAGAAGAAGATCCTACTTTTTGAACAATAAATAACGTTACAATAGCCAATACCACGTTTTCAGAGCCAGCAAGATGGATTCGAATCACTTAGTACATTTGGTTCTTTAAAAACATTGATACACAGGTCACGTTCAGTCGTAAGTCCCACCCTAGATGATCTGTTGTTTGGTTTTATGAAAGGCATAAAAATACGAACAAGGAACGTTGACTGCTATAATATGCTGATGGAGATACGTCACAATGGAATGATGTACGCCGGTCATACACTGATACATGCGTAAAATATGAAATGTAAAGTGTTAAAGTATGCTAAATATATGCCGATGCTTTCCAAAGGATGAATTTTTATTAAACCACTTTGAAAATATGGATACCAGAAATTTGAATCGACCCCTCACCTTTAAAGTAATGACGAATATAAAATGTCAATATTGTCTAAGGACTGGCTTAATAGGAGGGAATTAGACTATTTCTGTTGAAGTGTAGGATGGGAGGGAGACGCTGTATAAAACTCTGTATAAGTATATTGTTATAACCCATTGATTTTTTGGTATGAATCATTGTGTTGTTATATTACATTTCGGTTCTAGTATTTTTGTAGCCCCCTCATAGAAACTTACTTAACGGACGAACAAGGCTTGCGAATGTTACCCGATTGCTGCTGCAGCAAGAGAGAAAGTGAGAAGCAGCAAAGTGCATCTTCTAATTTTCAGCTAACAAAAACAGCAAAAACGAGTTCTTAAAAAAAAAAAAAAAAAAAGACCCTATGGAAATGAAAACAGCTCTAATGTGAGCTACCTACAAGGTACCTGAGTTACCTGCCACGAAGTGGACGGCTCTGGGTGCCCCGGGGACACTTCGGGTGGGTCCCCTTTTCCAGAAGAAGAATGATGTAAGGGGGGAGGCATAAAAAAAGAAAAAAAAAGAAAATACGCAAAAAAATATGGAGACCGGCTATCCACGATACAAGCATAGGCGTAGTGGCGGCAGCCTGACGGGGAAAGCAATTTCCAACGCGTGCCCAAGCCAAAAGACTTTCTCTTCTTTTCTTGTTTCTTTATTTCTTCCTTCCTTCTGGCGCAATCTTTACCTTTTTCCTTCTTTTTTTCATGATATGAAATTCAGCCAATGGTGGCCGGTCCGAGGCCGGTTTCGTGAAAAGTTTGTTTCAAACTTAGCGGCCAAGACCGCCCGATAAAGCGAACTACGATATTGGTGTGGCGGGTATTGGCTGAATCTGGCTAGCCCAGGTAGCTAAAGGTTTGTTTTTGTTTGTGGATTTTTTTTTTATTTATTTATTTATTTTTTTGGATGCGGGTAGATTTGGAGCTATTTCTGCTTGCACGAGGATGGAATTTGAGTGAACATTTTGCATTACTTTCACTTGGAAGAAAAAACTAAATGATGGCGTTTGTTCTTTGATATATTGTGCCATACTTTAAGATGCAAGGATTGTCACTGGTGCAGAGAATCTTCAATAAACAGAACCATTACCATCAGTGAGCATAAATTAATATTTTCGCAGTATGCTATATGCAAAAAATGGTATGTGGTAGTTGTGAAACCTTCACCACTAAAGTACCATGGATCGAGCCTATCTATCTTGTTGACGTTCGCTGTGCATATTGACAAGGGGACGGTCTCGTCTGCAGCTGAGTCACCATGCCTTCAAGCGGTCATTGGACAAGCGGTCAATTCATCCTTCCCAAAAAGAGTGTCAAGAAGGAGATAAAAGACATGCGAGGGTAAGTGAGCGAAAGCAATCACTCTTCCGATTCTTTTCCCCATTAGAACGCATGATGTTGACTGTTCGATAAGATAGCTAATCTCCTCAAGTGGGGATTGTCACCAAACAGCTATACGTGTCATAGAAAGAAAAGCACTAGCTTTTCTTGCTTTGCATTTTTCGTTTTGGCAATTTTGTATTCATCGTTTGAAGCAGTGTTCCCAGTATTTTGTTTTATTTGCCACAATGCTACGTTCATTTACCATAACATAGGAATTTTATGCATCTTGAAATATGTAAAAACTACCACGCACTCTCTCCCTCTCTTGTTGTAATGATAATATTTATCTTTTCTGTATGATTATATGCTAGTTAAATTCGCTTATTAATTACATCTAAACTGAAGTTAGGTTTAAATTATTTGATACAGGGTGTCCCAAAAGTCAATGACCTATTTAAAAAGGTTGCGATGGAGATGCACCGTTTGTTTTTCTGTGTGACTGAAAATTTACAGAGTACAGTGCAGAAAACAGTGCATCTCTTTCGCTTTCCGGTGTTTGTTTGTTTTTTAATTAATTTTTCAAATAGGCCATTTATTTTGGGGACACCTTGTATGTTTGCTATGATAATCTTAAACAATCCACTTTCTGTATACAATATTTCAAATTATTGACAATCATCGATGTTAAACTAATAAGATTCAAGGGTAATTTTAATTTGATGCAGAATTCTTACGTTGTGCAAGGTAATTTAACGTAATGCTACGCAGATTAAATTTATAAATAAAATCGGCGTTATAAATGCAGTATCGTTGTAACTTTACCACGCTCCTAACGTTGAGTTTTGTTTATCAATTCTTGCAATTTGTTTATTTAGTATATAATAATAATAATAATAATACAGTACTAAGACCCATTTTATATCTTTCCCCACAACTTGTATAGACCAGCGGTTCTTCCTTCAACTGTGGTCCGCAGACCCCTAGGGGGTCCGCGAGATCCTCCCAGTGCCCCACAAAAGTTCGGAAAAGTACTAAGACACGAGCATTTACTCTTTAATGCTAAGAATAAATTATGAGGGAACGAAAAATTCCTTCCCCAAATGGTGAAAATCAGTGATGAAACACTAGAAATAAATATGTGCGATGCAAATTTGGGGCGTTAAACTTTGAGTTAATTCTTGGGGGTCCGCGATCTAGGAAAATTAAAGAACCGCTGGCACAGACCATTTGATTGGGTCCAGAGAAAATATTGTATAAACAGCTCCAGATCCTAAGTTTATCACTGTATTCTTTATAATACCTTCGTATGAGACATGTTAAAGCCGGAGTGATGAGAGATTTGTTTTTATATTATGAGAAAAATTAATTGTTTTAGGTGCTTGTAGCACGTTTAAATGTAGAAATAAACAAAGCGCTATTATCTGGGCAATGAAGAACTGAATTTGGAGCATTTTTCTGCGTTCGTTTTAGATTAAACTTTATCTTTTTTTTTAATTCTCCTGCATTTTCAGCTTAGCCATCAGAAAAAGGCGATCTTCATGTCTATTACCAGTTGTACAGGGGCGGACTGGGTCCTCTCAAAGGGCGCATACCTTGGATTATCAGAGGGCGCGAGTCCTACCGCCCATGAGGGCGCATCGCCCCGGGAACCGCTTGGTCGGCGGCCCAGTCCGCCCTGCAGTTGTATAGAACTTATATATATACTAATTGCATGTATTGCATAACTTATATATACTAATTGCATATATTGCATAACTTATATATACTAATTGCATATATTCCTTAACTTATATACACTAATTGCATATATTTCATAACTTATATATGTTAATTGCATATATTGCATAATTTATACATACTAATTGCATATATTGCATAACTTATATATGTTAATTGCATATATTACATAACTTATATATACTAATTGCATATATTGCATAACTTACATATACTAATTACATATATGTCCGATACAATGTATGTTTGAGGTTTGCATAAAGTAATATTACCATTAAATTATTATTTTTATTATTAAGCATATTTATAAAGCTAAATTGTATTTCTGGACTTCGCTCCATTTTTAAAAGAAATGACAAACTTCTTTGGTTCTAACTTCCCTTGTGCATTTATTTAACTCTGTTGTCACATGCAAAACTCCGATAAATGGGATGAAAGGTCTTAAATATATTTAAAAGTGTAAAAAGAAGTGTAATAGTGTGCCTTCTCCATCTATAGCTTTATCGTATGCAACATCCAAGTTCCACGTGCTTGATAAAATGGTTTGACAGCGTTTGAAAACAATAATTTTTTGTATTAAACTTCGTGCATTAGAACGTACGTGCATCTATTTGCGGGCAGTTTTTAAGTGGTACTTTATGAAGGAAGAATAGAAAAACATTCTCTGTAATCTTACATAATAATATATATTTTTCCTCGCATAATTTTCAAGTGATTTAATTTAAAAGTGCCGTCACTTTGCGAAACTAATCAATTTCAAAAATGAGGCAAACTACGAAATTTCGTGAATGATTAAGTGAGCTAATGAACAAAAGTGGCCGAGAAATGTAAAATTAGAACAAAGCTACACTGTTAAAATTAATAGTTCAGGGTTGAACCAAAATATGGTGATTTGCCAGCTGCATCCATTATTAAGAACTACGTTTCATTACATTTTGGCACCAACTATATTACCAATACTTAGCTGGATGTTGAACCTATATATATGGATATACTTTCAATAACGAATAAGGCAACACTGAACCAAATTCATGGTTCCAGCTTGAACCAAATATACTGTTGTAGGTTAAACCAAATGTGGCCAAAATTTCCCGGACACTGTATAACAATATAAAAACCTGCCTTTAACATGCTACCTATCAAGGGCGTATCGAGGAGTGCAGGAGTACCCATTGTTTTTCTTGGCTGCTATTGAAGCCACATCTACCCCATTTCATATACAGAGAGTACACATAATTTTTATTAATTACAGAAAGGTAGCAACCAAGCGAAATCATAACGAATTTTTATTAGGCCAAACATAAGCATTTTAGCTGTTAATGATAAAAAACATCAACTTCATATATACAGAAATTATTATATAAATCATTGTAATTTATCAAAAATAAAGGATATAAATATTGTAAAGTGATAAATTGTAATAATCGTCGCTTGCCGGATCATTAAAGAGATCTTTGCACGTAAAAAAAACTGGTGAATATCAGTAAAGAATCGCAACGGATGTTTGCCACACGTGACTTCCCTTGCAGCAAGCTAGGAGGTTGAACGAAAATCTGGTTCGGCGTTTAATCGTTATTTACAAATTACCGCACTTTCACCAATAAGTGGTACTTTTTAATTTTCAAGTAAAAGGGAGGTCAGTAATTTCACCAAATTTTGGTAAAATGCCTGCATTTTCACCATGTTTTAGTAACAACTAACGCGGAAATTGTTAAGAGTGTAATTCAGTTTAGAATTAATTAGAATTAATTCAGTTAATAAACACTCATGTTAAATATGTAACTACAGTCAAGTAGTTGCTACCTTGGAGTTCGGTAACTCGTTTAAGGTAAATCGAGAACGTAAAGCATTTTTTGTCGTCAGCGCTAGGATATTCTGTTCAACAGCTTCGAAAAAAACATTATTTAGGATTTATTAGAAATTTAATAAATGTTATAATACAATTTTTAAGTACATAGTGGGGAGTGATTATTTAATATGCTAATTAAATTATTTTTATTTTTTAAGTATTTTCTTCTGGTAGCTGTTTTATTTTGAGGATAGTAGTACTTTAATTTTTTGTAATAATAATTATTATTATTATATAATTATTATTGTATTATTATTATATTATTTATTTTTTATAAATAAAGAGCACTCTAATATCCTTACATAATGAAGTTAGTTAAAGATCTTGTAACAAGTTGAAATGAGTTTTGTCAAATTTATCCATCACTACACACACGTACATGAAGGCGCCTTTTTATATAAAGGTGTAGAACGGGAGCGTGTAAAAATAACCCTCGCAGACCCCGCGGTATGAGAAACTGAACTAATAATGTGTGGGGGGCGGAGAACGATATATAGAATGATGCGAGAGAAATATGGACTCTCTCTTAGTGTGAAGTCAAGGAGAAAGGTAGGGGTTCCTATTCGTTGGATCAGTGGTGCTGAGTGTGAGGTTGTTTACTTTCCCTGGGATTACAGCGCCGCCCCCGGCGGCCACCCTTCCCAATGAAACCCTTGCAAAAAGAAGAAGTTGTTTACTTTCCAGGAAAATTTTGAATTACAGTCGAACCTCGTTAAGACCAACACGCTTAAGACGAATTACTTTTAATACGAACCGTTTTCGGACGTTCCGTCAGATTGTATAGCATACTACCCTTTCCGGATAAGACGAATTGCTGTTAATAGGAACAGATTTTCTGTTCCCCTTGGTGTTCGTCTTAACGAGGTTCGACTGTATTTACATTTGTCGATTTTAAAATGCCTTTAGTGTTCTATTCGTCAGCATTCATTCTAAATGTGAATTCGGCGACAATTCTAGAAATTATAGTTGCTTTATTCAAGTACGATTGGGCTATCATTGTTCTGTTCGAAGGTCTCAATTTTTGCAAGGGCATACATAAAGGCAACCGCCTTAATCCTCCCAATTAGGCTATTGTTCCGCTCTCTCCCTATTTACTTAATTAGGTTGAACAGGTTTTCACTAATCGGTTGATAATTGATGGTTTATTAGGCTACATTTCGTGAGGCTGCATGGATAGGGTGTGGCCGATGGAGATGAATCCATTGTGGCCGTGGAGCCGCACGGTATGATGGGAATTTTTATTACCACGAATATTTGAATATTTACTTCGCCAGACCTATCGACGGCAGTTCATCTACTTGAGAGAGAGCTGACAGTCAAGAAGGAAGCTCGCTGAATTTTAATGATCGGAATTTGAAAAATAATTGTGATTATAATGCAGTTCGAGAGATAATTGATTAACGTTTATTAACAAAGAAACTTTCTCACTTTCGAAGAGTTATTGCTAAATTATATTTATGTTAATATTGTAAGAGGATGAAATGTACGTTACAGTGTGTGTTGAAGTTTTAAAAACCGTTGGTTGGTATAATGAAATTTAGGAATATGTAAACAAGATATATATATATACAAAGTAACGGTTGAGTTTTTATCAACACAAATGGTGGACAATTTATTGTTTGTAAATTAAAAAGATTTACTTATAGTCTTTTTGATATAAATATTAAAATTCAGTATACAGATTGAAATCGGTCGCAATGCAATTGTTTTATGCGGCTATTGGATGCTTTCTTTAAAGCCAAGGCAATTTTTGCAATGCTTCAGCCAGTTTGTTCCCTTCTCTAGGTACAGTCAAATCTCGTTAACGTGAACAAGCTTGACGTGAATTACTTTTAGCACGAATTGTTTCTTGAATCTCTGTTAACTTGTGTAGTAATAACACAATCCTTTCTGATAACGTGAACCACTTTTGACGTGAATGAATTTTCCTGTCGCCCTATGTGTTCACTTTACGTTAGCGCAGTTCAGCTGTATTATTTTCCTACGCTATGGTTCTGCAAGTCACTGGCGTACGCAGGGGGGTGTTGATGGGGGTTGTAACCCCCCATTGCAATGAAATTTTGTATATTTAACATAGGAATATATGAGTTGTAGCTCTGTAACCCTCCCCTATGAGCTTTCTGCGTACATCTGTGCTGGAAGTGGAGGTGTATTGAGAAAATCGAAGAGGGAGGCATTTGTTTTCAAAAGGGGGCAGGGTTAGACTCAAAATTAAATATTAAAGTTGTGTTTCACAAACTGCGCTCATGAATGACATAAAGGGAGCAAATTACAGATTAAATCACCAGGCGCTAACACATTTTCATTGCGCTACATACACACAAATATGAAAATATACAGTAATGCATAAATCTCCCCATAATTAAAATTATCATCAAATTCCCACTGAACTTTAAGGTTGCATCATAAGGATTGAAGAGCTTTCTATGGTGACACGGGGCATCAGTCTTGGGCAGGGGCGGACTGGGTCTTCTCAAAGGGCGCATACCTTGGATTATTGGAGGGGCCCCAAATCCTATAGCCCATGGAGGCGCACCGGCCTGGAGGCCGGTTAGCCGGCGGCCTAGTCCGCCCCTGGTCTTGGGTGGAATTCCTGCTAGTAGTAGCTTGGAGATCTCATCCAGCTTTTCCTATAGCTTATCGCATAAGCCTACTAGTTTTGAGACGTAACGCTTTAAGCTAGTAGTTCCCAACCTGGGGGTCGCGACCGCCAAGAGGGTCGCGAACAGGTTTCTGTGGGTCGCCGCAACTATTTTTGGTTGCAATTATTTTTATAAGGAATTTTATACCAAATGTTTCCGACAGTTTTATATTTCAACATGGCTACACATATTGCAATATTCTACTAATGGTTGTTAATTTTATAATTAATATAATTTTGTATTTAATGTGTTTTCTTTACTCTGTTAAAAATGCTTTTATTATGCAAATGTGGCGGCGGCAAACAAAGGGGAGATCGCGGATCTTTTGGTTACTATAAAAGGGGGTCGCGGATTACTTGGTTACTATAAAAATGGGTCGCGGCTTGAAAAAGGTTGGGAACCACTGCTCTAAGCAAATTAACCCTTTAGAGCAGGTACCTTGAACCTTTTTCAGTTCAAGGGTCAATTTTGCTCATTATTGTTGTTGGATCGCGGACCTCACTACCGTCCCAGCATGGATAGTGTGTTCAGATTAGGATTGAACAAAGGTGAATCCAGGGGGCGCAGGAAGCGCTCCTTCTGGATCAGAATGCAATTCCGTAAATCTGATGTTGAATTTTTGTTTTTAAAGCACTGTTGCTCTGAAAATCACTAAAACTACTCCTCATACCCATGCATGCTAGAAAACTAAAATAAAACAGTGTTGAGGGCGTATTACTTCAGCCCTCTGGAGCAGCGATTCTCAAATACTTTGGCTCGTGAAACCCTTTTTAAGAAAAAATTTGGCTGAGAAGCCCTACTCTATTTCACTTTTAATACGCGTTCTTTAGGTAGGGCCTATATCTAAGTTTCTACACCACACGCGGCAATTATGTAGTAATCGTAATGTGACGGAAAATAGTTTTCCGTCACATTAAGGAAAATAGTTTTTAATAGAAAAATTAGGATCATCTATTTATTTTTGACTGAACAAGTGAATTAGTTTTTCTGAAAGTGTTTTTTCGTTCTCAGTTTCCATTTTATTTCATTTTCAATTCACTTTTCGCTGCGGAGCTCATAGGTGGAGCCCTTTGGGGGCAGGCGGAGCACAGAAGCTTTGTTCTAGAGTTTTAAGATGTTCGTTACGAAATGAACAGGATAAAAGACACATATTTAGGACGGTAGGAGAAAGGGGCGTTGTTTTTGTGTGAGACAGTTTGTGTTTTTTTCATGGGCCGCGGCTTGAAGATCCCTGATTTAGAGAGTTTTAAGCATTTCGGAGTGTCGAGATTAAAAAGCTGAACGTTGTTCGAACTACGTAGATATTGGAGAATTCGGATCCTTTCGTTTGATCTGTCCGTTCTTTATACGGTAGCGAGTATTGTGTTTACGGAATGCAATTTCTCTCACATCATCCAAATTGCCATTTCGCGAAGAAGCGATGGGAGTCCGCTGAAAATCCTGGAAAGGTAGGTTCGGTGACCCATCCATGTTCTCTGATGTTACCGTATCTTAAAATTACTTTTTCCAATATATATTTCCAAAGCTTGCGCCTTTAATCGATATTGGAATTATTGTTGTCTGATATTAGTACCTTCCGGTGCGAATTGTGAGCGGTACTGTGTGTTGTTTGACAGAGCTTTGACCTTAACAATCCATACGTTATAAAACACAAAGAAACAAAGAGGTTTTAAAATATTTTCATGAACGCTTGAAAGGGTCCTTTCTCCCCCACCCCCGCTAAATGAAAACACATGCATAAACGATCCCCTTTATCCAGTTTTATCCAGATTTTCATTTCAAGCTAAGTCC
>QLNU02015003.1:64230882-64262618 GCA_006491805.2 Dysdera silvatica | reverse complement strand
CGCTTATAAAATTGCGCGCATGGATGATTGCGTGCGTAGATGAAACTGATGAAGGAACGTATCCACGTTTCACGGCATGCCATTGATGAAATTGATCGAATTTCAAAGTTTCTGACGTATTAGCAACTCTGAAACAGAAGCAATATGATCAAGCAATCCTCCTTTTCAATGGGAGAATGGAGGTCGCTCCGATTCCAAAACTCGAAAAAAGTTTATTTTTCCTGAGAAGGTAGACCTTGGCTAGGAATTCGAGAGAGTAGTGTGGAATGTCTTCTTTGTTTAAAACCTTTTTTATCCATCATTTCAATTGTTTTAATCATTATTATTATTCATTATATTATTCGTTGCGCCATTTCGTGATCTGAGCCGTAAACGCCGCGAGATGCTTATCAGCATTCCAAATGAAAATCTTATAGAGCCATTTCTTCTCAGCTGAAGAATAAAAAACGAAGCAGAAAATAAAAAGGAAAGATGTCCGTGGAGATACCTGTTTTTTTTTTTAAAAAAATCGTGTCTATAAATAAATTTACCCGGCTCTAAGAATAACACATTCAGCCTATTCTAAATCGCTCTTCAACATTTATAAGCAGTGCCTGGTTGAATGGTGGGGCTCTTTAAAGAGAGAGGGGAGGGGGTGCGAGTAAAGTTTTATTTAAGTAGATCCGTTTCTAGGAAATCGGCGCAATCCCGAGTCTAATGCTTGAAATTTAAATACAACACGAAAGTTCAAAAATACGCTTGGGGTCGGGTCGATGGTTTGGAAATGCGGTACTTATGGAGGATCGTATAGTGTTTGCTCACCAGGTGTCTCTTTAGTGTTGGCGCATTTTTGTTTTTTACTTTGTGTTGACGTGGATCTATTTTTTGTTGGAAATTTTTTGGCGCTCCACCTCTTTGCTCCTCCTTACGGGCGTTTACCCCGGCTTCGAACGACCTTGGGCTGATGCGATATTTACCTTGAAGGGTTTTTATGTTCTTTCGATCATGGACCCCTCCGCCCCCTGCACTGCTCGAAATTGCTGCACCCCTTTGTTTTCAATTTGGCGCTGTATCCAATCAGTTTCATTCGAACTTAAATTTCAAAATCTACGTATGTTATTTTATCCTTGCAATATCGTTTGTGAGTGAGTGAAGCAGTGGCGAAGGTAGGGAGGGGGGAGGCCCAAGCCACTCCATTGGGTACAAAAGATTATTTTAAAATCACTTAAGCCCCCCCCCCGGTAATATTTGGAATTGCTATTCCATTGATGAGAAGTTATAGGTTGACAATGGCCCCCAAGTTCATCGAAGTGCAATTTTATATTTAATAATAATACTTTATTTCATTTGCTTTCGCATAACAACGCAACATGCACCTTTTGTTTATACGTACATTCTTGTATACATGTATATTCGTACACATCTCTTACATGTATTTGCATTTATGCGGAAAGGCACGAGGCAATGCTGGAATCAAATGCGTTAGTCAAATTGAGAAAGTGTATGCTTTAAATCCTAAATTGTAATGATTCGAAGAATGCCATGGTCAAAATGTCCAAGACGAGTTCTAGTTAAAAATGCCACAATTTATTAAATGTGTCAATAACATTAACTGTAATAAATTATAACCTATTTATTTAAAACGTATTATGCAAATTTTTGGCGGCGTTCAAAACACACACGTTGAATTCTTATTCATTTTTTATTTAAATTATTTATTTGCAGTATAAAATATTCGTTATTTTTCAATGAAAGTGACATAGTTATCGGTGGATTTTTAAGAAATAAAAAGACGAAAGATGATAATTTGTTTAGATGATTTGAAACTTAAAATTTTCTTGATTTTCCTAGCATTGTTTGTGCTCGAGGAGAATTAGTGTGCTTGCCTTTATTTCCGAGTCCATTTCTTTTCAATCCTGTGACTTTGTCCTTCGGGACTTGAGGGCAGAGGATGCTCTGTGAAAAATAAAATAAAAGCCAAGCTTTAGAATTTTTTGAAGCTCGTTGATAATATTAATTCTGTTTCTCTTCTACAAACGGGAGGAATTTTAACGTTAAAGCGTACTTACATTACCATGGAAAACAATTCCCTTTGAAGAACAAGCAGTCAAAACACGACATGGCCGTTTTGAACCGTCTTCCTCTGAACTTGAACCTGCTACTCGTAGTTGAATTTCTCTCAATACAAAGTAAAAGAAAATAGCTTTTTTGATTCCAATTCTATGGTTAACCTTTCACCTTGTCCCCCCCCGACTTCCTCGTGGAAAAAAAAAGTCGAATCTCTCGAATAAACGAATACCAAAAAACACGAATTTAAAATATGGGGAGGGGGGGGGGGCACCCTCGTTATGCAACCACTTCCCACCCCACACATCTTTTCTCTGTCCAACACCTGTCATACTTGTCCAAGAGACCCCCTACCATCCTGATGAGGGGTAGAGGGGCTGCTTAGGAATTCGCGCCCTCTTTTTTGCAAGTTAAAATGTCTTTTCGATTGCCAGTTGCGTTCAAGGTATTGGATAATTCATTTGCTATGCCCGGCTGTGGATTCAAGTTTAACCTTTTGAGGATGCGGCTTTTCGCGCTAGTGCTTTTTTGTCTCCTGAAAAGTTTATAACGAAAATGCTTTTTTTTTCCATCAAAGTATTTTAGTCTTTTTTAAGGAAAGGAAGGGAAGGAAGGATAGTTATTGTTTTATATCGATTAAAGTATACAGTAATCGATATCTCAGTTTATTAAGCAACCCACTCGTAACTGTTCAATTCGGTCGGTTTGCTTTACCTTTAAATGTGCATTTTTTTCTTCCAGTAATGTGTAATTTCCTGGATAAAACCAACCAAGTGTTACGAACATCAAGGCCGCAGTCTGAAGTCTGTCTGTTCGATTCCAGTTTGCAGCGTTCACCCCATGTCTTTGCATTTTACGTGCAATATCAGAATAGCCGATTCGAGTCGTTAGTGTAGCTTTAGGCTTCATTATAAATTTCCTTGCTTGTTTCTCCTGATTATCGTTGGAAGAAACATCCGTTCTAATCTAATAATCGAAGTTACGCAACTTGGAGTGTATTTCGTTTTCGGGTGGGTGACTTTCCGAAAACAGACAGCGTACTGTGGGCAGTCCCTGGTGACATAAAGGTCAGAAGTTCTGATATACATGTAGAAAGTCTGAAATTAATTCCAGATATATTGTAGGGCGCTGGATGCTTCTCGGCGGCCCCGTAGCGAAATAGACTGTAGTTAAACTATAAGCCTTCTAGACGTGGGGCTAAAAACCTCACATAGGGAAAATTGATATATATGCTGTTATAAAAAACTGAAAAGGTAGGTCTAAGTCCGTTATGAATTGTAAATGGCAGTGGATTTTTCCTTTCCCGAATAAAGAATGAATGTGAATACAATCACTAGTGTACATAGGGGCTGTTGATGGAGGTTGTGGAGAAAATAATGTAACGTTTTTATTTTACAATTCTCGAGCTCAAATTATCATAACATACGTGCCTGCGAGCTGTAATTATTTTTTATTTTATTTTATTTTTTATTTTTTTAGGGGAAATATTTAGTTTTGGTCGACTCGTTCACTGAGAACGTTTTTCTGTTCGACGTGTTCTTGAACAAAACTTTTGTATATATTTTCTTGAACTCATTAAATCAAATTTAAAGGATCGAAGAGAATGAGTATCATTTCTTATATAGATGGAGAGACGTCAAAAGTAGGAGAACTAAACAATAGGATCATCAGTCATCGAGGTCGTATCATAGGAAAGGTGAGTGAATATATATTCCTACAGATAAAATCTTAGGTTTTATCTCGAACGTTACGCTGAAGAGTAACAGAGGTTGTAACCTCTCATCGCAATGAAATTTTGTATAAATATATATATATGTGTGTGTGTGTGAATATATGGAGTTGTGGCTCTATAACCCCCCCCCCTACTATAAGGCTGTAACCACCTTGTGAACTTCCTGCATACGCCTATGAATGCAACACACCTTTACACCAAGTACTATTTCGCATACGGCGCCGATAAGGTAGAAGTTTCTCCCAAAGAATAACACGTAAAATTGTAGTAGATTGTATGGAAACGATTATGCAACTGCTATTCGAAACACGTACTTTTTCGGGAAAAATTTTAAGGGGTGATTGCTATTTTACGTGACTTTCATGTTAAAGTATAGGGTGGTCACTCGGTATTTCCCTTCTTCTAAACGACCGTAAAGCAGCCTCTTTCTTCCTCTATTCACATAAGATATTAAGGTATATTCCTCCGTACAATGAGATGGCACCGTCTGTCACCTTTGGTGAGGGAAAAAAAAATAGTTTTTGGAACAAGCAAAAGCAATGCTTGCTTGAATCATTAATTTCCCCGTTTGACGACTTTAAACCTTTACTATAAACTAACCTCTGCGTTTGCTGTAATGACGATAAACCCCTAAGCCATCATTTGTATCTGTCTGCTCAAAAATGAGCTATCTATTTACACAGACACGTCTTACTAAAAATCTTCTATTCCTTGCATAGGCGTGCGCAGAAAATTCGCAAGGCGGTTACAGGCTCAATTTGGGGGTTACAGAGCTACAACTCACATATTCCTATGTTAAATATACAAAATTCCATCGCAATTGGGGGGGATTATAAACCCTATCAACACCCCCCTACGTACACCAGCGATTCTTTGGAGGACCTTATCTCCTGCTCTTCAACGGCCAATCCCTCCTCAATTCTTTGCTTAAAGTGCGCGGATGATTATTATTTTTTTAAACCCTATATTATATAAGGGTATTTTTTTACCCTTATTTAGACTCACAAGAATTGTTATAGATTTATCTGTGTTCAACGTGTCTGAAGCAGAGTAGAAAGCGCCTATCTCGTGGGAAAACGGAAAAAAAGTTTTCAATGTTATTGAATATTAGAACGTTGAAAATGTATTCAATAACATTGAAGACTTTTTCCTTGCAGTTTTGTCATTGGTGAATAAAAAATAACATTCGAATTTAAGCGGAATAGAAAAACTACGTGCGTACCCGTCAAAACTTGAATGAATACTAATAAACAAAAAGAGAAAAAGCGCCCTCTGGCATTTCGTGCCTTTCGGGTTACCATGACAACTAAAATTGAAAAGTGAGAATTAAGCACAATTGACATTTCTTCATGTACCTATGATTCATTCCACCAAAATATAGTGGCAACAACATTTTCCATTAGTTTTAACACAAATGATAATATTATTAATATTATCATAATGAAATGGCAACAACATCTTACCTTTATCCCGCAAAAAAATAACGAAAAAATGTGACGCTTTTTTTTACTTGACCTCCGTAAAAACGTTTTCAGCGTTAGAAATACAAGATAGAGAGGTTTCGAGATGTAGTTTTTATGCACAGTAAGACCTACTTATAACAAACCTGCATTCAGCGAGTTTCCGGATATAGCGGACCTATTTACAACGAACTTGCATTCAGAAAGTTTCCCGATATAGCGGATCTACTTATAACGAACCTGCATTCAGCAGGTTTTCGGATATTGGGAGAGAATGTGGATTTTGTTTGCTGTAATGTTTAAGTGCAATTTAATTTGATCGTTTTTAGTGACGAAATTTTTGAGTATCCAGAATTTAAAGTAAACAGTGGTGAGATTCTTTAAACGCAATATTGAAAATTCAAAAACTTAAAAAAAAAATTCAGTAATTGAGGGTGGTTTTTTTTACTGAGGCAAAGGTGATGAAATAAACTTTCCAATGCCTGAAACCAGAGAATTTTTAAGAGCTTTCATCCTTTTCAAAATACATAGTAAAGAGTTTACAATAAAATTTCTTTAGGCAATAGATTACATTAAACACTGTATACGATGGGGCTAAACATTTTACGACGAAACTGTGATGAACGTAGCTTCTGTAAAACAAAGCCAACAACTGTAGACTTTTTTTTTTTTTTTTGAGTATCCCGAAATAAAACTTAGTTTGGTAATAATTACTAATGCATGTTCTTTTATATACTGTTTGTTTTTAACTTACTGTACTGAAATTCAAGTTTGTATATAATACGTTGCTTATTAAATTTTAACAAAATTCAGACTTGAATATTGTTGTATACATGTGTACATGTGGCGTGCGCATACGTTACTAATACAAATACAGACTTTATTTTTGAAGTTCGGAATTATGAGTTCTAAAACATATATTTAACGAACGATCTTTATGGCAAGCATTTTGTTGGTCTCAAGCTACCTGTTATATACGGGTCCTGCTGCATACATAAGCATACATAAGCATAAGCGGATTTACCATTCTGCCGCCCCTTCCTACCCGTCCGCCCCCTTTCCCCAATCAGTTTTAGGAACGTAAGTTGTTACGGTCAATATACGCCAATAACTTTTGTGTCGATAATAAATATGCCGAAAAACAAACTCATAAATTGAAACATAAACATTAAACAATATTAACTTATATTGAAGTATTATCTCTTCTTGGTATATAATAAATCAAATTTTATTGAAATAAATTTTAATTTTAACAAAAAAATAAAAGCACATCGAATACTGGTATTTAAATGGAAAGCATGATGTCTATCTTTCTTCTAGGCAAAACATCTGATTATATCATCGTATGATACTGATTTTGTTATATCAGACTCAATACACAAAATTTTGCCGCCCTAGTCTATAGCCTAGTATAGCCTATGGGAAATACAGCGCTGTGAATAATGTATGCTATACAGACAGAAATGCGGGAATGCATGAGCTTCGAGACATGGAGGTGTTCGAGATAGACAAGTTCTTCTATATGTATTTCTTGCAGGCGTTTGCCTGCAGTTGACCTTTGAACTTCTTACTGATGATTCGGCAATGGATTTTGATTTGTGCGTGTGCCTCTCTCTCTTTTAGTGTGTATTTTTTCCATTTCTTGGCAATACTGTCGGGGTGTGGTTGCAAATATGGCATTGTGGGTGGATGGTCACGTGACTGACTCGAATATCTTGTGTTGAACTAGGTGCGTGTTCGGGGTGATGTTGGATGCCTAGAGATCAAAATACTCTTTTTTCTTTCGTTCTCTTTTTTTTCTTTCTGTTCCATTCTAACTTTCATGCTGTTCAAGTTCCCCGACTCGTACTTAATCTTTTGACCCTCCAGCAACCATTTTTGTACTCGACCACAAGCCACTGCGCATGCGCAAGCCATTTCCATTCACGGTGGCTTAAATTATTATTATGGCCGAGTAAGAAAGCAGCGGGATTGTGGCAGCCATTGGAGCATGGCGTTTTTCCATTTTTAACGTGAGTGAACAGACGTAACCGTTAAAGATGGATGCCGAGGAAATGTATTTGCCGTTGGAAAAAAGTGGGGGGAGCAGGGCTTAACTAAAAGATTCTCATGCAAGCTGTTACACAACTTAAGTACAACTGGTTTTAGAGAAGGACTTTACCCATGCGAAACCCAATTATTGTCTTAGCAGACGATAGATAAATTCCATATTGAGGAGCTCGCTTCATATCGAGTTACGGTGCAGATTCTTAAAAAGGGCAAAGAGCAGGTTATAGCCAAAGGTCAAAAGTTATGTAGCCAGGTTTCAGAAAATATTACAGCAATTGCCGGAAAGTAAAGTCATCATTTTTCTTTCTCTACCGTTTTGTCCCCACCTTACTGGGAACGCAGCGTCATTGCCCGAGACCAACTTTCCATATCATCTTGCATTCCCTGGCGTCAAAACTTCTGATCTGAGATTCATCTATGGTATGGGGTGGTGAAGGCCCGCCATTTTGTTTAATGCAGTTTTCTCGTTAGTTAATTAAATACGGTTGTTAATATCGTTGGAATATTAGCCATAATCTTGGTATGATTGAACTACAAGATTTACAAGAAGATTTACAGAAGCATTATTCATAATCACTTTAATTGTTCAAGGATGAAAATAGGACATTGTTTATATTCGCCACTTTGGACCAACAGTCATTGTGATTTGGTGTGTTTTATAAAAATATAGCTATTTTCAGGGGCAGGCAGGTGATCCCTCCTTATTGCGATAGGACTCGCCTTGGGGGCGCGAAAATAATAACGCGTGCCCCAAAGGCTCACTTCCCTGAGCAGTGGCATCGTTGGCATACGCATGGAGGTTGTAACCCCCATTGTGACGAAAAATTTTGTATATTTAACATAAGAGCATATATACGAGTTGTGGCTCTGTAATCTCCACCATAGCCTTACAGACTTTCTGCCTGCTTATAAGTGGCATGGAGATATTTTTTCTTTTTGAGGACTAGTTTTACCTCTTGCCAGACTAGTAAAACTAGTCTGTGGGACATCACCCCCCATAGCATAGGCCATCGCGGGTCCCTAGATTTCATCTGTGCTGCGTTCTCTGATGCGCCCCTTTCATCGGCTCTGCTCGCGCCCTTCGATAGTCCACTGTATCCGCCCCTGATTATTTTTTATTCTTCGTAGCAGAAGCCACTATGGAAACGCCAGTGTGCCCGTCCCCTGAAACATAAAAATAGATTCAAATTGTATTTTAATTGCGTGTTCCAGTGCAAAAGATGGATTTTCAGCCGTTTGTCCCCTGGATTTGTAATTTGTTGTCTTGTATAAACCTTTTTATTTTATGTAATGCAAATGCATGTTTATTTGCTAGTGAAGGAGAAGTAAGTACCCCCCCCCTTCTT
The DNA here is from genome assembly GCA_006491805.2 of Dysdera silvatica. Classification (NCBI taxonomy): domain Eukaryota; kingdom Metazoa; phylum Arthropoda; class Arachnida; order Araneae; family Dysderidae; genus Dysdera; species Dysdera silvatica. The sequence goes on along the minus strand of QLNU02015003.1, from coordinate 64,253,985 downwards.
TTCCTTTCGGGGTGTCTTTGGCTATAGTGACGTTACTTAAGTTTTGAATTCGGAGACATAAATTTATCTTAGAATTGAAGTATTGGACGCAATTTACAAAATGCAGATATATTAAAACAGGTTCGCCTTCTCTGATTTCTATTCTTTCAACAGACAAGAAAATTTCGGGGTTTTTTTCCGTGCACTTTCCCCGTTTCCTCGTTGACTTACCTTGTCCCCTAACCACGTGACAACGTTTTAAAAAAATATAAAAAAATTTTCCCTCAGAATGTGTCAAATAAATCTTCGTATAAATTTATTTAATGTGCAAAAATCTTACGATTGCCATATGAATAGCAGCATTTCATATGAAAAAGACACTTTTTTTTTTTTTGCCTTGGATTAATAGAAAGAAATTCGGCTTTGAAAATTTTCATTTTTTTCTCAAAAAAAAAAACCAAAAAAAACCAAAAAAAAAACCAATCCTTTCTAATTTTTTGCAAAGCTCCTCAATACCGAAACTGGGCTGACCCATTTCGGAAGAATTTTTGAAAGCTAGGTTCTTTTTTTTTTAATATAAAATAATATAATAAATGCTTTCGCATAACGGTATTTAAATTTTAAAAAAAATTATGAGATAGGCCACTGCTTGGCTGTCAAATTTTAATAACAAAATAAGATTCTCCATAACTATTTCGTTCTCATGTATATCGTTCGTTTACGAGCGGTAGGATTCATTTTATATTTCGCGGCAAGTTTTGATTCTTAATATCACCAATAGATGGCAGTACTTCTTCAACCTATATTTCTGTTTGAGCCATTCAGCTTTTCGGATTCGTCTTCCATCCATCGTATGATCCCAACGGAGTTCTGCTCATCTATGTAGAGTTTTCAAAATTATTGGGGAAAGGGGGGCTACGGGCTCCTCATAAAACTCTACGTCTGTAGCTTTGCTGAGAAATTTTCGTAGCTGAGGCAAATATGTAAAATGGTGCCCCCCCCCATAAAAATTACAAGTTTTTAATACTTGCCACTTCAAATTATTAATCCTACGTATATTATTTTTTAATTCTAACGCATGAACAGGTTCCTAGAACTACCATGCATTCCCTCGTTACCTTACTTAACGCCCTTTTAAGCTTTTAACACTTTCAAGGGGGCGTTTAAATATTACGTAAGCACCTTTGGGGTGGGAGAGATTGCCGTTGGTCTTATTTTCCTATGTTAGCCAATGTTAATTTTTGCTTACTAAGGGTGGGGGTTGAAATGGCCAAAATATTGCTTATGTAATACTTGAACTCTCCCCAACTGCCTTGTTTACTATACCATTAATACGACCCTGGTTCCCAATTTCTACATTATTGCCACTGGCGTACGCAGAGGGGTTAAATAAGGGTTGTAGCCCCCGTGGCATTTTGCGTGTACACATATGAATATATGGAGTTGTAGCTCTGTAACGCCCCATTATAAGCCTGTAAACCCCCTTAGCAACTTTCTGCGTACACCTGTGACTATTGTTTAGCGGGTTTTTCGTTCCAAAGCTTCTTTTTATCATTTCCTTGTGATTCTAACTTAAAATGATAATAATCTGAAGAGAGATCGCCCTTTGCGAAACAACTCGTATCAGAAACAACTGTTGTTGTTGTCATGCGCAGCAGAAATCAGCTGAAAAAAAAAAGGTTTTGTCTATGAATGCAATCGGCGTGATCTCATTTGTGTTTGGACCAGGTGTCTGTGTGTCCGAAGATCGCACCAGCGGATAAACAATCAAAAATCGCGCCGATCATTTCTACAAAATATCGAGCTGCGTGATACTGGCGCCCCATATATCGAACCTCATAAAATAATCCATTTTTAACTTCCACCATTGCACGAGGAAAATAAACACCTTTAATTACGGTCACCCAAACCATTACTATTTAGAATCTTTAGAGCCCTTTTCACGCCTAACTGGGTTAAATGAATCTAGTTTCACGATGAGATTATTCAGAGAACTCGATTAAATTCAGATTATCGCGCTCGGAGTTCAGAGGTCAACCCAGGAAGTAATCTAGTTAGGTTACAGAATTCGAATTACACATTGTATTTAACTGCGTTATCTGATGTTGGATGTTACGATGAGTAGGTAGGATTTGCGAGCACGATACTAGGTAGCAAATTTGTAAGATTATTTTCGACCAACGCCCAATTGGTAATGCCTCTATATCCTGTTTCATGCAAATCGAATTATTGTGTTCATGATTTAGAATTATTGAATAAACATTAATAACACGGCGATCATGAGTAAGAATGTCGTGAGGGAGGGGCCATTCTTCTGATTTGTAAGGGTCATAGCAAGTTGGACATTTAAAGTGGCTATGGCTTTGTAAGGAGGCCGAGGAATGAGCTCTCGTAAGGAGGCCGAGGAATGAGCTCCCCACCCCACTACCCCATGAGGGGCGGTGATCGCATATTTTGTCGTGTTTTGACAGACAGTCAATAGAATTTAGGATTCGACGGACGAGTTAATTAATGATCCTAAAAGAAAAAAAAAGTCCAGCCTTAGCACTTCAATAGCGTACTGATTAAACAGGTGGTCAGAGTTCCCACGGAACCTGAAACACCTGACATTGTCAGGGCATTTGAAATCGTCCCTGAAGGTCAGGGAAAAACAAGGTTTTTTGGTCAAACCAGACCAGGAAAAGTTAGGGGAAATCTTACGTTTTGAATAGCTAAATCCTCCACGAATGTGAAGTCGTTTTTCCTCCTCCTCCTCCTTCTTCTTCGTGCAGGATGATGGCTTGAAAAAGTTGTCCGCAATGGCAAACTGTATTTCCATAAGCGGTTATGGCAAAGCCATAGGGACTAGACAACGCTCCTGCCCACCAGTGCAATAGGGTATGAATAACGTGACCGTTTATTTTTTTCCTCAAAACGGGACATACGGCGTATGTCCCGTTTTGAGGGAAAAAAATAAATGGGACATCTACTAATTTTTCGGTAATAGTATGTTATTAAAAAATAACTGCATAGTTCTTCATAGTTTTTATTTATTAATGAAAAGAACAGGGATGAATATGTGAAAATAAATAATTTATGTGGTCTTATATTTTTCTGAAGAACAAATTTGCTTAAGTATATTTGGATTTGATTTCAAATAAGAATAAAATTCTTGGTATGATTTCTTAAAGTTTACTTTAATAATTATCATTGCTTTAGGAACTGTGACTAGCAACTGTGTTTTTTCACTCGTCCATAACTTATTCGTAAGAGAAAAGACCCTTTCTACTGGTGCATTAGTGCGTGGTAGGCGTAAAATATATTGGGAAAAACCGTGTGAAGTCACGGAATTTTGTTTTAAAAGTTACGGAAAACCGCGTAAAGTCAAGGATTTTTTTTCTTCTCCAATGTGAATAGGAACCCCGCATGTGGACTTTTGCTAAATAGGCCTAGTTTAGGGGTCAAAATTAACTTTTTAAATCAGGTGCACAAATGCACCTGAGTCATAATAGTATAATACTTGTAGATCTAACTAGTATAATACTAGTTAAGTGTACAAGTAACTAACAGAATAGAAAGTAAACCTCAACATTAAAAACGGGTAAAATGTAAGTGTAATAATTACATTAAAACATGTAAGATAAAGAATGCAACTTTTCAAAATAATTGAACATTCATTTGTAAAAAAAAAGAAAAATATCAAATACAGATACCCGGAGAAAATTATATAAAATTAGTCCATAGGTCACCGTTCTTGAAAAATAAATGCAAGTAGCCATAGTTTTGAATAGTTAGGTGCACTGCATGCACCCAAATTAAAAATTTCATGTGCACAGTGCACCCGCTAATTTCGAACCCTAGCCTAGTTTGATTTCGTGTCAGATCCTCGGTGCTTCTGATTGCTGACTTACGGTTCACTGGATTAGTTTCGTCTCGCACTAAGCTTTTTTTTACTTGAAAGTATATGGTGGTTTGGAGAACACGTTAAGCCGTTGATCCCGTCCCAACTGGCTCACATAGCAGTCTGGGGATGTAACTTATGCAAACTTTTTGATCCTCCGTAAGTTTGGGCATTTGTAAACGCATGGTGGGTTTTTCTCGTACAATTGTGAGAGGCTGGCTAGCGTGACATGTTAATTCAGCAGAAAAGGTTCTTATACTTCCGCTTTGAAATTTCTGTGATTGACGCCGGTGTTTATTCACAGAAAGAAAATTCTTTTACTCGCAACCTTTTCCGCTTTTCACCTTTCTGTAACTTATTTATTTGTTGTTCAACAAGCTGTCTTTGCTGCAATGGAGACCTGCAGTGCTTTTGTGGCTTGCTATGGCTGCAAAAATAATGAAAATTGCTAAACCAGTTGTCCAGTTTGATAGGACACGTATGGCCGTTTTTGGCACTGTTATAATAAGATAGGTGGCCACTATTGGCACTGTGTACAGAATAATAACGACTTTGAACTGTTGGTCCCCACAAAGCTTTCGTATATGTTTATTAAAGCGGCTTGTGCACGTTTGGATCTAGGAAGAGTGGATCTCTTTATTGCAGAGGATTTCATGTCAGTAAATATCGGATCGATTCTTCATTTGCTCCTGCTGTCAAGGAGATAAAGTTAGCAGCAACTGTTTCCTGTCTGGGATTACAGCGCCGCCTCCGGCGGCCACCCTTCCCAATGAAACCCTTGCACAATTCCCCCTCTTCCTAGCAGCAACTGTTTTATTGTTGCACTCTCCACTGATGCCCTAATGGGCATTTGTTAACAAAATCAGCGAGCAATAGGAAAAGGCTGAACCAAATCTCAGCGTTTAGCCCATAGTCTACCACCTACATTTTCTTTGTGTTCCACGTTTTTTTTTTCTTTTTCTTTCTTTCTTTCTTTTTTTCGCAAGAAACGTTATCACGGCAAATGCCAAAATAATATAAGGACTTTATTCTTTTAGAAGAATAAGTCCTTTAAAACGTCCCATAGACTTTCTTCAACGTCGCTCTAAAAATGACCGACTTAGGGCATCTGAGCTTTTTATTCCCTCTTTTGATAAGGGCGTGGGAGGTCAGGAAACACTATAAGGGAAAAACGAAAGTTTTTTTTTTCCTCTTTTGGGCGCGGGAAATATGGGACAGCTATTTTGCCAGCTTGCACTCATTTTTCTTGGGCTCCTTATTTCATTGTTGACCTTTTTTCCTTCGTTCTACTTTCTCGGCAACATTTGAACTATTTATCTTGAGATATTTCGGGAAGAGACATAAGAGGACATAATTTCTAAACATGTCTTTTAAACCAAGTTGGGCGACATCCGCATTCAAATAGAAGTTAATTGAATTATGGACTGAAGCATGACACTCATACGTGTTATAATGCGCCTACGTATTTGTCAAACTGTTGAAAGGCGGATACAACTATAGCCGACAACTGACCTTTCAATATCGAAATTCTCCAAGCAATTGGTAATTTAATTTCGAAAGCGAAACGCACGCGTAGTTCGTCTTTTCAGCCAACTGGATAGATTTCACAACAGAGGATTTGTTTGTTTTTTGGTTTTACGGCTCAAAGACTACAGTGGTCATGCTGCGCCGGGACCTACTGTTTTCCGAGGAATCCGAACCTCTTAAGGCCTAGGGAACCAAACCCCGGACTACAGTGAGCAGTGCGATCTTTATGAGATCTCTGAGTAAGCGTTCTTTTTGCACTGCTGGGAGTCGAACCCGGATTAGCCGCGCAATAGGAGAACGCGTTACCACACTGCGCCACCGCAGAACCCTCACGTCAGAGGACTAGTGGTTTTAGTAGTATAACTGTCCAATAAAGCCATATTCTACTACTGAGTAAAATCCCCCAGCCAATCGGTAGATTGGCAGGGGATTTGCTTTTGAAATTAAATTACAAATTATACTTCCTATGTTTTTACACCCCACCCATGCAGAAACAAGTTTTCTGTAATTCGTCTTAAACTAACCTGCGAAGGTGTTAACAGATGCAAACAGCTTCCTCATTGGTTGGACGTCTTTGGCGAATATCACAAAACATAGGCGTAGGCAGAAAGTTCATAAGGGGGGGGGGTTAGGTTCAGTGGGGTGTTACAGAGCTACAACTCATATATTCCTATGTTAAATATACAAAATTTCATTCCAGTGGGAGTTACAACCCCCTGCGTACACTAATGCCAAAAAAAGTATTGACCTGCCACCAAAATGAAGACCACTTTTATATCTCAGAATTATTACAGGCACACTTGTGTGGTTATTATCCGAGGATTGCTAAACATCCTCTCATTGACGTACGCAGGGGGGTGTTGATGGGGGTTGTAACCCCCCATTGCAATGAAATGTTGTATATTTAACATAGGAATATGTGAGTTGCAGCTCTATAAACCCACACACACACACACACACACACCTACTAACTTTCTGCGTACGCGTATGCATTCTGTATATAAAGAAGTATTTTTAATGATGTAAGGTATTATTACCCTTCACAGGGATAACACAATTGCCAAATATGGTCAACACAAGAAAGCCTCCGGGGCGAGATTTTTGTGAGTTTTCGTGGGGGAATTTATTATACAATAATTTTTGCCACCCACGTATTAATTATAGCTCAAACTAGAGCTTTATTCATTTTTGGAGAAAAAGAGACGCAGCACGGAGGGACCCTGGTTCGAATCCAGGATGGGGAAAGCGTCTCTTTTTCTCCAAAAACGAATAAAGCTCTAGTTTGAGCTATAATCTATATGTGGGTGGCAGAAATTATTGTATAAGTCTTTTTAAATTTTGGCACACAATAATCCTTGTTTTCTTTTGCTAAAACACTCATTATTCCCCAGGACACTTATAGTAAGTTAGTGGAACGTTGTATTAGAGCCACTCTCGTAAACTTAGATTTTGTTTAAATAAAATAAATAAATGTTTGCTTTTCTATTTTTGGACCTACTTGTCCGTGTTGATTTGCTCTCCGGACGGCTATCCCTTTAAGCCGTACCGAAGTCTATCACTGCGGGTAGGGTTTTATTCGGTGATCAACTCTATCTACCGTAGACGGGCGGAGTCATTCATGAGTTCAATTAGTGATCGGTTTGGTACACTTCCGGTAAGTAGGCGATTGTGTATAGTTAACAGAGGAATATATGAATTGTAGCTCTGTAACAAACCTCCCTTATGAACTTTCTGAGTACGCCTATGAAGGTAGCAGTCATTTTGAGCGACGATGTTTGAAAACACTTCGGTGTACTGTGCATTCGCGCTCAGTTGGCGCGTGATACCGTTAGCAGACGGGTTAGTCCATTGCAGTTTAGGGAAGGCCGTCTTGGAGGAACTGGTTTTTCCCGCGCGAAAAACCAGTTTCGGCAAGACGCCCTTCCCTAAACTGCAATGGACTAACCCGTCTGCTAACGGTATCAGGCGTCAGGTCTGCGCGAACGCACAATATCTATCTAAACCGCTCTTTGGTCAACATCTTTCTACTTCACAATACCAAAAATACCACATAACAGATGTATCCCCCTAAAACCGTGTATAATTTGCATGAATTTATTATTATCCTGTTCATTAGTGTGTATCCTTGAAAGTGACATTTGTTTTCATCGGTCATGAGAAAGCTTTTTCAAAAATCTATTTCTTTATTTTTGTAATTTTACTACTTTTTTTTTTTTTCCTACTTGAAAAGTTTGCTTTCGTTAGAGATTTCCACAACAGTGGAACGCCTCCTGTTGTTTTTGGGACTGATCTTGACGAAACTGTACACGTGTTATTCATAAACAAAAATACAAGTAACGTTAACGCAAGCCCTCCTCTAATTTTGAAGCACCCCCTACACACACACACACACACACATATATATTTTTTTTTCAAAGGCATCGTTTCGAAAAACCTACATTTCGTTCATCAAAAAACGATGTTAATTGTACAAAAGTTGAAATAATTTAACGACGACGCTGCGCACTATTAAAATAATTGAGAGGTCAACAAATTAACACAGTTTAATTAAGTTTAATCGTTTACAGACTGTTTCAATAGCCCTGGGCTATTTTCGTCAAAACGGTCGACGATATATACACAATATGTAATGACAAATGCGTGTTACAAACGGCGGTTACAGATTACAGGTATAATGAAATGAACAGTAAAAATCAATCAAGCACATGGGTTAGGGGAAATGTCTCTGGTAATGGAACATTAAGTATAAAGAAACATCGCTGTTAGTAAAACATGAATTTGAAAAGGAACAGATTGGGGGTTTAGTATAAAATTATGCTGTGTAGGATGAAATGAACGTGAATCAGAAGAAACGTTTAATGAAGAATTATTGTTTTTCCAAAAGGGAAAAATGAAATTCGACGGCAAGTGGTCATTTCAGTCAATATCTGCTTTAGCGATTATATGTCGAGCCTAAAAAAAATTGAGATACAGAAGTTATTTACTATTTTTTATCTAAAATGTCCGCAAATGATGACAAACGATGCATATATTATTTATTTATGAATAATAATAAAATGATAATTTATGCAATAACATTTGGAAGTGAGACGACGAGTCGCTGGCAAGTCCAACGCGTTGCAGGTATATCAGAAAACAGACCCTTAATTAGTGCCCGTAAGGGGAGAGAGAAGTGGGGGGGGGGGCATTCACAAATAATAAAAAAAAAAATGGTTTTTCCATTTTCTGGGAAGAGGAATCGACCGCAAGAAAAAGGGAGGGAAGTAAGAGGGCGGATTGAGGGTCGAACTTGAATGCCCGGGGAAATGCGATCTTCCCTGGAAACATATCCATTGCCTTGCGGTTCCATAACCTGAAACGTAGAACGACCTTGCCAGAGGCCGCGACCGCTAGACGGCGCCACTGAGTGCCGGCTGCCATGTTCCTACCTGTAAAAACTGCATTTAACTTCCCTTTTCTTTCTTTCTTTCCTTTTTTTTTTTTTCGTTCACACAAACAAATCAGTTCCTCGTTTATTTTTGTGGTCGGTTGTTTCTTCTTTGTTTTGCGGTTGGGATTGAATTTTGGCTGCATTCATGCTTTGTTTGCATCGGCAGGGAAATCCCATTAGCCGCGATGCATTTTTGTTCCGATGTGCTTAATTTGAAGTCATTAACTTTCTCGGTGGAAGGGTGTTTAGTTACGATTTCCTTTTGTTTTGATATAGTAACAAAAGAAAAGTTTACTAACCCAAAAGCGCACTGCATTGGTGTGAATTTCGACAAAAAATTGGAATGCGATCGAACCTTGCGTTCATTTCTCAATGGCAGTTGTCTGTAGTTATATTAATGCCAGTTTCACACCAGATTTAAGTGTTTTTGAGAGGAAGATTCAAGTACTATTGTGGTAGTTTTCAAACCATCTGCCATCGAACTTCATTTTTTTTCTGCTGTTCTGTTCTTAACCTACTATTAGAAGCAAATTACCTTCATGTCAGTCGAAATACCTTTCGTAAAAAAAAGGGTATGCAAATGCCTTTCGGCTGGATATGAAAATAATTAAAATTTCATATTCACTGCCAATGAAATGCACTGGACGTTTGCATTGCACATATGAAGGACGCATGGTGGAACCAGTTTAAGAAGTTCCTTTCACACGCGTGGACGCAAATTTCACCGTTTTTGTTTTTCCTAAGGAGTGGTTTTTGGAGGTTAAATCCCCACATCCCACTGGCGTACGCAGGGGGGTGTTGATGGGGGTCATAACCCCTCCATTGCCATGAGTTTTTGTATACATATGAATGTATGGAGTTATAGCTCTGTAACCCCCATAAACTTCGTGTACGCTAATCTCCCCCTATTAAACAATATTACTAGCTGTAAACTCATTTTTTTTATGAGAGAGGAAAAAAAATATTTTTATCGAACTCTCCTTTAAAAAAACAAAACAAAAAACTCCGTTTTTGAAAGCCCATGTCCAACCCTGGCTGTTTTGTTATCAAGCAATCTGTGAAGATGCTTCTACGGCGCATGCGTCGTCAGTAGGAGCAACTGAAGGAGTTTGAGAGAATGTAGGTGCTCGAGGATTGCGCTATCATGAGAGCTGCCATAATGGTACCGATGGCATCACTGTCCTCCATTCAAAGGCAGAAATTTTCCTTTACGCTATGTAGTATTAAAGAACACCAGTTGGCGATTGCGCGCAGAACCTTATACTGGACGTCCCTCCATAGGCGTACACAGAAAGTTCGTAAGCGGGTGTTATAGGCTCAATAGGGGGGGAGTTACAAAGCTGCAACTCATATATTCCTATGTTAAATATAATTTTTTTTATTGCAATGGGGGTTACAAACCCCATTAACACCCCCCTGCCTATGCCAATGCGTCCCTTAGACGTGTACCACTTCCCAATGGTTCACGTATTATATACTCAGCGTTCGAGTATTACGTAAGCACTTTCGAGGGGAGGTTGCTGCTGCTGTGCTTATTTTCCTATGTTAGCCGATGTTAATTTTTGCTTACTATGAGGGAGGGGTATAAAATGACCAAAATATTGCTACGTAATACTTAAACTCTCCCAAATCGCAATGTGAACAACAGAATCATTATCGATGGAATATTTGTTCACAATTTATAATTTACTAACGTTGTTTGAAGTTTTCAAATGTTAATAGTTTATCAACGAAACGCTGTTTATAATAAACTGTTCCCTTGTGATCTTGCAATGCAAGCAGCAAAATACTAAATTGGTCGATAAATCTGTGGGAAGATCAAGAACGATTTCGTAGGTTGGGCAAATGCTTGCGAAGGAATTCCACAAGGTCGAGGTCGAAGACCACTTATCTTTTTCATTTATGTAATGTTCTCCTATACAAATGGAGGTTTTTTTTTATGAAGTTTATTATTGCTAGAGTGTAATGTGTGCGCAAGCACATTATTCTTATAAATGGGTCACTACACAGTAAGGAGGACATTTTAAGAAAAACTGAAAATAAATAAATGCTTTTAAATTCATTTAAATTATTTTAAAACATCTATATTTAGTAATTTTAGAGAAAAGTTTTAAAATATGCTTAGTTATAGTGATAAAGGGGTCATTAACCCCAGTCGAGTCCTGTCCAAGCGATGTTGTACATGCTCGTTGAAAAACTCTTATGTTGTACTATATTGTTGTACTCTAAAAGTTAAAGAAAACTTAATATGGCCTTATACCTACAATTTATTTTATAGTTATACCAGTCCAGCAGGGGCGGATTGGGCCATCGGCCGGCCGGGGCCGGTGCGCCCTCCGATAATCCGGGGTATGCGCCCTTTGAAAGGACCCAGTCCGCCCCTGCAGTCCAGTATAATTTAAAACTGCAAAGTTAAGAAATTAAATATTTTTGGAATGTTATTAGTAAATGCTGAAATAATAAAATAATTCTGTAACTTAACTTATAATTTGTAGCTCTTTTTTAAATATTTAATTTTGATATAAATTAAAACTTCAAAAAAAAACAAACCCGCCTTTAAGCAAACGCTATGCCATATAACATATGTTTAATGAGACTTTAAATACCATCTATGAGAACAGAAATTTCCTAGAGAATGCATGGACCCATAAATGTATGTCCATTTCATGTCCCGTCCGTTACCAAATTATAGTTTAAGATTTAATCTAAACAAATAGTTATAAAAATTTAACAAAGGTGTTACTGGTGAACAACAGTTATATGTTGTTTTTGATAATAAAATTAATTTCCAAAATTATGTTTTTCAAGAGAAAATTCAGGATTTCACAAAAGTGGTCTTCTTTACATGTCCCGTCCGTTACTATAGAGTGACCCAAGTGGTACTTACTCTGGTTTCTTTAAATTGTTTCAATCTTTAGACAACCTTTGACCTCACCGAGTGTTAATCTATGACCTTAGGTAAGAGCAATTGGCATAAAATTGAAGGTGCCATAAAGTTGAAGTAGAGCGGTTTTGTTTCAGTAATTGCATTGTTATTCTCAGGTTCAAAGTTCGAAAATCCAGCATCATGCTTTGAAATCTATTAAAGATCGATGGGGAAAATTTTTCCATAGAGTACGTTTACTCCTTCAAAAATCGTTATTGTCTGTTACTGGTTTTAAAAGATGGTTCGTATGGCAGTGGCATTTTTGTAATCGGTTTTCTTGGGGCTGAATTCTAACTGTGGTAAGCATGGATGTTTCTATGTTATAGATCGGAATTCACGTTAGGAAGCCAGTCCCACATTTAACTTATTGCTGTACAGTTTAAGTAAGAGGTTTATGTTCTTACATTATCTTTCAAATATTTAAAAATTAGGTAATAGCATGTGGAGGCTCGATTTTGAGGTACGTTTTAGAAACCGTCATTGTGCTTTAATAGAACATTAAAAAAAGATTTGATTTTATGAAGTGATCATAGATAGAGAGTTATATAGACCGTGGGGCCCGACCTCTCCCCAAAAAAATTTTTTTTGAATGAGGCAGAGGTCAGGTATTAATTAGTACGTAAGCACCTTTGGGGTGGGGTTGTTGCTGTTGTGCTTATTTTCCTATGTTAGCCAATGTTAATTTTTGCTTACCAAGGTGGGAGTGGGGAGAGGGGTATAAAATGGCCAAAATATTGCTTACGTAATACTTGAAACCTCCCTAAATTGCAATTTTACATATACTGTAATGTAAAAATGTATATAATATGTGCTTGGGTCTGAATAATTTCGAAAACTCTATCTTAACTAAAGGGATCAAACGTTTTGTGTACTTATTTCTGAGTTTACAAATTTCTCCATGAAAATTAGACTTAATACATAGTCTAAATATATATATATTTTTTTGAAACATTGAATTTTTTTTTCGCACAAGGCGAGAAACATACATATATTTCTTTTCTTCTTGTATTTTTCTCATCAGAAAAATAACGGCACGATGAAAAAAACATAATAACGCCTTTCTATGAGAAATGAACGAGGAAGAGAAACATTTCCGAATTGTGAATACAACTCCTGAATATTACGTTCTGGTCTCACAATGGGTTTGGGCTGGGTCAAATACAATTTGTTTTGGATGGCTGTCCTTACAATTTGGAGCTTGAACAAAACTTATATTCGCAACCGCGTGAACCATCTAAAAAATATAAACAAGTACCGCAGACCATAAAATGTGGAATAATTAAAAGAAAAGAAAGAAAGAGGCTCAGAAAATGTAGGTCATTTGTTCTTAACATTGCGAATTATTGATGATACGTGTAATTTATTGTTTTCGCAAATAACGAAATGCGTTGTTCTAGTTCTGATGATAAACAAAAACCCCCAGCGAATTATGTTTTGCTTTGTCCGGCAGAAAATATAACAAAATGGCTGCCGCATTTTACTCTTTCTTCATTTACATTAGAAAAGAATGGGCCTTAATGGTTGGTAGCGTGCACGCAGAGGGTGTGTTGACGTCTCCTCCCAGTTACACTACCCCAAATATGTAGCACTGGTTGCTGCTGCTGTTATTCAAGATTTGCTCGCAATTATATTCTGCTTTTTTGGTTTCGGTTCCGGTTAAGCGTGATTCTTCCTGTAATGTGTGGACGACCAACGTTCGCGCCACCTTTGCGTAAGCCTCATGAAAGACATTCGGACCCCAGTTATGACGTCAGTACCTAGCCTTGACAGAGTGGGGTGGCAGCAGGGACCGCAGCACGGGGGCCTGGATAAAATGTAGGGGCCCGCACTGGCAAGGACCTATGCTGTGGGGGGGGGGTTGAAGTAAGTCTGGGGGGGCTGCGTTGGATCTCGACCCCCCTGCACATTTATCTACGCCAGTGGTTCCCAACCTGGGGTTTCGAACTGATTTTTTGGGGGGCGCTACAATTATTTCTATGAGGAATTTCATGGCTAATATTTCCAACGCTTTTATATTTCAACATGGCTGCTTTGCAGTATTTTGCTAATGGCTGTTCACTTTATACAATGGGACTGCGTTAAGACGAACACCAAGGGGGTGAGGGGCAAAAAATATGTTCATATAAACAGTAACTCGTCTTACCCGGAAAGGATAGTATGCTGTACAATCTGATGGAACTTCAGAAAACGGTTCGTATTAAAAGTAATTCGTCTTAACCAGGTTTAACTGTATTTGTAATATACATTAATGCATATTATTAATAAATTATAATTTTAGGTTTGATATGTTTTATCTACTCTGATAAAAATGCTTTTATTATGTAATTCATTAATAATAATGTTTTCATTATGTAATGCGGAGGCCGGGGGGGGGGGTTCACAAATCTTTTGGTTACTATAAAAGAGGGTCGCGGATTACTTGGCTACTATAAAAGTGGGTCGCGGCTTGAAGAAGGTTGAGAACCGCTGGTTTAGCACATCTCTAATGTAGCATAACCTTTGATATCCTTGCGCCGTAAAACGCGAATAAAATCAGGGAATTTCGGTCTTGACTGTCCGGACAACTTATTTGACCAGTATAGATCACAATCAACAATAAATAGGACAATTCCAAATAGGCAATTTTTAGTGTAAATCGAAATAGATTGAAATTGGTGATGATTAGTACATTTGAAATTGCTATTTATGTCTTTATTTCTAATTTATTTTATTTTTATTTTGCCATTGAACCTCCAAATAACAGCCACCTCCGAAGTCACGCTCGCAGAGTTCACGGATGACTCTTATTCAAAGGCATATTTATGCAGTGCACACGAAGGAGCAGCGCAAGGAGTTGAATCTTTTCTTCTGTAAAAAATAAATATTTTAACTTTTTACAGATAGAGAGCGAAAGCGATGCAAGTGTTAGAATAGCATTCACAACTATGAATTCATGTGTACGTAAATTGGACAGTAAGCCAATTAAATTCAAAAACAGGTTTTTAGGGAAAAAGTTTAAAATACCAAAATTTTTATGGAAATGAAGTAGCGAAAAGATTTTTGGGATCGTTAAATAAGGAACAGAGTTCATTGTTTGGAGGTACCTTTAAAAAGAACTTCGTAAATAGTTCCGCATCCCAAAAAAATAAAATAAATAAATAAAAAATAAAATTAATTGATGTTCGTTAAATAGAGGGTTAACTGTATTCAGAAAGTGTTTATATATTTAACAAAATAGTCAGGTTATATAAATTTCTGTAAAATATTATAAGAGTCTACTTTCTAGAAAGAGAGAGAGAGAGAGAAATCTCTTATCGGGCTTGTGCCAGCAGCTTGGGTATATAATAATAGCCAATGTTTAGGGTTACGGCAGAGAGATAAGTGGGGACTCGTGGGGACGTATGCTGGAGTCGGGTGGGAGTTCGTTTTTCCAACTGTCAAAACATGAGATAGTGCGGAACCAATTTGGATGGGGTAGGAGGGATCGGTATAAGCCTAAATTTAGTTTTGCATTCCTCGTAGATTTGCCATCCGCTTGGGTGGTCTGACAAACAATGTCTGCGCTTTCCCACCTTTGAACGGAGTTCACGCACTTCGAACCCGCTTTAATGGCCGACGTCTGTGGCCATTTCTGCGGCAAGGATGGCCCTCACACTCTCCAGGGATAAGGCGCTAATGAAAGTGGAGGCCTAAGGGTCGCGGTGTGGTGGTTCCAACGTCAGGATTCGTGATTTCAGAATTTCTTCAGCGCTGTTATTGAGGCCTGCCTCCTCGCCTCTATCGGGCTACGACTTCCGTTTTTTCGCGCACCTCTTCAGGCAGTAACGTAGCAATTGGAAACTAATTGGGGGGCTCAAGGGCTTTAAAGAAGATTGGCGTGATGTGGCCCAGAGAATAATGCGTTTGATATCCAATGCGTGTGTGGTGGGGAGGTCAGCCCTTCCAATGCCACTGACTCCAGGATATTCGTTTTATTTAGAAAATACATAAGGCTTTTATAGAATATTAATTGTGGTACAATGAAAGTCTTAGGTTCTGCAGGTGCAGTGGTAACGCTACCCTCCTATTGCGCGGCTAATCCGGGTTCGACTCCCAGCAGTGCAAAGAACGCTTACTCAGAGATCTCATAAAGATCGCACTGCTCACTGTAGTCCGGGGTTTGGTTCCCTAAGCCTCAAGAGGTTCGGATTCCTCGGAAAACAGTAGGTCCCGGCGCAGCATGACCACTGTAGTCTTTGAGCCGTAAAACAAACAAAACAACGAAGTCTTGATAAGTCGGCATGCTATGGAGTAAGCTGCTTGTGTCGCGTTATGGAGATAAGGGAACATTTAAATAAAGTATAAAACTTTTTACAGTTTAATTTAAATTTCTAAAGAATGAAATTATTGTTCAACCTCCACTGACGTACGCAGGTGAGGGGGGGGGGTTGATGAGAGTTGTAACCCCCATTGAGATGAAATTGTGTATAAATACACATGGAGTAGTAGCCAGCTCTATACCCCCCCCCCAATTGTAAACCTGCAACCATCACCTTATGAACTTTCTGCATACGGCTATGAGAACCTCCGGAGAGTTCGTGGAACCTTGCAAAAACGATCGTTTTTCAGAGGTGGCTGTTATTTAAAGTTCCAAGATTAAAATTAATAAGTAAAATTAACAGTGAAGATAATTATTTTAATTGTGCTATTCCTCATAGTCACTTTCGTTGGGTGACAGGGGTGATCGTTATTTTAGAAGTTTCGCAGTATAATGCATTATTTATTTCTTGCTTTAATATAAACATTTTTAATTATTTTTTATATTGAATTTACATAGTGAAGCAGAACTTACAGCAAATGCACATAAATATGTTTGAACTTTTTTACAACAAAGATAACTTTTAAATACGCTTAATTAAAAAACGTTCGGAAAAAAATTGTAGTTTTTGTTTTTTCGTTGAATATAAACGAGGAAAAGTCAGGGTAAAGGATTTTTTGTTGGAAGGGAGATGCATTTCCGTTGAACTTGTGTCATAAGCGCGGAATTGTATGGGCCCGTGCACCCCTCCCCCAATAATTTAAAATAAATTGCAATTTTACACATATTGTAATGTATATAGCGGCATAAGGCGGCCGCCTCCCCAATATTTTTGCAAACTCTACGTTAATGGCTTGAGTGGATGTTCGCTTTGCGATGTCGTGCAGGTCAGTTTCCCGTCCATAGAACAATATGTTAGCAAATAGTTATTTCGACACTGGCGTAAGGTTTAAAAACACGACGTTGTCAAGTGACGGCAGAATTTCTGCCTTCACTTGACAACGGGAGCAGTTGGCTCCCGAAACGTCGTGTTTTTAAACCTTACGCCAGTGTCGAAATAACTGTTTGTTATGGAATCTCCTGGTGAAACTCTGTATTGTTTCGTTACAATATGTTAGACCAAATAAAATGTTAAGCAGTGAAGTTGTTTGGATAGTCGACTTACCCGTGTGTCACGATCAGGGCCGGAGGCAGGACTTACGCCCCCCCCCCAGGTCATTTAGCAACTCGAGCTCTCCAACCAATTTTGTTTAATGACAAATTATGTTTATTAGTATATTATTAAAGATTAGCGCCGGGCCCCTGGGCATTTGCCCCCCCCCCTTCCTAACCCGAGTCCTGGTATCGGGACTACACTGTGTTTTAAATACTGCCCTATGTCATAAATCACCGACTGAGGAACTGTCGCATTTCATTATATACCAACCAGCAGCTTAAACATCGTGATGTCACTTGCAAGCAGGAACAAAGAGAGAGAGAATGCGTCCGGTGATGTGTTAAGCCTTTAAGGATTTTCGACGTAATCGGCTTTTGAGGCACAGCCCTCCTATAAAAATTAAACAAATGTTGTTTAAAGATTTAAAATGAATGAATTGAAAGGGGTTATATTTATGTTTCTTCAATTAAACGAAAGCTTAAACAGATAGAAAATAAATATAAAATAAATTCATACGTGTATAAAATTACTTTCATGCCACGCGCGAAAAGGCGCTCCCAGTGCCAATAACCTGATCTTGAATGTATTAAAAAAAATTAAATTTCAAGTATTTTCTTCAATTTTATAAATTAAATTTTAACCTATAGTTTACGGGTGGGACAGGGTATATCCCAGCAGATTTACCTCCCAAAAGAACGGAGCTGGGACATAGGCGTAGCCAGAAAGTTCGTAAGTGGGGTTATAGGCTCAACAAGGAGGGGGTTACAGAGCTACAACTCATATATTCCTATGTTAAATATACAAAATTTCATTGCAATGGGGGGGGGGTACAACCCCTAAAACGCACCCCTGGCTACGCCTATAGGCTGGGATATGCCCTATCCCAGCAATTTTTCTTCCACTTCGTAGTCTTCCCAAGTCAGTGGTCAGTTTAGTAATACAAATGGCTTGATCGCGGGTGGTTACGAAATAAAGGCCAATTGTACTAATAGGACCTTTTCCTTCCCTTCTTCTTCTTCACCGCTTTGTATGAAAGTTAATGTCTAATTAAATAATATATGTAATGAAATATTTAATAATAATTAAGCAACAAATGGGGCTATATGCACAAATTTTTCTGGCAAAAAATTTCTATAACAGACTTATTGTTTTATCACTCTGAATTCGTTGCTCCCCATTTTTTGGAAGAAGACACACAAACAAGCGTGTATGTTCAGAGCACAATAAACTGGCATTGTAAACGAGCTTGGAAGCGCCTGTTTACATAAATAATGCCTATAATAACTGCTACTTTGCCCTTGGAGTAACGTTTAAAAACACAACTTTTCGGGAGACAACTGCTCCGTTTGTCAGGTGAAGGTTGGGGCGTAGAAATTTAAAAATCATGGAGGGGGGGGGGGCTTAATTAGTTTTATGACAAATCATGTGATACGGAGTTAAATAGGACTATGTGCTTTGCTGACCAATGGGGGGCTTGAACCCCCGCTTTCCTACGTCTGAGTGAAGGCAGATCGTTTAATTCATAATTAATATTAATCTATTTCTTGAAGAAATTTTTACGTACATACAAAGAAAGGCAGAAAAAGAGAGAGAGAGAGAGAGGGGCACACATACAACACACGGAACACACACACGGACCCACACAGGAATAGACAGGTAAAGAGAAAGATTTATTTGGAAAAGTTATTGGTCAGTTTCTAAACGCCAGACTGTTACTCGATGATGTTACGGTGTGAACATCGCCGCGTAACATGACTGCGTCCCATCAGTTCATCCCGATATCCAGCCTACACTGACAAAACGCTGTTGTTCGTAAACCGGCCCAAATACAGGAACATGGGTTACAACGTAGCCCCGTAACATTCCTTTGATGCGACGGGGGAAAAACCGACAACTGGTGGGACGCGGAAATGTTACGGAGTGCGGTCCAGACTTTATACGCGACGGTGTTACGATACGGTGTTCTGTTGCATCTGTGAACGCGACCTAATTCTATGCACCACCACCTTAAAAAATTCAGCAGCTATTTAGGATTTTTATTTTAAGAGAAGGTACTTGAACATCTCTTTCAACCCAGCGTAATACGTTTTGTTGTTTTTTCTAAATTTTTTTAAATAAAATAATTTTGAAAAAACATGAGTTCATGGTCCGTGGAAAGACCAGACCATTAATTTTGCGCTGCTAATAGCAATCCATTTCTCAAGTGACCCCCGTTTATGGAGAAATAAACGCTTCGACCTACGAAAACCTTACAGCCAAGACATGTCGTTATCGTTAACCAGTTTTTGCCTTTCCGGTGTGCAAATAGCGCGACGTTAACTTGCAGTTTGTTAACGATTCACGGTCAGGCAGTCCTCAGCCCAACCCTTTAATTATACACCCTTGGATACGTCAAAGGCTAGTTGATGCAGTCTATATACAGGCCGTTTTCCACCAATGTTGTAACTGCGGTTATTCTTTTCTGCTCATCAAAGTAATTAAATACGTAACAGACTCTTTCCGAACCCAGTTTTATTTGAGGAAATGAAGTATGCTGCACTCTTTAATCTTTATAAACAAAAATTTTCACCGCCTATTTCGTAACCGGTTTATTGAAAATGAGCCGTTTTTGAACAGCATTTTAGACATCAGAGTGACCATTATACTTGTTCTATGTTCACCTTCCATATTTATCGTCTTTAAACGAAGGTGGCCTCTGTAGAAAGGTTTCACCGTACATTGTCGTTAAGTATCAAGTACATATACTTCTTTGCATAACTAGTATCTATCAGTATACCCGTACTTTCGTTGATAAATACTGCTTCTCAGCTGATCATTTCCTCGTTTAAACATTTGTTTTGAAAAGGTTCCGTACTAACTTGAAACGATGGCCTGTCTCGTGTAGTTAAGCCTCGTTTCTCATTGCGTTCTTGAACTTTTTCATTTTCAATATATGTTTTGCTAATGTATGCGAGCTGCAGGGTGTTGCAGCACCCTTTGCCATGTGTCCCATATTCCAGAGTAACTACCGTTGCTTTATTCAACGTGTTTATTACCAAGCGTTAAATTTCAAGCCATTTTCTCCTCATGGAAGCTGTTGCCACGTTCTGTCTTCGTCGACAATTACAGTATCGAATTAATTCTAATTAAACATTTTAAAATGAAAATCATGAACATTACAAGCTCCGAGGATAGTGACCACGAACTGACCTTAATTGCTTTTCCAATTAAAGAAAATTACCATCCATTTCGTGAAGCGACTGCCTCTCAGTCACCTCGGTTGCATCTGCGGGTTTTGGAATAATATAGTCCCGAGTTGGAAAGCAGGGTGGGGGTGGAAGGACATTTGCATTTGAGGTGCGAAGGTCTCGCAGTGGGATTACTCTTTGGTTCCCCCCAAGGAAACCGCTCTCATTTTGCAGGTGGGGTCAAATAGTTCTCCGGTCATGGTCTCACGAATCACCGGGACCTTTCTCATCAGCATATGCATGACCAAGACCATCCAAAGCGTCATTTCTCGTTTTGCGAGCCGTCCACCAGCTAAATGAAAATGTGGCGACTGGGCCCGGGTGGTCCCGGGTCGAAACCTTACATGGTTTTAAAATTAAACCGAATTACGGCCGAGGACAACCAGGTACATGGCCGTAAACAGTTCGAAACTGAGGGAAATATGCGCTCACGTGCCTATGTTGTTTATCGTTCTTGAAGCAATATATATCAGATCAGCTGTTCATCAGCGTAGGTTTGTTGAATTTTCATGTTTCCATGGCAACATGGAGCGCTTGTCGCTGTGTATCACGGTATACAAACAAGATTAATGAATTTGCATATGCGTCGCCTGTTGCTAGGGATGTCTCAATAGAGGAAAGCATACAAATATGTTTTCGCTATATCATTCTGGCGTTACAATCGAATTCTGTTGACACGAACACCAAGGGGGAGGGACAAAAAAATCTGTTCATGTTACCAGGAAAGGATGGGGTCGTCATTACATCGTGGTTACCATCTCCAGGGCCGTTTTCGGCCGCTCAGGTGCGAGAACAGTATCGTCACCATTTTTAATTTAATATTATTTAATTCAAAATGTCGTATATGCAGTGGTTTCTTTTATATTTCTATATGCATATTTTTAAATAATTATTAGGCAAAAGGGAAACATTTTTTTTTTGTTTTCTTGAATTGAAACGAAAGTCCTTTATACTTTCTTAGATCCAATGATCCAAGACAATATAATAATAAATGGTCTACGGCCTCCTCGTGGTTTGGCCCCCTAGATGTAGGGGAACTTTTGCACCCCCGCTAGGAATGGCCCCGACCACATATATTTTTTTATCATCATTATTATATAGATTTTTTAGTAGTATTACGTATATTTTAGTGTTACTGTAGTAGCTTTTGTGTATTAAATTAGACTGCAAATGTGAATTAAAACGAACTGCGCCCAAAATTAGAATCTATATACTATGAACTGTGTGTGTATGCAGTCCAATTTCCAATCTTTGAAATGTTAGTTCGGTGCTTTAACTACTAAGGGAGAGCTCAAATATTACGTATTTTGGCTATTTCAACCCCCTTCCCACCCCATCAAGCAAAAGCAAAAATTAACTTTAACTAACATAGGAAAATAATTCCAACGGCAGCGCCCCCTCTCCAAGGTGGTTACGTAATACTTAAACATTCCCTAAGGTATGGCAGCTTGTTTTTTCTCTTCCCTGGCGATTTTATCTCTATGCTTAAAAGAGTAGTAAATTATTATTATTATTATTTTTAATAAAGATAGTAAATTTAGCGGTATATTTTTTTCTTTGCACTCGTTTCTCTTTTTTACTAAATTTTTGTAACTATATTCGCAATTGGAAACGTTGCGAAAAAATGAGTAAAACCTAATCAGCGGGAAGTGCCCTTGCTCCACAAAGCGCACATAAATAAGTGGCTTTCCATGGACATTTCTGTATGACTAACGACACTCTCTCATTATGCGTTAGTGCTTAAAACTTTCAGTAAATTGTATTAATTGGAAATGTTGCTGGAAACAGAGTAAACCCCAATCAGCGAGGAATGCCCTTTCTCCACAAAGCCCACATAAATAAATGGTTTTCTATGGGCATTGACGTATGATTAATGATACTCCTTTGTTGTGTGTTACTGCTGAAAAAAAATGAGCCAACTCCAGTCAGCGAGGAATGTCCTTGCTCCACAAAGGGCACATAAATAAATGGTTTTCTACGAGTATTGATGTACATTTAACGACACTCCTTTGTTATGTGTTACTGCTTAAGACTTTCAGTAAATTATGTTATATTGTTATATGTATTTATTATCGATAATTCTATACTATCGATAATTCTAGGCTTAATAATATTCAAAGCCTGGCGCTTGAAGGTCGCAGTGCATTATCATAGCTTTCAGCAAATATATTGGAGAGGAGATGTCCCCCCATCCATAGGAGGCAGTGGCGTAGAAATTAAAAAGTTATGAGGGACTCAAGTAGCGTTACAGAAGGTCACATGGTGCGGCTTAGAGAAAATGAAAATAGTGTGCTTTGATCAGGGTTTAAGCTGGCTCGAAACATGCTGTCGCAAAAATGCGTAAAAATGCTTAAAAAAAAAAAACAAAAAAAACACAACTTGTAGCAAAATGCTAAAAAATATTAGTTGCTTTCGTTGCTCCAAGAACCGTATCAATGAAATTATTTATATCAACGATGCTTAACAGGTGCTGTTAAGAATTTTGAAGAGGAAACAAAAAGGAACAAGAAAAGATCGCTGAAGTGCAAAACGGATATTCTGGAATCGAGGAATCCTGTTTTCAGAGAATAAACTGTGGTTAAAAATGCCTGTCGCATTTTCGCGATGGGCAATAATTTTTTCTTCGCATTTTCGAGCAACTGGTCGCATTTTGCGAAAAATGCGACTGCAGCTTAAACCCTGGCTTTGATATCTAACGGGGG
>QLNU02015003.1:64168259-64222953 GCA_006491805.2 Dysdera silvatica | reverse complement strand
CAACAATAAATATAATTCTCATTTCCTATTCTTTTATTTACTTCAATTTTACCGCAAATTTTCTGTTGTTTCAATTGCCGTTAGTGAAAAAAATTTTAAAAATGCATTTCCGAAGTTAGGCTACACGTTTGCTTGACCCCTTCATACGTGGAAATAAAAAAGAAACATAGTTAGTTTTCCAACCATAGTTGAAAAGCTAACTGTGTATATTTTTAATAGTTATCTAGTTAAAAACCTACTTTTTATTAGTTACAAATAGTATACTGATATAAATGTAAATTTCATTAACGCCTTAAGATTCAGCGTACGCTTTTCACGCGAAACTACAATGAATTATATGAGTGTTGTTTCAGTTTAGCCACTAATTAAAAATAAGGCAAATAAAGAGAAAAAAAAATGTTTTACTAAACTTGTAATCTTCTTTGAAATCGAATAAACTTTCAAAACCAAGATAACACATCATCTTCGAATCGTAAACAACAAACATGGCGAACGACAAACAGCGCATGTGCAAAATGATGTCCTCTTATTGGTTGATCGCAATTCTCCAAGTATAGGGTGATAATTACTACCAAAATTCAAAATGTTTGTTTAGTTTCACCAACAGATGGTGCTTAAAATTGATAATTGTGCACCAGTTTTTGGTGCAACCTCGGAAAATCTGTTTTATAGCACCATTTTTTGGTGTGAGATTTTCGAATTTTTTTAACAGTGTACCAGACTTCATACACGTCTGCGCCTATCACCATAACGTGCAATATATTAAGTTCAATTTCGTAGGGCAAACTTGAAATTTGAATGATTTGTGATACGGAATATATTTTTACTGAATCCTTTGTCAATGATCTGTATTTTGGTTATTTTTCTAGGTCTAATAGCAGTGACCAGAACAACGTCGCACCTACAGCGCCTGCCAAAACCAAGGAGACCATATGGCAGAAGGCAACGTCTCTAAGGCAATCTCTTAG
Organism: Dysdera silvatica; assembly: GCA_006491805.2. NCBI lineage: Eukaryota > Metazoa > Arthropoda > Arachnida > Araneae > Dysderidae > Dysdera > Dysdera silvatica. The sequence goes on along the minus strand of QLNU02015003.1, from coordinate 64,221,985 downwards.
ACATTCTTCATCTCGGTCGAAAGTAAGCCCAACTTATCATAACTTACATTTATTTTACAAAGCATGGATGGAAATAAAAGGATGCATGGATGGAAAATAAGCTGGTGGTAATGGGTAAGAGGAAGAGAGAAAGACCACGGCTGAGATGGAAGGATAAAGTGACGTAAGATCTGGAAGAGTATGGATGGAGTAGAGAAGAGGCATTGGATAGAAGATTGTGGAAGAGAAGATTAAAGGACCATAACGCCGACCCCATATAACATGGGAAATGGCAAAGCGAAAGAAGAAGAAGATTGATGGAAATAAAACCATTGCAAATCCCGCAGGATGGAAATCTTGGAAAATTCTCAAGTTAATTTGAACTAGCCTTATAAGATAGTTAGCAGATTTCCTTTTGCTAGTTAATCATGTGATCTTCTGTTAGTGTTTGTTATTATTAATTGTTATCGGATGCTCTCACACATACCATATCTGTATCAGACTTGGATATTTTTTGGTAGGCATGGGTGCTCATATGGGGGGGCGGGGGGAACTAGCCCTCCCATTAGCCGTTCAAAAATTTTATTTGCCTAATTCTGCTATGCATTTACTTTCAAAGGTTTTACAGGTAGGTTTTAAAATAAGGTACTTTTTAGCTCATTACTAATTGTCAAGCAGTATCAATTATTTTTGTAGCATTTTAGTATCTTGTACATTCACTAAACTGTGTCTTGAGCAGGAGGTAATAATTTTTCCCTAACTCTAGAAGTACTCGTATGGGCGCCCATGGTGGTAAAAGCTATGAAAAGTTGTTATTTTACCTAGTATTGGCTGTGATTATTTAGGGGATGTCTGCAGAACCCGAACTGCCACCTCCTCATGAATCCACCTGTATAATATTTTTGTGTCTGTTTATATGTAATCCTTCGAATATTCATGCGAGGTACGACGCAGTGTCGGGGTTAGGTTTTTTGGGGGCTCTAGAGAACTTTTCTTCCGGGTCCCTTGTAATATAAATTAAGCCTGCGTAATTGCAGTAGAACCGTATATAGCGAGGATCTTGGGGGCAACAAAAATGATCGCTATGTCCAATCGCTCGCTGAATCCATTCTAGAATTTAAATTTTAAACATTGAAAATAAAGCCGGTATAGGTAACGTACCTACATTCAACGTACATACAAAAAACTCGCGCTGCGATAATATTACAACCAAACAACACTTGTCTTGTTTTGTCCAGGTGATAATTTAGATCTGGTATGACCATATCCCTATTTCTCGATTTTTATAAAAACAGTATGTTGATTGAGAAATTCGTTTGCACTTTCAATCCCACCGCGATGGCATCGTGAAGGACAATATTTTTCATGAAAAAGGGAGGGCAAAGTGTATCATGTTTGTCTGGTATTTGGTCTGCAAGGCCAGTCTGTAATTCATGTAACCTCTCACACCCCACGGCCCTGTTTTCCAGATAACATATTCAAAATTATCTGGGTAACCCATCCGAAAGTTCTAGACAAAAATATAAACTACCATACACCGATGATTACATTTGTAAATTATGCTAATTTTAATTGTATTATTGGAAAGAAAAGAACTGAGCAATGGTGACCAACCCCGAAATTTTCAATTGGATATCAAGATGAAATCAAGCAGCCAAAAACCGTTTCCCGAACAAGATGGATGGGGGAGATCAGAAAGCAAACTGGAATTACATGCAGAAAAGTATTCCAGGGAGAAACTTGGAATGACTTTTGTCAAATAGTGAATCAATAATTATTGAATATGGTACTGATAGATTGAATGCTAAAAAAGTGTTCGTTTTTAGGTGGGGCAGAAGACCGGGACGCTTCCTGACCTCTCTTACATCGACTCGACCTCTGATCATCGCAAAGTTAGTTCAATAGGTCAATTGAAAAATTCTATTCTCCGCCGAGAATGGGGTTCGCAACGAAATTTAGCCCGGGAGCGAAGAAGTCTCGCTGCAGCACCGAAGCATCCCAGCGAACAAAGAGAAACCCACATCAGCAAGCGAAGTTTGCATGCACGTTCATTCTGTGCCTCCGGGGATGGACCTTCTTGGGACTTGGACGCTTTGGTGAAATCCGCACCAGAAGGGATCGATAGAACTTCTGCATATTTTGAAGATGGGTACCAACCGTCAGTTGAGCTGCCGAAACACCAGCGCTCCACCAGGAAACTTACAAAGGATTCTGGCTACGAGACCAGTGCCCAAGGGGATCCAGACTACATCAATACTCTTTCAGATTGGCTGTCTGAAGAAAAGGCACTTAATGAAGGGGACCGATTGAATTCCAGAAGCAAAGACAAGGACCAAAAATGCCATAATACACCAAAAGAGGATTCGGGAAGAAAAGTTCCAATGGCGACGGAAAAAAGGTAAGTCAGTTTTGTGTACTCGAAGGTTTAAAGGGGTGAAAGATTTTAAAATATTCGGTATCAGCCAGGTTCATGCATGCCATTTGTTATCAACTTGGAGATAATTTATCAGTACGGTTGTTATCAATATTTTGGAGGAATTGATAATTGAATATATTTACCAGTTTTCCCGTTCTTACATATACTCTTCTGTTATCTGCTTTGTAAGTTCGCAGATTACAAAACTGTTTGACTTTTCATATAAATGAAGTCAGAAAAAAATCTTCTGAAATATAAAATTTGAGAACCGATTTAAATTAGTCAGTGAATAATTATTTTTTAATTTATTGCCAAAGACTTTATAGCCTACACTGTTAAAAATAACAGTTCAGGGTTGAACCAAAATGTGGTGATTTTCCAGCTTCATCCATTGTTAAGAACTACGTTTCACCACATTTTTGCTCCAGCTATGTTACCAATACTTGGCTGGAGGTTGAACCAATGTATGGATACACTTTCAATAACGAATAAGGCAACATTGAACCAAACATATTGTTGTAGGTTGAACCAAATATGATCAAAAGTATCCAGACATTGTATAGCAATATAAAAACCTGTCTTTCACATGCTACCTATCAGGGACGTATCGAAGATTTCCGGAGTCCCCCATTACTTATCTCGGCTATTGTTGGAACCACAGCTACCGAATTTCACATACAGAGAGTACACATAATTTTTATTAATTACAGAACGATAGCAACCAAGTGAAATTGCAAAGGTTTTGTATTATGCCTAATATAAGCGTGTTAGCTATTAGTGAGATAAAACATCAACAAGTCATAGACATAGAAATTATCACATATATCATTGTAATTCATCAAAAATAAAGGATATACATAGCATAAACTAATAAATTGAAATGGTTTTAGCTTGTTAGATGATTTGAGAGATCTTGGCACGTAAAAAAAAAAAAACTTGGGAATATCAATGAAGAAGCGTAACGAATAGAGTTGTTTGCCACACGTGACTTCTCTCGCCTCAAGTGATTGGCTAGGAGGTGGAACGAAAATGTGGTTCGGTGTTTAACCATCTTTTAAAAAATACCATACTTTCACCAATAAGTGGTACTTTTGAATTTTCAAGTGTACCAAATTTTGGTGAAATTCCGGCATTTTCACCATTTTTTGTAAAAATTAATGCGGAAAATTTTTAACAGTGTAATATTTTTATGTACAAGTTTTGAGTTCACCAAATTTGGACATATGTGTATCACAATTCGTAGCTTACCACAAGTTGTCCACTATATGAAGGGTGGTTCTTTGTGCAGTTTTAAAACTTAAACTGATTTGTACAGCAGTTAAAGCCATACTCTTTGCATGAGATCATTTTGTAATTTTTTAAAATAATTTAATGGAATAAAATGTTCCACTATAACGATCTCTTTTAGTGTTTCTCTAAATTGAACACCTGCCGATGTCATATCAGTTTGTATGGGTCCATGCATGCTCCGTAAATGATCTTGCATTCAAAAATGCACGCTGGGAATCTTCATTGAATTTTGGCAGGTTCAGCGTTCATAACAACCACTGATCGTTGAATTATTTTCGTAAGCGTCGCATGTTTCCAACAGGCAATAACAGTTGCATACTGAAAATGGACATTGACTATGTGATATGCTTATCCAGATCCATCTTGAGCATGTTCTTTCAAACGTGATGATTTTATTCGATAAGCACTGCATATATTTTTGCTATTAAATGTGCATATTTCGGCGATTGAGCACACACTAACGAATTGTGGTAAGTTATGGCAATTGTAGTGGCTTTATAAACGGGAAATTTCATTTGATTTTTGGTTTTACGAAGGTCTCTATCGTAGAGATTCAATTTATCGTAGAGATTCAATCGTAGAGATATCAAAGTGTTCACTGGTCGATACGAAGGATGGGTCTGTTTATCACTAAATGGCGCACCGAACCATTCAGCGAGCGATTTCCCACATCTACGATTTTTTTATTACAGTCTGGAAAAAGTAAACCTCACGTATTCTACTCCCGCGAATGTAGGTAAATTGAAATCCCTTCCTTTCCCCTCTCCCCCCCCTTCCCCCGTAGCAGTAGAAGTTATGGCTTGGGGAAACCCCGCATTCCATAGAGGTGGGGTCCATGCAGTTCCAAATGTATTCGGTGGGGGGGAAGGGAAGGAATTGGGGAAGGGGGATTAGGAGGAAGCTGTTCATTAGGGCGGGAAACCCCGAAATTCCAACGAACCTAAAGGCCTCCGTAGGGTGAGGGGTCTCTAGGTGGGCGCGGAGCTGACGGCCTTGCAAACGACCTTGTTCTCTCGGAGGAAACATTTGCACTGAGGGGGTCGGGGCAAAATACGATAAGGGGGTCACAGGAACAGGTAAACGGGATCTGGCAGGGCGCGGCTGTAAACGACGAAGCATTGCATATTTCTTGCTTCTTATTCCCATAACCGAAATTTGGATTACTATTTAAAAAAGAAAAAAATTAATCAAAATATTCATAGATGAATACTCAGACAGATATTTTGGTGTAAATAATAACAAAGTAGTGAAAAAAAAAAAAGCGTCATTCTTGTTATACAACAAATATCGAATTTCGGTTTAAAAAATTTCAGTACTTTTTATGAAAGCAGGTACCCATTCAGTAGATTTACGTCATTAAAGTTTGTTTATATTAATTATATTGAAATTTACTAATCCACCCCACTTCACTTTACTGTGTTGTTTACTAACGCGCCTCCTGTTTCATTATATGTATCGTTAACGACCTCAGTTCATATTGAAAACTCTCTTGGATTTCCAAGTACGCAACCGCAGTTATTGCATTTCGTCAACAGCATTCAAATTTCTTTCGTTTTCATTGTGCTTGCTTCTTTTGATCCTTTGTTAAAGACGGTGAACTAAACGTTTCTGTAGATTCAAGGCTATCTTCGTGTTTTTTCCTCGTGATCGCTTTTTTTTCCCATTCCAGTCGAAACGTGGCATTCACCAAGCCCTCTCTCTCTCTCTCTCTCCTGCATTTTAAACTAGAACAAAAGGCAAGTGGTCTGTTTGCAATGTCGCCTGCAGCAATCGTCTTCACCTTTCTCACGACTCCAGAACCTTCGGTTCTCGCTAATTAAATTAACTGGGATAATTAAAAGGCGCGAGGCAACACTTCAATAAAGACAGCCTTCGCCCACTGTTGTTGAGACGCAGGTTTTGACGCCTATGGGAATGTGATTTGCATTTTAGAGGACCTGATTGAAAAAGACCTCTTCGGGGACTTATGGTAATTTGCATTGTCTCTTTTCACATAACACGGTGTCCATTGTGCTAGCAAGTGTTGTGGTCCACACCTATCTCAAAGTAATAGTCGTAAATTGATTCTTTTAGAAAAGGTTCTATTCTGGCATTGAAAACCTTATTCATCACGTTTTCTTTAGAGCTTTGCACGACATCACGCATGCCAAGTACAGACGTCATACGCGTATGCGATTGTAGAAAAAAAATTTACGAGGGAATTATTGGAAGAAAATTATTCACCAAGTCATGCACTCGAGGCTTCCTGGTCTTCTGGTGTTTGTACAGCTTAAAGGAACCATTAATGCTAAATAAGTAAATAAATAATCAAATAAAATTTTAAATAAAAGGTGAATTTACTATTTTTAGTGTTCTAAACAGGGGTTAACTTGGGCGAGAGCCCACCAGAGCCCTGTTTAGGAGATACTTCCATATATATCTGATCATAATCAGTCCGGTACTTCTTCATTTTTGGCGATTATTTAAATATTAGTCCTTGAATAGACGTTGTCATGAAAAAAGAAGGAATTTTTGATTAAAGGCATGAACTTTGTTGTCCAGAAAAATGGACATAAATAATTCGCATGATTTATCGATTCTTTTGCAGCCATTCGATTTTTTAATCGATTTATCATAATATTAGGGCTCCTGCACTTTTTTTTTTGTTAGAAATTAAGCCCTGGTTCTAAACATAGGAATATAAGTTAAATGTTAGAAAGTGAAATTACATAAGATTAGAACTATGTATATGTTAAAAATACATGCAATCGAATCTGGTTACCGTTAATCATTTTTAATAGAAATCCTTTCTGGAATCCTTGTTAAGTTTTATAGTGATAGTAATACGATCAAGTTTTTAGAGTTTAAACTCCGCGATTTCTATTTTTGCGATTCTTTTTTTCCACTTCAACGATGAAGAAATTTATCTCAGAATGAACCGGCTTTCGACTGCCTCATAACGTTATAATCTTTTTGAAATCATAGTCTTAAAATCTGTCTCATAATGTTAGAATTTGGGGGTAATGGAAATGGAACAGTGAAATCACACACCCTGGTCAAAGTGACTTGGTCACTCCAAACTTCTAGGGCTATTATATATAAAATAAGTTTTTTATTTAAACTTGTACCTTGCAAATACTATATATTACATAATTTCAAATTTCATTACGCATAAGTAATTTGACCATACTAGGAAAGGTCCCATGAAAATACCTCCTAGGATATAATAAACGATATTGCCTCTAAAATACAGCATTATCTTGGTCTTCTTTGGAGCTCTCCATTTCGGGGGGGGGCTTAATTTTAATAGGTGTTAAGCGTAACACATTTTTCAACAGCCATTGATTTTTAGTTCGTGTGTTAAACAGTATTTCGTATTAACCGTGTTCATGTTAAAAAAAAAAACGCACATGAATGGGAATTCCTATGCAATTTGACGAGGGATTTGGAAAGCAGTTCATGTTACTGAGGTGAGACTGTATAATACTGCACTGTGTATATATATTCCAATGAGCATAATTGTTTTTGAGAAACCTGTAATCTGTCTCCAAAATCCAGAGCGCATTTTGTTTTATTAGACACGAACATGATGTTACTTCACCAGAAACATGCTAAATTACTGAATTTTATATATGATAATTAGATAATAATTAAAAAAATAAGCAACTTCAATAAGCATCTAGGAATTTTGTATGCCACATTGTTTCTCATTTCTATTTCTGACCCATTGAAAGTTTTAAACAGAAAGCTGGCCGCTTGGGAAAATCCTCCAACTGGGTCTCTGGACTTTGCGTCTTCTGATTAACTGGCTTTCTGCGTCACGCCTTCCATCAATAACTGTTGTGGAATTGTTGAACTTCTAAGATAGCCCTATGGTCAACAGTGTGGGCTAGATCAAAGACCGGGCTGCAATCTGCAAAGAATTTAAAAGTTCTGTATGTCAACAAGTTCCTTTCTTTTCCTCGCTTTTTCCGTCCTCCAGCCATGTTTCATCCCTCTGTAGTCGGGTTAGCCCCTCTTTGACCTGCGACCCCTTTTAAGACAGTGACCTCTTGACCCGTGCATACCGTACATCTGCCATAAGAGGGAAGTTTGGGCATGGATGAATACCTCAGTACTTTTTCTTTCATCTAACAATATTTGACTGTCATTTGTCTTGTAACAATTCTGTTCTTTCATTTTCATCATCCTTTTTCTTTTCTTTTTCTTTTTTTCTCCGGAGGTGTCAGTAACTGAAAATTGGTGGGTATTAGAGGTGCCGTGCAAAATATCAAAGGTTTCTTTGTGTCGGGTGATGTTTTTTGACCTCAGAAAATATTTCTGCAAAGCGTTTAATAACTTTTCCTTTAAAAAATAATGCTACATCTTACTATAGTATACTTTCATTTATAGTATATCGTTACTCCAGCTTTAAGATAATAATAATAGTAGTATTATGTACGCGTGCACTAACTGTATCGCGAAAGCATTTGAGGATCTAGAGGAACTGCCCTTCACATTTGAAAATAATAATAATGATAATAATAAATTCATTTATTTAACCCAATTTTGTATACATTTTCGTGAAGTACATATAAACAATTTGAGAAAACACAGAAGAAATCTTTTGGACTTCATGTTTGAGATTTGGGTTAGAATTGGAAGAGAATATAAAGCCAAAGATTTTTACGGGATTCTCTTCCAAAATGGTTTTACAATTCTGTCGAAGTTTGTCATTTTCTTAAATATCTGAAATATCGAACATTGTATACTTTATTGACTGATTAAAGCAGCATTTTCGTGAGCCGGCAGTCTGAATATATTAAAATTAATACTATATATACGATATTTGGGACTCATTTGAGAAAACGATGACACAAAATTGGATAAAGTTTATGTGTTAGACTGAAAAAGTAACACAGGTGAAATAAAAATTATGAATTTTATGCGTTTTTCAGAATTCGATCCAGTTAGATCTCTAAGGTGTGTTAAAATGAATAAGATTAAATTTAACATAATCTTTTAGAGTTGATGTTATAATTTTAAGAGCATTAGTATTGAAAAATACATTATAATGGAACACATATTATAGATTATAGAACTGATGTACTTTAGAAAAGTACTGCTAGAGAAGAAAAAAATGGGGATTATCCAATGCTTATTACAGTTTTTCTTTGGGAAGAACCCAGAGGAACTGCCCTTCAGTCTAAAATTTAATAAATTCACAGCTTCCCGTTCTCAAATTCCTAAGCCAGTTAATGGATTTGAATTCCAACATACTTAGACATATGTAAATCTATAATTTTTCAGAGGTCGCATTAGGCTTGTAGTCCCGTCTCACATGACTCACTGTATATATTCATTAGGCGCAAAATTCCAACAAAATTACTTAAATGTAATTTTAAAAACTTCCAAATGCAGAAAAATAGCTTTAAAGCGATGTAAACATTCACAAAATTTAAAATATAACGATAATTGATTTAAACACTATTTTCTCAAAGAAACGTTCGGGTCAATGCTAAGTTAACCTTTACATGCCGAATCGTGGCATAGATAATCAATCCACGTGTCTCGTTGCAGAAATACCACGATTAATAAACTGCTGAAAATTAACATCGAAGTTGAAACTTCAGGGGATTAGAGGATGTTGCCATCTACATTTTCATAAAAAGTGCTGTTAAATAACTAATTACGATTTTATACCTGAGCAGTTTTACTACGCCGATGTGTTTATTTATTAATCGCATACTATGTCCATACATCGTCTACTATTCCTACAATATGGTTCAAAAAATAATTTACGAAGCAGTTCGGTTTAAGAACTCGATGAAGAGAATTGGTGAAGCCTATATATATGGCGTCACGGTCTAAGAGAACCGGTTTAATTTCCTGGATTATAAAATATTAGGCAACTCAACAATAGACGGCTTTTCCCGCTCTACAAAGGTTCGCAGAACCATATCAGATTTTTAACGAAGCAATGTCATCATACTAGATCTTTATGGACAAAGACGAGAACGTATACTGTATTCGGCAAAATGTACAAAGTAATAGATAACTCTTTAATTACCATCAACAAATAATGCTTGTTCGTTTAATAAGTTTTACTAACAAGATGGGATAAAAATACGGCAACACCCTTCGGAATTTACATTCAGTGTGCATTGGGTTCTACGACCCGACGGCTGCGGTCTACAAACAAAAAACAAATGATAAAATGTCGTTTCGATGGTGCTGGTTTTTTTTTTAATTAATTCACCAGACGTTACGTGGTTTGTCTTCATTTATAGCTAGAACCAAAAAAGCCAAATTACTCTATTTTTTTAAGGGAGTTAGCGGGAGGGGAGGTGTCCGTCTTCTGCCTTTAAGGAGGAGATGTAAATCTGGGTGAGCCATTGCTGTTTCTTGATTTGTGGGTTTAAAACTAGTAATAACACAACATTCGTCATTGTCTCCAGAGCATGCCTCGTGAACCTTGCTTCATCTACTAAACGAAGTGCCAATGTCAAACTCCCCTCTTCTCTGATCTCAAAAAACCAGAAAGTATTTTTTCGCTTTTTCGGTGATGCTTATTTTTCTTGCTCACAGATAACATTCCTTGTTTTTAAGAAGGGTCATGATTTGTAAGCTATCTCTTGGAGGCTTTTTTATTAAGTAAATTCCATTGCTGGTCATTATCATGTGATGATTATTTATTTGCTCTCGCTATCGATGTCCCCCCCCCCATATGGTCTTGGTTTTTGACGCGTGGTGGGATGGGAAATCAACATTAAGATAAAGTTTAGGATAGCTGATGATTGACTGCTTATTTTTATACATTTCTTTCTAAATGATTCGTCAGAATTTTCCCACAGTTCTAAAAATATATTCCACTATTTCAAATTAATCTTCGGCTAACTTGTATTTGTTACTGACTTAACCGAATTTTACGTTATGCATTGTAAAAAATGCACAGGATCGTGTAGTTTTTACGGTTTTTTTTTTTTGGGTAAAATATTTTTGTATATAATCTTTTTTTTTTATGTGTATGTACTATTTTTTGTGAATGTGATTTAAATTTCTGATTTGGTGATAAAGCCCTTAACAAGCCTGTAATGGTTTATAAATAAGCCTTATACCCTGTTGTGCTTTCAGTAAATCGCACTCTATAAAACAAAAGCTGGTTATGAACTCTGCGTAAAGCGCCATGGTTACTACACCTGGTGGTGACTTTATGAACTATAATAACGTTTATTACAAATACTAAAATCTCATGGCCAGTTTTATTGCATTATACGAAGTTTGGAAACTCTGCGTCTTTTTTTTTTTCTTTTTCTTTTTTTTTCTTTTTTTTTTTTTTTTAAAGAGGTTTTATGGAAACTTCAATCGTTATGTTCCTGTACGTAGAGACAGACCCACTTGCCCCCAAAATGTGTATCGTCAGCTTGAACTCTTTAATCAGTTGTGTTGTGTAAAAGAGTAATAAATGGGATTTTTCTCGTAAGTTGTTATCGGGTGGTGTGAATTTCCAGTTTTTCAGCTTTTCCTGCTCTTTGGCAGTCCCGGATGTTTACGCGAACAGATCAAGATTAACGGCTGGTGCGTTCCATATTTGCAATGAAAACTTGACGATGTCCGATCACGTGAGCACAGAACGATATATTCGCCCAGTCTTTTTAAAGAAAAAGGAAGCACTCGCAGATGACGATGAGCGTTTTCACGAAAATTGGATAATGTTTTCAACTCTGGGTCTTCGTTCCAGTTTTCTTTTCACCTTATTTTTGCCCCTTTGTCGTCAATCGAGCGATCATCTGCTTTTTTGATTAGGAAAGTTTCGAATAAGGTGTATTCTTTTGCACTTCGGCATTGACCTCCGACTTATGACAGAATCCGAGTTGAGGTCGATGACCGGCTGGTGTCCCTTTTTATATTGCTGAAAATTTTCTGTAAGCCAGGGTGAGAGGTGCAATTTGGGGATGCCATCTCTTCGTGTTTTTTGCGGAGATTATATTCTTTGACAGAAGCACTCAAGGGTGTGACAGGGGAGGCCCGGCGAAAACGTTTCTTTTCAGATGTAAAAAAGTGGAGGAAAAAATTATAAAATGAAAGCATAAAATGTATCCTGTAGGAAGGAAGGAAGGAAGGTCGACGTCCTGTGCTATCAGTTGACTTCTTCGGCGTCCGAGGTTGTCCCAAAAATGTCGCACTGTAAACCATGCTGCGTATGGTTATTTATAGCTAGGGTGAACATGAAATATGGGCGGATTAAGGTTATGGCATGTGGCATATTTGGCCTGACCAACTTCAGATAGTTTTTGGTACTTTTCATCCCATAAGAAAAACGGCCGCTTTTGTAACGCATGCTCTCCATTTTACCGACTGTGGTCGCCTTACTTTATTTGTCCCTGAATGTATGGCTGGAAAGAAGTCGAATTTCCTTTTAGGTCAAATTTCGAGTTTTACCTCCAATTTGTGCGCTACAACACACACTTTTTTGGCATGCTAACGTGGAAATTAGTTGCGAACTGCGGCAGCTTTTGTGATTCGTGAATCCCACAGCCTCCTCCCCAAGGCTGAAAGAGTTTTGCAAATGAAAACTACTTTTTCTCACAGCTAGAAAGACGTTCTACTTTTCAAATTCTGAATGATATTCGACTGCAGCAAAAGCTCATTAATTTCCGAGAATCGTGGCCGCAAAAACAAAATGAAGTAATGAAGAGGTGACGTTGAGGTGTTTCATGAACATTTATTAACAAACAAGAATATGAATAGATCAGGGGCGGACCGTTCAGTAATTCATTGACATGGAGCCCATGTAATGAAATGATTACGCACGTCCTCAGGATTAAGTTTTTTTTTTTAAACGGCAGTGGCGCCACCTACCCACTGTTTTGTGAAGTGGTTATGCTTTCAGTGAAGGACTTTGAACACGTATAGAAATGGATGTACGATGTCTTTCATTAATTTGATGAACTTTTATATGGTTTTGAATCGTCTGTTATAATTTTTGTTAAAATTACTTCCACCGCTGTGGGAAAGAGGGTGCGATCTGATCCAAACCATAATAACTATTAGGCAAGATATACTTATTAGTTACGAGGTGACTAGTATGTTAGCACGTGTTGTCTATCTTTTCGATAGCATGTGGGGCAAGATGGGATATAAGTGTGTTTCATCATTCGCAATAGAAATCCTAACTACAAATCTGGACGACAGCACGGGCGCCGCTAGCGGGGGGGTACAGGGGTACCCGTCCCCCCGATGTTGGTATTAGGGTTCTATGCCCCCCCCCCTCAATTTCAAGCAGAAATTTTAAAATGGGTCATCAACGTAGGGTTCTCAAAATTATTGGGGAGTGCTAACATTTTATTTTACATTTACATTACAGCATATGCAAAATCGCACTTATTTTAAATACTGCTTTGCTGGTGTTTGTTATCCCTAAAGAGTTAACAAGGACTTAACTAGAAATTTTTCGAGTGAGGCAAACTTTTTAAACCTTACACGACTCCGCCAAGCATTAGTTGCAGCAGTTTGGAGGTTCCTAGTCACCAGCTGGCTACGGCCCTGTTTTAACAACCTACCTCCCACTGGTATGCTGTCCCCCCCCCCATATTTTTATGCTGTTGGCGCCCATGGACGATAGCACTGCACAGCCCAGCCCAGCCGTTCCACCTAAACTTCACTCAACACCTCCACAAGACCTGTAATTGAAATTAAATTACAGTGGAACCTCGATTATCCGTCTCCCGATTTACCGTCTTTCTCGCCTAACCATCGGCGTCAAATTCAAGTTAGGGCCACTCCGTTAACATCGACAATGAGACAATTTTACACACTTGTGAGGCTCTACCCGCAGGAGAAAACATTGAAATTAATGACGTTGATATTGAATGGATGAACATTGATAAACTTGAAGCAGGTTTCGAGTTCCTAAGTGACGACGAGCTCAATCAGCAAGTGTTAAACCCCAATGGTCTTAAATAAAACGATGAAAGTGCACAGGAGATTGGAGAACCTACAAAAACCTTCATCCATGCTGAAGCAGAATGTATGCTTTCTAAGTGCATTGACTGGTTTGAACAGCAGACTGAAGCAGATGCGAGTACGGGACATGGCAGCCGAAAAACACGCTGTGTACTTTTTTAAAAAACAAAACAAAACTGCGTTTTTCATTAAATGCAAGTTCTCTTGATTCAAATAAACTTCGTTTGTGCGTTCAGCAAGTTTCGCAGTGTAATTTTCTTAAATGTATAATTTTAACAAAAATAGACTGTAGTGTTTATTTTATATAAATCGAACACTACGCAGATTAAATCAAACAACAATGTCAATCAATCAACGTTTATTGGCGTAGTGATACCAACGCCGATGGTATGGCGTGATTAGAGTATACTGTAGTGTACTATAAATTTTCCCTTTCTCGCTTAACCGTCTTTTCAATTATCCGTCAAGGCTCTGGTCCCGTGCCTGACGGATAATCAAGGTTTTTCTGTAATTGTAATCCTTTGGAAATTGTAATCAGAATTAAAATAATCGTAATCAAAGTTAAATTAATCGTAGTCGGAAGTAAGTTAATCGTAATTGAAAATAAATTAATTGTAACCAGTTTGAAAATAATTTTCAAATCAATTGTTTCATGACAGATTACATTCGTTATGTTATCAAAATTTCACGCCTAGTCCCTTAGGACACTGGGCCCCTGGGCATTTGCCCCCTTTGCTCTTACACTGTCCCCAGCCCCGCCGACAGCTACTACATGCCAGCATAAAGAAATTTCGTGCGCGACATAAACAATTCTGACGGGTGTTGCGAAGCGCCATCTCACGACATGAGTTGCTACTAATTCTTGGCTCTTTGTTCAGAACGGCGAATGTAAGCCGTTGACAACGTCTTCCCTTTTCCTTTGGAAATATTGGAACAGGAAAATTGCTAGCCAATTTGAAAAAATAGTTTGGACTTGTATCCGTCTTCGTTTTAAGGCGCAATATGTTATTTTTTTTACAAGATTACTTCAACTTAAAGAAAAAGAAAAAAGTCGCTTGCTTTCATAAGGTCAACATCGTAAATATCATTTTATGAAGTTTAGATGCGTCCTAGATCTTGGCTTTTGAATTACACTGGGCAATATAGGCTTCTATTTTTGGAGAAACATTTCAGTCTGTGTCTCACCATTGCAAGCTTATAAACGAGTACAGAAATTTCGCTCAATACCATCTTTTTAATTAACGACCATTTCTACTTAGCGACGGTAGTCTGCGCTCCTGTCAAATTCTTCATATAATTGCACACATTTCAGTTAGCTTCTTTCTCTGTTTAACAGTTTTGTTTGTCCCGTGAAAGTCCTTAATGGGAGAATTTACTCTCTCTATTTCGTACTTGAGAGAATGGGCGACGTTTGGGGAGGGCAGGGGGTCAGTTGCCCCCCCCTCTCTAGAATTGAAATATATGCAATATTTTTAATACATTAAAAGGTTAAAACCGTTATTTGCTTCGAATTAACATTGGGGGAAAAATGCCCCCCCCCTCCCTATAATTTGCCTTAATGACGCCCTTGCTTGTTGGTTACATTGCAGTATACATTGTATCTAAACAAAAAAATAATATCTTGTGCGTCTTAGATAGAGAAAAGTTTTTTTCCCTTCTCCTTGCGAAATAACAATAATAATAAATTATACGCATATAATAAGCACAATAGCAACAATTGCTAAAAAATATCCGGACAGAATCAAAGTTGAAGTCTGTACTTGTGGTTTTAAGAACGTAGCGCCATCTTTACGATTCTCGGCGAATCTTAAAATTATTATTATTATTTTTTTTTTCACATGAAAACACTTGCATTCGAATTATATTCATATTAAATATATTTATGAATTTTATTGAAATGTTTTTGTGAAAAGATGAAAATGAAAGCTTCCGTGACAACAGGGAATTACCCTTTCTCTCTCCTCTAACTCAAAAGGTCTGGAAGAACTTTAAAATCTAAATTCTTAAGACACTTAGGAAAGAAACGATGGGTGCTCTAAAATCTAAGCGATTTTGGAGCACCTCTCCTAGTACTTTCTCTGTCAAGCGACGGGTGATCCAAAAGCGCTTAGATTTTGGAGCACCTATCGTTTCTTCACTAGGCGTCCTAAGAGTTTAGATTTCAAAATCCTCCGAGCTCACTCACAGGCTAGGCTCCTGACTCGGGACATTAGTGAACTTATCTCAGGAGGGGAATGAGATTGATTCACTGATTCAGTTTCATAAGATCTGGAGTTCAAGACTTTTTGAAATGGCTCTCAAAATTTACTTGTGTTGGGTCTAGAGTTCCTTCGGCTCTCCACCACCCGCTACGTCATTGTTTTGAGGGAATATTGTATTCTCTAAGATCTATGAAGGCGTTATTTAAAGTTGAATCTTTTTGAAGCAACTTGAGACATATGCTCTTGATGGTACGCAACTAAATTTTTCAACTAAACTTAGAGACATTTAGTTGCGTACCACCATGATCATTCTCTGTGTTATGGTTAAGTTATAATAGTGTGAAGATTTTTTTTTTAATTATAGACTCTATTTTTAAAATCTTTATGCTCATTTTCATCACGTCGCATGATATCTTGAATCCATCGCCAAATTTGAGGGACACCGGCCTCTTTCAGACAATTTTCTTGTTCTTTTTTTTTTTCCATGTAGCAAGGCGACATTCCGTACTACATATTTGGACAGATGGAAGCAGAATTTTCCTCTAACCCACACTAACAGGATTTGCACTGGACAAAACAGAACAGATCCACTTTTGACAGCAGGACAAGTTTAAAAGGAGTGGTTTCCGAAATGCACTTATCAGCAGTTGAATGCAGGATTTTTCTTGCGATGTCTGGCTAACAATGCCGTGTAGGCAAGTTGACTGACATTCCTCAAACCACGGCGAAAGAATAAACGTTAGATCATTTTTCTTCTAAACAGTCGTATTTTCTTGCCGCGCCTAGTCGACCTCACGCATATTATCTATCCTTCGTATATCCTCCACGAGGATAATTTTCGAGGAATTCCACGTCTTCGATTCCGATTCCCTGTCCTCGTTCTGCCCGGCAATATCCTGAACATACAAGCATTGTTTAATTACATCTGATAATTCTCGCGGAAACAAATTCTCCTGACATTTCTCGATGAATATTATTTTTAAGTCGTTGCAAAACTACACTTCACAAGTTGCTGTTTGATTTGAAAGTGTGTTTATTAAATGTCAACGTAAGAAGAAGAAGAATCTGGTACTGGAAAAGAGTTTGTTCATCCTCTACTCGAAGATCTTACTCATTTTCTACTGGAAAATCTTATCGTCCATTCTAAGATTAGGTTATGATGCAGTTTTTGCTGGAAGGTCTTACTCGAAGATCTGATGCGTCTTCTACGGGAAGACCTAATGCATTTCGCACGAGAAGATCTAATGTACCCTAGACGAGAAGATTTGATGCACCTTGGGTAGGGAAGATTTGATGCATCTTGTGAGAAAAGAATTGGTGCTCTTGTACCGAAAGAGCTTACGTTCTTCGGAAATCCGTTAAAAGAAAACAACTTATGTCGTCATTGGCGTTTATTTTGATAACAAAATTTCTGTGTCCTCTTTGTTGCAACCGTTCACAAAACATTAATCCAAGCGAAAGAGAATGGCGGCGAGTTAAATCCTCTGTCCCCGACGTGCTTTATATCTTAGCTACGTCGTTGTTTGAGTTTGATCTCGTGCAAAAGTTCTACACCAGAACACCTTCGAACAATGACATTTGCCAACCGAAAAAGTAATGGCAGCTCGCGAAGTTGAAATACAAAGAGGATTTCTTGTTATGGCTTTTATAATAGAATCCTGTATTACCGAAAGTTGAAATTTGAAATAACGACTTCAACGAACGAAGCGATTTTATTCCACTTTCTTCGTTTACTAAAAACGGTATCCTTAAAGATTATTAGAAGGGATAATTATCGCTAAAAAATTCCCTCTTGGTTCTGTAATTTTCCCTTTGACGTGTCCTGCTGATTTTGAAAAGAATATCCGTACTTCCCGTAGCAATCTCCATTTACCTTGGGGATCATTAGCCTGTATGTCGTGCAGCTGGTACTTTTCCCGGGAACGTAAAACCCAGGAGCAGATGTACGTTCTTACCCTCAAACCCCTCCTCATAAAATACGAGTCCGTCAGATGGGTGTAATCTTGGACTGGCTTTCTGGACGTCAGTGTCTGGGTGTAATCGTTCTTTCTTTTTTTTTCGTAGACAAGGGCGGTAGATGTCCTCTGACACAGATAAATTGCAAATCGCAAGCTGTCAGGGTCTCGTGCCAACAGTGGGAGCCTTCAGATTGGAAGAAAGTTACAGATTTTGCGGGAAATGGGGGAATTCTCCTCCCCCACAAAAAGAAAAAAAAAAGTAGCCACAACAGAGGAAATGCCAAAAGCACTTCTGGCTCAAAGGAATGTTTGACTTCCGCTTGCGGACCACGGCCGATCAGCGTCCCTTGATTCTTTCTAAATTTGGAAATGTATTTGCGGTCGAACATGTCGGACCACATATGTATTGGAGAAGGGCAAAACCATTCTTTGAATGATTCACGGAACGATTATACGTACCGCCTATGTATCTTTATCTACAGAGACGCTCTAAAGGTGGTGGTTTTTTTTTTATATGGCATTTATAACTTTAAGTAAATATATGGTATATTTTTTTGTCATGATTTTTTTCGTAATGAATGCTGAATTCAGAAATACTATTTTTGTACAGGTGTACAACGTGTGATTTTGCGTGCTTTAACCCTCCTTTTGTGTTCGCATTTTTGTTAGACTGATTGTGTTCAGGTCAGTATGACCCGAACGTTTTTGGCAAGGTTGTAGGCAAGGTTTGAATTCGTGGGAGGCCCAATCTATGCGTGATGCCTTCACTGAACCTTTACCTCTAATTTTTCAATGTTAAATTTTTCATTTCCCCTGGGGTGGGGGGCATTCGCCCACCTTCTCTGAAAATGGTATTGGTCTATGGGGGGTCGTTTTATTAGTGTTAAATTATTATGGCAGTGCTATGTTTACTAAATAATAAAAGAGATAAAAATATATGTAGCATTTACAGTGAAACCTCCTTCAACGGACACCTCCCAGATACGGAACCATGTCAGTTGCTTATTTCAGATTACACTTATTGTGTTCAGGTTAATAATACCCGAGCGTCTATTGGTGTTGTTTCATTAGTGTTAAATTAATATGACAGTATTATGTTTACTATAAATAATAAAATAAATAAGAATATATGCAACATTTACTTACCAAAGTTTTATTATGAACGGCAGTTATAGGATAAAACAATATTGTTGCGTACATCTAAAAGATTTAGCAGTTATATCATACTTGCATTTATTTTTCACGGTCTTTTCTATAGTAATACACATGAGCTTTACCTATGTGTTTCGAGCATTTACAACATATTACGTTAGTTTTGTTGTCTTTTGAAGAGGGACAAAAATTGCATCTTCTACGTTTATTTATTGTCAGCTGTTCCCTTGCTTCGGCAGTGCTGGTTGCTGGTCGTTCCCTTCTAACCATTTCAGCCGCAGGAATGCTTCGAGGAAGGTGTTGTCTTTCTTGCAGTAAGGGCGTCAATGAAGGAATTACCGAGTTCTTCAAGAAATAATCGACGTTAGTAAGTTTTTTAGCATTCCAGGTTGGATTACCTTCGCACCCTAGAACATAGGCGTTGTAAGCAGAAACATCCATGATATTATGGAAGATGATTATTGGCCATCTTATAGTTTGTTGTCTGCACGTGTATGTTATAACCAACTTGTCGAAAGTATGTACAGCGCCTTTGGTTTTATTATAATCTAAAATAATGAACTTTTTTTTATGATCTACATCACATACACCGGAATCATGATGCATCGCGCACATGAGTATTACATTTTTATTACGTTTTGGAATATAAGAAACTACCCTTGCGTTATTGCCGAAGTAGAATTTTGAAGAAAGGACTTCCTTCCTGCTGCAGAACAATGCAGTTGGCCATACAGGCTTGTTTTTTCGAGTAGTGCCTATCCTAGCATGGTAATCTTCCTTTTCAATAGCATTTGCCCAAGTTCGTAAGATGAAAAAACAATTATCACACGTTACGTTTTGCCCCTTCAGACCATAAGTAAGGTCTAGCGCAACTCTTTTACCTTGGCCCTTTTCTGGAAGTTTATCTTCTTTGTTTTCGAGATGTACTTCCATATTATATGCATAAGCGTTCACAGAATCGCGCCAAGTCAAAATTTTTATACCATATTTTGCTGGTTTGTTGGCGATATACTGCCTAAATTTACAACGGCCTCTTAAAGGTGGCAGTTGCTCATCGACTGTTGTATTTTCGTTAACATTTTCCATGATACAACCCCGGCTCAAGGGGGGCGACCGCCCCCCCCCTAAATCCGCCAGTGACGTTCGAAGTGGGAGCCGGTGGACTAGACCATCGATTGCTTAAAAAATAAAACAAAGCTAATAAAATATCATCGTTGATGATGATAATTCGCTTCTCATTCTTTAAATTTTAACAAAACTGATCGTCGGGTCATATCGACCTGAACACAACAAATGTTACAATTACATTTTTTTAAAAACTAAATGCATTTTCTTTTTGTCAACCTGGGTACACTGTTATTAGAGTAAATTAGTAAAAGTCATAATGTGGCAGTAAAATATTTAAATCATTATAGGATTTATGGGCATTCAAAGCAGGCGTTCGGCCCATATTGACCCGAACACAATAGGCGGGTTAAATAATGCCGTTTAGACTTATTTTTTTTTTAAAATCAATTATTTGGGGGGCTGTCCCCAAAGGGTACGCGCTGTGTGCGCCGCGTACTCTCAAGAAATTTTGAAAAATACGGAGTACGCGCCGCATACTCTCAATATCTCAAAGTTGTATTTGCTGGTTTTGGGGAAACTTCCAACAAAGTTCGGCTTTTTTTTTTTCTAGTCATTTACAAACTTGAATGGAAACAAATGAGGAAAAACATCCTGAACTCCCCCAAGCCTCAAAATAATATCCTGCGTACGGCTAGGTGAGGAATGAAAAACTGATGACAGTGGTAACTGCCACCTTGGGCTTGGATAGACGATAGATGACCAGTCAAATGCCAGTCAGCGCTGCGCAGTAACGTCACCAAGTCGAATAACGCTGCAATTACAATACTCTTTAATTAAGACAGCAGCACTGCATACTCTCAATAATTTTCTTCAGGACTACCTTGATTATTTACTTACATGAAATATTAATATTTTTCAGCATAGCCATATTTGTAATCGCATCTGCTTCCGAAGCTGGTGGTAAAACAAAAATAAATAACGAAAAACAAAAATATTGAGGATTTCTTTCTATTCCTTACGGAGAAGTCGTATCCTGAAAATGATAAACGTAGAGGTGTAGTTATTGACGTGGGTGTAGTTTATTTTACAAAAATACTTGAAAAGCAAAGTCACGTGAGGTGTTTGCTCTAACTCCTTTAGCTGATTCGATTTGACCGGACGTCCCAGCCCCGAGAATGTCAGCTAATGCAGGCTTTTAAGGACAAGGCCCAAATGGTAAAAGAACAAATGGAGTTCATGCCATTTCTCTAACTGAAAAAACAAAAAATAAATAAGAATTTAAGATACCGAAAGGAATATTGCGCCATTCTTTGAGCTGCAGTGCGTGGGATTGGGCATACCACTCACCACACTCCCTAATAACCAAGAAGGAATTCGCTATCCAAGAAGGAGAGTTCCAACTCCAGCGTAATGGGGTCGAAGAAGCCGAAATGCTCCGATACCCGATAGGTCAAGTACTTTCATTTTTACCAGCGATAACATTCTTGACAGTTTATTTCTTAACTAGCCTAAATGGATAGCTCTGTGGACTTTGTAGCTATTGGACTTTGCTTTTCCCCTCTTCAATCTCTGAAAGCAGGCTGAGGAATTTTAATACCGCTGGAAAAATTTCATTGCCATGTAGATAAAACGATGATGTATCCTTCCCCAGCATATGGTGTTGCTCTCGCTTCTAATGGATGGCGTTACCCTCGATGGAGTTATCACATTTTTTCATTTAAGTTTTTTGTTCCTGTTCTTCCTCATTTGATGTTTACAACTTGACGTTTCGATAATCGTAAAATAGTCTTTAATTTAGCTTAATTAGTTTTAATTGTAGCTGGAAAAAATACCGAAGCCATACATGTTCCGTCGACCTTTGCAAAAGGATTGCGGAAGTTGTTTATATCCCCTAAGCTGTATAAATTATTACACGAACAGATTATTCGTGTACTAAGAATTGTCGATCAAATGTTTATATACTTATCGTGTTGGATATAAGGACGAAAACGTATCTGAAGGTGGATTTCCTTTATTGTTTGGCGAAGAATTCTAGCAATCATAGTTCTTTCGCCCGATTCCTTTTCAATCTCAATATTTATTAAGTTGCGGAGTTCGAACGTTATTCCATCCCTCATTTACTATGCATTAAAACGTGGTATCGTGCAACACGTGTTCACACTGGATGCCCATTAGCAGATTGTAACTATACGTTGCTGGTAGCCTGCACCCAGCTAACACCAGTGATAATATTTACACCAATAGGGTATTTTCACCTCTACAAAATCGAGTTCCGTCGCACGAAGAATCGATTATTTGTACCAAAAGTAATTGAACACTCAGGAAGTACGTGGTCCTTAACGTTTTGGAGAAGGTAACTTTGGGAAATCTTTTGGGGTTTCGTTCCCGAAGCGAAGAGCAACTCCTCTATCGGGCATGACATTATAAAAAATATCGTCGATTTCATTCCGACGGATTGTTAACAATACAACCAGAATAAACAAAGAGATTCTGTGACGGCCTGATAATGCCAGTTTCTTCGACCAAAATTTCTTAACCTTGTCCTAAATGGCAGCTCCAATTGTGAGGTGGGGGGGTGAGATCTTTATTTTTTTAGAACTTTAAGACGGAAACGAGCTTGAATCTTAATTGATGCAGGTTATGTTTTGGCGAGGTCGAGCTCCAAAGGGCGTTGTTACCTGACCTTGTGTTGCGGCCCACGGAAATAGGAGCGTCGGCCCTTTGTTTTAAGCCCTTTTCCCATGACATTCTTGTTTACTAGTTTACCTTTTTTTTTTAAAAAAAAGAACAAAATTATTTGAAAAGTCATGAAATTTAAATTTTTATAAAAGTACAATTTGACGTTTGTTTTCTGACATAGTCTGGCTTGGATTGTTTCCATTTGAACTGTCAAATATTCGATGATGTGTCCCTAGTACTGTTTTCGGTTGTTAAGAAGTAAACAATTTTCATGTATGCTTTAAAAAATACCTTACGCCTTATGGTAGGTACCAGGTAGTGGTAAGAAATGACGAATCCATACGTGAAATATAATAAAAATATTTAAAACGATGTCAAAACCGTATCAACAATGATTTGTTAATAAAAATCGACTCGTGTCGGGCGAACAAACCAGTCGCCTTTCTTCAGCAATACACGATACTAAAGTGTCAACAATCAGGGTGGTGTGTTTCCATTCACTTTGTTGCAGAGTTGCCATTGTGATAGTCTTTTGTAAAAACGATTTTTTTGGAATACCGTGTTGATCGACATACGGCCGAATTTCCCAAGGACAAAGTTTTAAAATAAATAAATAAATAAAATAAACATCGCAATGGCAACTTTGCAACTATGTGAATGGAAACACCACCCTGATCGTTGACGTTTTAGTAGCGTGTGTTCCCGAAGAAAGGCGACTGATTTGCTCGAAACGCGTTGATTTTTGTTGATAAATCATTTTTGACACGGTTTTGACATTATTTTAAACGTTTGTATTATAAATACCAGTTATACCGCAGATATTAAAAAATAATTTGAAACATTTTCACATTTTTACCTTCTTTATTTTAATATGTATTAAAGTTTTATAAACAGAAGTCCCGACTATTTTAATAAGTAAAAAAAGAAAAAGAAAGTAGCGTCCCGTATGAGGTTATGACGATATATATATGAAGGGGATATTTTAAATTTTGCTAGGTCAAAACAAAACAATTTTACGTCTCTACATACGCATATGCGTACAAACCATACCTATTATCTATTCTAATCTGATAAGAGCATTCTTGATTTCTGTATCACGGCAAAAATATGTCGCTGGCGTGACTGTGATGTCTAATGACGTCATTAACAATAAACGAATCAGCACTTGATTGCATCAGCAGTAGTTTTCAAATGAAATTTATTTGACTTCCGATTTCTTTGTAAAGTGAAGCATAGTAGTTGTTTACAACCCTTTCCTGGGAATGTAGAGGTGCCACTTTCCGCCAAATTTCCCATTATCCTCGTGCTCAATTGACGGTACCAACAACGTTGTAGTGTTTCTGTTATTTGAACGAATCCACGTCCCTAAAATACGTAGAACCTCGTTAATCCGATCCATGGTAATCCAGCTCTGGTATAAAAGAGGCGGAGTTCCTCCTCTGTGTAACATCACGAGAGAAAGATTTAATAAAAGATTAAACTACAGTAAAACCTCCATAAGGCGACCGCCGTCGGGTACGTGAAAACGCGGTCGCAGAAAGATGTGGTTTCTGAATGGAGGTAAATTTAGCATTGGGTCTATGGTCTGGGAAGGAAAACCGTTTCCAGAAAAAAGTGGTCATTAAGGTAGGTGGTCTCTGAATAAAGGTGGCCTTTAAGTGAGGTTTTGTTGTACTTGTTTATGCATACTCGCTAATTCGGATCTCTTGTATGCAAAGAATGGCCAGATTTGCCAGAGTGTACTGCATATAAATATTCCTATATATTTTTGTGTTTGTTGTTCTTAATGAACTGGAAAATGGTGATGTAACTGAAGTAAGTACGGAAAATACGGCGAGCTCCGGTTAATGCGGACAGTCAAAGGCCGCCGAGTTTTGTTCCGTATAAACGGGAGTTTGTACTGCAAGGAAGACGTATATGTCATGCAACTCAGACGTGGAAAGAATATTTTCTCGCATTACCGTGAAACACACTGTACATCACTATCCTTTTTTACATTGCAAATTGCATTTACAATCGAATAATTCTAAACATCGTTTATCGATAAGTAGAAGCGTATAATACGCGTATAATTTTGCATAAGATTGACCAGAGGACGACGCCCGTGTGTTCTGGGAATTACGCATGTATGATAGCGTGACACGTTCTTCATTTGATCGTTTTCTGTGAATTTGGTCATAAACAGTTTCTGCCGCGTCCGACCTTGCGGATAACTGCAACCGATAAGAACACGGGAATGCAATGTACACCTGATTAAATAATGAAATACCGCTATTTCGTCTACCTTGAATGTCACTTTGTACACCTGTCAAGAAGTATGCCCTTTCATCTCCTTTCCACTCGCCTGTCTATTTCTTCGACGCAGTGGACTGAGTTTTGCAAAACAAACGGTTTTCTTCAATTGACAGATATGCCTATAATCCCTTAACGTACGCCTTCAGCAATTTCCTCATTGCGGACGACAGTGTCGTAATTAGTTTAATTGGTGTTTTCATTCCTCCACTATCGCACCGCCGAGATGAAGGAATTGAGGTAATTTTGATCATATTGTCCTTCTAAACTCGACGTTAATTTATCGGGTAATTAAAATACGTTTTCACTAATGGCGAACCGATTTCGCAACCACCAGGGAACAATTAACATTTGTGGATAATTGGTTTAATCGCCACGAAAACATACCCCAAACAAAGGAACAGTTTATAAGGAGGAAAAATTCGGCTGGGGCATACCATTTCGGAAGGATTGAATTTGACATTCATGAACGCGGAAGGGAAATCAAACCATCGCCAATTCTTTCATTGCAGATGCTCTTGTTTACATGGTGATCGGGCACTTGATTGGTCGCCATTTGGCGTCTTTCGTGGCTGAATATGGATTGTGACTGGTACCATCTTCACACAAGGCTCAGTTGGGCGCCAAATTGATGTTTTTTTTTTAGGTCATACAGGCCCGAGGGAAGCTCTGAGAGAGAGAGAGGGCTCACGTACATAAGGTCATGTTTATTATATGTATTAGATTTTCCTATGGCATCAATTTGAAATTTAAATGGAATTAGTGTTGGAAAGGCCCCATAAACGATTGAACCCGAAATGGGGAAAACCCTAGGTTTCGATGCAATATGACTTTTGCTATCCTTACGCATTAAAAGGTCAAACAGACCCTGTGTGGGGCAAGTACCGTACTTAGGGGGTGCGAGCTGGGCGGCCGCCCAGGGCCGCTAAAAAAATGCAGTACAAGCACCATGAAATAAGTTTTTAGCGGCCTTTATATACCTTCCCAGAGTATTTCATCAATTGACCTTTTGTGTGTGACGTTATATTTCCCATGACGTTGATGAAACTTCTAAATGGTGGTTAAAATAAATATAAACGTTATTAGTCAAATGCATTAACATCAGTAGACTATGCACGTTAACATGTTTATTGTTGTGGCTTTGTAGCCACTACAGACAGGGGCGGACTGGGTCCTCTCAAAGGGCGCATACCTTGGATTATCGGAGGGCGCGAGTCCTATAGCCCATGAGGGCGCATCGGCCGGTTGCCCAGTCCGCCCCTGACCACAGAGACTCCCAGTTTCCGACAAAAAAGAACTTATTGCAAAGTTCTGAGAAGTAGAAATTTATAATTTTACATTGTACCTAGTTTTTCTTCGTGTTTATCATTACCATTATTATACATATTATCATATAGCATTATTTCATTAAAAACGTCCAATTTTACAATGAACAATAAGTGAAAAGTTCGCTTTATCACCCTACCCCAAAGATTGTGACTTTGAAAGTAACAGGGTGGAGTTCGGCCAGTTTCAGAAGCAAGGATGAACGTAGGTTGTGGGGGTGTGAAACATCCATGGCGCCTTTCTCGCGGGTTAAGCAATCTAAGCTGAGTGTAATTTCCATAATCAGCTTGATTGTGTATAAATGTATTGTGGACCAGAGGTCACGTGAAACCTTCCGTCCTGTCTGTTAGTCTTGGAAAGTGAAGATACAAATTTTCCTAGCATCCACATTTTTTTTCTGAATGGGGCATCTATTTTACTTTTACCCTTAACGTTTGACACTTAATTTTATTCATGTCGTACAAGGTCTGACTACCTGTTTGCACATTTTAATTCCCAAATTTCTTGTTTAAACTTACTGTTTATTTTTACTTACTAATTTATGCTACTGTTCTCGATCATTAATTTATGATTTATATTATTTGTCTGGTATTTTAAACCGACTTCCTTGCACTTGGTTAGCTTAAACTGAGCGATTTTTTTTATAATTATTTTTATATGTATGGCATTGTCAGCAAGTATTGTTGTTAACACTAAACAACAATATTAATTAAATCAATTAAACAAATAAATAGATTAAATTATTGTTGTATTAAAAGTTCATTTCATTTTCTTTTAACGTCACGCTGAAGAAAGCGATTATGTGGTTCGTATATTTCGTTATTCATTTTTGGGCTAAAAATTCCCGATCCTTTTTAATCTGCATATCAACTCTAATTCCATGCATATAAGTTTGGCGAAGTTGGGGATCTCTAAAAAAAAAAAAAAGAGAGCCAAATTTGGTGAAAAATTTATAAATAATTTGAAAACAAAGCTTTCTAATTTGTTCAACCTGAGGCAAAGCTTGCTGTATTAGAAATGGACATTTTAAGGGGTCCCACAACGCGTTATAAGGTTTAAGGGAAAGGGAGGGGTGGGCCCACAAAAAAGAAGGCATTTGTTGGGAACTGTGGAGCGCATCAGGCGCCGTCGAGACGACAATTCGAGCTCAGAATAAAAACTGCTGCGCCATTTTTTCGCCAAATACGTTGCAAACCTGTTCATCTATTTGCCTTCACCCAATCTTCCCCCTCCCCCGAAATATTTTCCCTAATTTTAGGTTCTCTCCGATGGTTTAATGTCCTTCCTTACTAGCTCACTTTTTTTTTCTTCTTCTGTAGTTTATAAATTTCAAACCAATACTTTTGTTTTAAAGTCAATGTGCCCTTTTCTATAGACACTTTTACATGTATTTTTTTACTTATATTTCTTGTATTTAAGCGACATTTTCACCTTTGTTGGGCAAGTGTGCGCTAATGATTAAAAGATTTCGTGTATATTGCGATAATTTCGTGTATATTAATATCCAATATTTTTCCCACTTTCTCAGGGATCACACCTCTTTGTCATTTTTATAACATTTTCGTGTTTTGGTTTTTTTTGGTAATGTTAGTACACTTCTGCCGTTACATGGGCTTGAATCCCTATAACCTACCTTCTCCACGCCAGTGCATTTTCACTCCTTAAAATCAAGCGTATGCTGCTGTTTTAAACGACATTTTTATGCTGAAGACCCTCGTCTTTACGACGCAATTCCTTAAGGATCGTCGTGAAGTGAATCCACAATACGAAGTACTGAATCTCGACCCTGTTCTGCACAGTAGCGTACTAATTCAAAAATTATGGGGGTTGAAGTGACTTTAAAGAAAATTATATGATGGTGGAATATGAGGAAAATAATGTGTTTCGATATCCATTGGGGGCTTCGAGCCCTTCTTTTTTACGTCACTAGTTTTGCCGAATACTTTTTCGCACCATAAAAGGTATTAAAAGTGGTGTAAAGGCAGGCAGGCATCACTTATCCATGGGTGAGAACAAAAGGTGGTCGTAAACTAGAGGGTTTCCGTACTAACTTAGGGAAGAGCAGTTATATACTAAGTCGCATACGTAGTAGCAAAAATACAGAGTGGTAGAAGCTACAACGTCGACAATTTGTCACGTTTATTTTCATATGTGTATTCAGTATTTTTCCAAATTTTAATTCCTGTGAGAGATACCTCCGAAGCACAGACACCTCTATTTAAGGGACGAAACGTTCGTTATCGTGGGTGTCCCTTATTGAGGGGTAGCACTGTATTTGTCTGTATGCACCAGTTGTTTAATTGGGAAGCTCATGGGTATAAGCAATTTCCGTTCTCGTAACTTCCCCCGTATAATACAAGGGAAGGCCATCTGTACATAATCCCTTTTCTTCTGAAAATAAGGTCCTGAACGAGCCCCCCCAATTTTGGATATCTTAGCCCCCCACGAAAGTATAAGGGAGTTCAGAAACAAAGATGCAGGCCAGAGGAGGTGCGGCCACTTCAACAAAAGTGAGGGTGACCAACGCCATGTGATGGACGGAATCAATAAGGAGAGCATAATGGGCCTTGTCCACCTAATTGGGTCCAAGATGCACCTGAACGTTTTGTCCTGTGTGTCCTTTCAGGGCATTGTGTAGCTTTCAAGCAGTTTATCTTGTCCCAGCTTGGTACTGGCAAGTTCTTGCTTGTTTTGTTGTGAGAGGTGTCTTACTTTATACCACTGTGGTCAGCGTTGTCAATATATACTACCTTACGTGGTATTTTCTCACGGTAGTTTGTTTACCACGCCGAACAGCTCTTTTACCATCTGTAGGTTATTAGCTAGTTGGAACTTTGATATATAGTTCTTTGTTGCTTTGTGTATTCCTCCTCTCCACGTATTTTCTACCTCGTTGTTTAGCTTCAAGCATCATTTTGAAAGCTAGAAGATGTAGGTGAAAGGAAGAGGAGGAAACAATGTGTGAGGATAAATGGAGTAGAGGGGAAGAAAGGAAAAAGAAAAAAATGGCGGAGGAAAAGTTTGGATGAGGAGAGTGCGTGACGTGGTCTTTAAGGCCCCGTATACACATGCAACAGAACACCGTATCTTAACACCGTCACGTATCAAGTCTGGACCGCACTCCGTAACAGAACATCGTAACATTCCCACTTCCCACCAGTTGTCGGTATTTCCCCCGTCGCATCAAAGGAATGTCACGGTGCTATGTTGTAACCCATGTTCCTGTATTTGGGCCGGTTTACGAACAACAGCGTTTTGTCAGTGTAGATTGGATATCGGCGTGAACTGATGGGAAGCAGTGCTGTTACGCACTGATGACACGCGGCAATGTTCTCCCTGTAACATCATCGCGTAACACGGGGTGTTACGCGACGATGTTCTGTTGCGTGTCTGTACGCACCCTAAGAAGGCCCGAAGTCCTTCAGTAGTTGTAGACCCAGAAAAGAAGACGAACTAAATACAGCAGAATTCAGATTATCGAGCTTTCTATTTTTTCAGACCTCCAGACCTTTTTTTTTTTATTTATAAAGTCGTTTAATCCTGCTTACATACATCGACGTCTAGTGATCTTTTTGCTGCCATTTTGCATTTAATATTACTGGTGATTTCATCTTTAAATGACTATCTACGAAAAATGACCATCATAAAGTACACAATTAGAGTGATTAGTGTTTCTTCTTCTTCTTGCTCGTAGACTCTAAAGTAGAATTCACGTCCATTTATCATCTGGTTCAGTCCAGTATGCCAAATCTCAATTTCGATTGACCTTGATGATGGAGATTCTATTGTAACAAGAATTACAAACTACTGGCATCTGGGGAAAAAAATCGGCTGTAGTTTATTCGATTTGAAAAAATGCGAAAAGCGAAAATAAACCGTACGTCGTTATTGTGAGGTCCATAGTCGTGCGAGTTTCGCATAAGGGGTGGAGTCTTAGGATCAATGGGGGGGGGTTACATCCCCAATCAACACGCCCTGCGTGCGCCAGTGATGACGTCATTGAATACGTTATTACAAATCAAGAAGACGAAACTCGTTGTTGATGCGTATATTTCATCGTTATATACTTTGAAATCCAATTAAAAACACCTGTTTTTCTTTTTCCAAGGGGAGGTGTTACCCCATTTTTCACCAGCATACACCCACCCACCGCGGGGTCTGAATATGACACAACTTAGAACATTTATGAAATGTTCGCAAAGTAATAACACTAACGTATTAACTTGCGCCAATACCGTAATTTTGCGATTAAGTATTCAAAATATTAATCGCGTGATATTCTTCGTTCAACTCGGAAAATGTTTAAAAAAAAAAAAGCAAACGGAAAAGTCTAAAAAGTTTAAGCTATTAATTATTCATGCAATAAAAAAAAGGGGAAAACTAGATTTTTAAAGCTAAGATGGATTTTTCAAAAATTACGCTGTTTCGTTTAAAATAGCAGTAAATTGCCAAGATTGGCAACCTTTTCTCTCAGTTATGTATTTTTTGTCGCCAAGAGCTGCTTCCGGCTCTTTGATTGGCTGGAAGTTCGGGCTACGGGAGGGCAGTGATGCCGGCATATCCAACTCGCGTTCAAAACTCTGTTAGCTTTCGAGGTATGTGGTTTGGAGCGCGTCTGGATATATGTGTTTTGCTGCATGAACGCATTTCTTATTCGGGAAGTAAAATTCGTCATGGATTCTACGATATTTTAGGTAAGCGTTTCGAATTAAACCGCAAGAATATCTAAAGAAAAGGAAGGGTTTTTAAAAATTCATTTTTTTTTCTCCGATCGTGACATAATAGACAGTTTATTTCAATGTATCGATGTTGTAACGCCCCAACATCGTAAGTGTAAAAAATTGAACTTTCGGAAAAAGCGCATTTTAGAAAATAACACCTGCAGATCAGACCCATAAATTTTACAGTAAGTTTTAAATGGGGTTGAGATCTGTTCCATTTAAAATTTATTACAAAATTTGTAGATTTGATCTACAAGTGTTACCTTTTAAAGTGCGGGTTTTTTTTTCGAAAGTTCAATTTTTTGCACTTACGATGCGAGAGGGCGTTACACCATCAGTATATCTTTTAAGACGCTACTTTATGTCGAAATATAATTTAGATTTTGTTTCAATCTTTCTATATTGAACAATGTAACCGATCTTCTGCCTCCCCGCCCCCCCCCACCATTTTCTTCCCTATACTGGAATTAATTCCCTATACGCATATATAAATTATATAACTATAAATACGCAATGTTCTATTAATGTTTGATCTCAAACGAACACATTACGTCTGTGTATTATAGCTTTGAATTGTATTATTTATGGAAGAAGTGGATAATTGTAGGAGGATTTGTAGATGATTGCAATTTCAAGTAATTGGGGAGGAGGTGTGAAATTGGGGTGATTGACATCTATAATTACATAACATTATTTGAACTTGTGACCGTGTCATAGATAGAGATCACCTTTTTCAGCCTTAGCTTTCTTCGCAAATCTTTGAGATATTTTCTAGATATCGCATGTTTTCCCGTATTTATTTATTTATTTTTTTAATGAGTGGTAATTATATATTCCAAATTATGTAGAATTTAAAAAATTCGTTTATCATTGCTTTGTATTGTGGTTTCCTACAATATAAATGTTCGCTTTGCAGGCTTTCTTAACTGTTGCCACTTAGAAACGCAAGAAAATAAACTTAAAAAGTTCAATTTCTAAAATTGACACCATGCCAAATCTGTTACTTTTATTTCATATTTTTCAAACATTGTATAATTATAATTTTATTTTTTTGTATTTGACAACAGTTTGTGTAATTGTTTTCCGAATTCTAAAATCAAATCAGTCTTGAAATTACTATCGAAGTGTGCTTAAGTCTCGCTGAAGGCTCCGCCGGAAAGGCTTACTAAATTTCTTTAACTATGTATTCGAATTAATGCTTTGGCGTTTATTAACGAATTGTTATTCTAAACACTTAAAGTAAGAATAAATATTATTTCAACTGGTTGGAATTACTACATTCTTTCAATATTCATAATTGCAAAACTTATTTATTTTTAATTTAACTTAACATCTCTCTCTCTCAGTGCAGTATTTCATGGATAGTCGCATAGATACCAGTAAAATTGATAATAAGAAGGAATGTACAGCAGATAATTATATAATGATACCAGTATAGAGGAAGTAGGTAAATATCTGTACAAAATATCAGAGCACGGTAGAATAATCTATATCGGCCGTTTTCTTTCCTACACCGCGGACCCTCTTCAGAGATCACTCGCCCTCGCGGACCCCCCAAGAATTAACTCAAAGTTTAAAGCCCGGAATTTGCATCATACATATTTATTTCTAGTGTTTCATCACTGATTTTCACCATCTAAGGAAGAGATTTTTCGTTCCCTCATAATTTATTCCTAGCATTAAAGAGTAAATGCTCGTGTCCTAGTACTTTTCCGAACTTTTGTGGCACACTGGGACCCTGGTTGAAGAACAGCTGATCTATATAATAAGGAGACGACAGAAGTATATTATTACCAGATTTCTTCTTTAAAAATTAACGACGATAATAGTGATCTGATAACATAATCCATACTTGTATTATCTATTCTACGGGAGGACCGTTTCAAATCTAATTTTTGAAGTGAACTTTAGTTTTGATCTAGCAACTGTAACGAGGTTGAGGGATCACTTTAGGTCGCTTGTTCCGTCTCAGCTGAACTTCAAAAATCAGAAACAGTGATGTAACCTTTAAAAAAAAAAAAAAAAACAGTTCTCAAAAGAATACGTAGAAATAATGCACAGTTCTCAAAAGACTACATAGAAATAATGCACAGTTTTTAAAAGAACACGTAGAAATATCACATAGTTTTCAAAAGAATATGTACAAATAATGCACAGTTCTCAAAAGAATACGTAGAAATAATACACAGTTCTCAAAAGAACATGTGGAAATAATGCGCAGTTTTCAAAGAACACGTAGAAATAATGCACAGTTATCAAAAGAATACGTAGAAATAATACATATGTATGCTATAGAATTTGTTGTTATTTACTGTTAGCATCTTCAATAAGGATTCGCAATAATGTTGTGGAACGTAGTGTTTAATATTGTGTAGTGTGTATCAACACGTTTTAGAGAGACGTAGTTGTTCTTCATCAGTAGTTAACTGGAGTAAACTCCAACACTTCGCATTTGTGTAATATGTTGCGCCTGCGATGCTTTAATTGCATGATCTGTTAATTCCAGTGCATGTTTTATACACAAGCAATAAAGTAATTTTTTTATGCGATCTGCGATTTTCTAATATGGCATATTTCATATTGATAATGATAGGTAAGGCAATCTTTTAATTTTTGTAGATAGCCTATGCTAGATAAGGCCATTCATGATATGGCAGATAAGACAAGGATACGTCGGATAAGATAATCGTCTGGTATTTTTAGGACAATATCTCTTGGGTGGGGTGGGGGGAATCCAGTTATGCCGTCCGATGTTAACCTTCTGAAAGTTAGTTGGTACAGGGTTTAGAGGTGGACAAAATTGTTCACCGATTCGGTTAGTGAAGGATTTACGCATCCCTAGTAGGGTTAAAGTGCTACTATATTCACGAGCTTGCAGATCTTATTTATTGTATCTCTTACTTTGAATTCCGTATTGGTTAAAAACAACATCAGTGCTAACGAGGTTTGTTGATGCAACATTCACTGAAATTACCTCAAAAATAACCCGGATTTGGGAATAGTTAACGATGCCATTTGCATGTTATTTTTTTATTACTTGCTTAATAAATTAAATTTGCGCGTTTACGTCGTGAGTCATCGCATGACGCTATTGGTAAATCGGATGTTTTGTGGCACCATGAAGTGCAGTGATTCACTATTGCCAACGGTTACAGATTCACGTTGCCGGCGACAGGAATTGCCTCTCTGCGTAAAACTCGTTTTCCCCTAAACCCGCCGTGCATGTTTGTCTCTACGAGGCCAAGCTAGCCTCAGCAATGGGTGGCAAATTCCTGAATGAACGCGCAGATTATTTATTCGTTCGATAAATCTTTAAGTCGTTTTAATATTTCGTGTCATATGACTAGTGGCTGAAAAATACTCTTGACAGATAACTTTTTTTTTTCTTTCTATCAGAACAGTGCATTATGGTCCGTGGTAACTGTTCTCTTCAAAGCTCCTCCTCAAGTGGTTACTGCCTTCGAGCTTTGTGTACAAGGACCTGTGCTCAGCGTTGTTTTGTTTGTTTGAATTTTTTATGGCGCAAGAGCATCTGCGCTCAAACATGGTTCTCAACGTTGTAAGTGCATGTTGGTTAGGGGCCGCGTTGTTACGTTATCGTCTGTCGGCTGTTAAAATAAATGTTTATTGCTGGTTGATGCAAAACATTCGTATTTAATTTGACTTCGGTTTGTTGCTGAGCTGTAGAAAGGTGATCGCAATAAGGCAGTGTTTCCCAACTGGTGGTCCGTGAGACGGGTCATTATTTAAAAAAAACAAACTTATAAAATTATCATTAAATATTAAAATTAAATAAAGTGAAATTAATTTTTTTTATTTATAAAAATGAATTTAAATTTTATTAAATTGGTATATTTGTAGTATTTTACAATCTGACGGAACTTCAGAAAACGGTTCGTATTAAAAGTAATTCGTCTTAAGCGTGTTCGTCTGTCGAGGTTCCGCTGTATTATCATTAGATTTTTTTTTATTTATTTTTTTCTTCCAAGGAACGATATTACAAATAAATTTCCCCTAAAAAAAAGACCCAGCTCCCTTTTTTATTAAAGTCTTGCAGCCAATTCGTAAGAATTTTTCAAAGTGGTCCGCGGGTACAATTGAAGTGGAAAAGTGGTCCGCGGCTTAAATTGAGTTGGGAACCACTGCAACGAGGGGCTATGTATGCATTTTCATGGGAGGAGGTGAATTTGACTTCGTTTTTTTGTTGATTGTCTTAATCATAGTGTTCGTTTGCTTCGTATTCAAAGCATATTTATTCATTTTGACGTGTTTGGGAAGAAAGTGGGGAAAGGATACTATGTATAGGTCTCAAAACCACGACGGTGTTAATTATTGTATAATCTAGTACTCCAGAAATATAAGAACGTGTAAATCGTTTGTACAGCAGTGCCGGATTAAGGTTTTTGCTGGCTCTAGATTTGGAGGATAAAATGGACCCCTGAAAAATGGAACCTCGCGCTATTCAGTCAATAAAACGCTTTTCTTTAAGATTCACTATCTTCCCATATTCAAGTTTATGACTAATGAAACTTTCTGGGGCATTTGTAAATAAATAAGATAAAATGCCCGAACTTCAATAACACAAGGCCCCCAAAATTGCAAGATCCTAGGCCCCGGGCTAACTTGGATTTTATGTAAATTCGGCCTTGTTGTACAGCATCTTGTTCGGTGCGGTGTGATCTTTGTTCTTGTGGCGTGAAAACTAACGAAATATAACAATTAAGGCTGCTAAACACACAAGAAGCTGCAGCATCCGCCATTTTGATGTCAACGTATCATGTGGTCTCATTTGCTTCTGTGTTAAAGTTGAGTGATTACACAAGGGAGTGCTGTAAATTTTTAAAATTATTCGAGAAGTGAACATAGAATGTTTAGATTTGCAACAGATCCTGTAAGAAGAGTAAAATGGATTATTCATTTCAATAGCAAACGTTATGTTGTGGAACTGAAAGTGTACAACAAAATGGTGCCGGCCTAGAATTCTAGGGGCTGTAATAACAATGAGTTTTATATTTACAGATTGTTCTAAATTATCTATTTCTTCAAAAATAATTACCCGATGTTGAATTTAAAAATTTGAGTCATGCTGTATACTTTTTATTTTCTTGGTTTTTTTTTTACCAATTTGCAGCAAAACAATTTATTGATTGGCTGCGCATTTGCTTATTGTACGTATATTTGACGGAATATACTTTTCGCTCTAATGTATTATTTACGTTAAGTAATTTTCATTAAGTTCATTCGTATATTCATCACCTGTCCAATCAGAGTAGTCTCCAGGTGTTTTGTTCTTCTAGGCGAGAATTGAAAAATGCCGCCCCCACCCTTTTACTATCATCACTCTTGCGCTTGCATCTCCCTCCCTCTCTACCCCAACCAACATCCAGCGGTTCAACAATGTAAATGTTCTATTATGCTTTTAATCATTAAACCCGTTAATTATATTTATATTTTAAACTTATATTAGTTATTTTGTAATATTAGAATATTGTGAATAGTAAAACAATTGCTACATGTTATAATTGTTTAATTTCAATATTTTATATTTTTGAAAACTGAAATATTAAAGGAGTAATATTTCAAAACACAACGTTGTATTATCAGAGCTAGAAGGCTTAAATGAGAAAAGAATGAATGTATTTAAATGTATTAGAGATTTATTTATTATTTAATTATTCATATATATATTATTTATTAATTGTATTAATATAATTATATTAATTCATATATATTATTTTAATTAATTCATTTAATATTTAATTATTCAATTAAATGTATTAGAGATAAAAGAACTTGTAATCAAAATTGAACAATGAAACATGTCAAATATTTTTACATTCGTCAATGTAAAGACTTATTAACTAATTGTTCCGTATGCTTTTGAAAACAATTATATGTTTTAATTTTTCTTCTTTTTCATTTTTTCTCCTCATTTGCTCAATTTTTTCTTTGTTTGATTTAAAAATAAATTTTTTACGCCATTTTGCCGCCCTAGGCAGTCACCAACTCTGGCCTAATGGTAGAAACGGCCCTGTCTGCAATTGAAAACAGTGGGGAGCTCAAATGTTTATTCAATCAATTTTGAACAGTGCTTAACCAATCCGTAGTCCGCGGGTTTGGTACCGTAGGCGACGAAGGTTCTGATTCCGCGGGACACCAATCTTGGGGCGGTATGATCTTTGCAGTTCTTGGGCCACAATACACAAACTTGTACAATTGCTGATCCATCTTCTTTGTGAGAAGAAATTATATTTTTGAATTACTCCGTGGTAACGGTGTGATCTCAAGCCTAACTCTGTGCTCAAAGTTTTCCTCTTGTTGCTAATAAGCATGAATTAATAAATATTTCCCAGTTAACGACTTCACGCCAAGTGATTTGTTCCATCATGCACTCACTGAGTTGTCTTTAATTGGAAGACAACGGCACTTTCCGAAACTGTATCCGAAACGGCTCCTTACCAAACTTTACCGTTAAGCTACAATTTTGCAATTTGCGCTTCGCATACGCATCTCAAAGTCTGCTTGGTTTCTGCATTGTATACTTTGGTTTCTTATGTCGAATTTGCATGCGGGCAGTTTTTCTACAAGGTCGTGTGTGTGTGTGTTGAGGTCTGCTCATTTGAATAAGTAATTATTCACAGAAACTGGGTGAAAATTGCATGTTTACGATCATTATCGATGCCTTGCCTGTAGCTTTCTGACACCCCCTTGACTTTACCCGAGAGGTAGTGTATATAGACGATATATTATCTTCAATAAAACTGGAGGACACGTCCTTCACACCACTCGTGGGCGTCTCAGTAATCGCGGCACCGCCCATCGGTGTCACCTCGATAGATCACTTTTTCTGCGTACCACAGTTGAATGACCGACGCCCGGCAAAATTGTGGGATCTAAACGAATGGTTAGAAAAAGGCAGACTTCAGCTATTTATTCTTTCAATCGTATAGTCAAATTCTCCTCTGTAGTGACTGACCACTTTGGTCCGTCCATTCGTTCATAAACAAGTCACACTTGCGACATGCTTCCTTTGTCACCGGACTGGAAATACCAAAGACCTCATAGATCTCGCAGAAGCTGCTTGCGAAAGCCTGCCATTTACATTGTCCCTTTCCTCGTTATGCTAATATTGTCAGGAAGGAAAGAAAGTGTGTGCAAGCGTTTGCGTCAGGTTAATTTCTGGCTCAGTTTCAACCTGCAGGAAACTGATTGAACTTTAGCTTCGCAGTGACGTAGGCACTGGCGTAGGCAGTGGGTGTTGATGGGGGTTGTAACCCCCCATTGCAATGAAATTTTGTATATTTAACATAGGAATATATGAGTTGTAGCTCTGTAACCCCCATTGAGCCTATAACCCCCTTATGAACTTTCTGCGTATTGGACGTGGGGGTGGGGGGGTAATGCTTTTGGTTACCATGTGAACGATGCGGGTTTGATTTAAGCAGGCATACCCTGCGCTCACCTTTCTACGGATCCATAGCCCGGGGTGTGATTCCTTGAACGAAAAGGTGTGGGGATTCCCCGGAAAACTAGACAGGTCCTGGCGAAGTATGACCTTACCTACTCTTGCGCCATAAAACGCAAGCAAACGACTGGACTATTGACCGTTGGACGCGTATTATACAGTTTTGAACGGAAGTGGCATGTGTACTGTAACCTTTATTTGCAGGCAAACCGCGAAGCAGTCTGCTTAGCTTTGTTTTAGTACTTGGTTTAATTAGTGCCGTTCAAATTAACAGAGGTTAATCAGTCGCTATGATCTCTAATCAACGGACCGTTTAATTGAACGAAATCATTAGAACTAATCGGTCACGCAAATCGTGTATAAATTACGAATCGAAATCGAAAATGGGGGGAAATACCAGGGCCACAAAAGCAAGTTCCATGGAACTCGTTTGCAACTTTTAATAAGCCATTAATAATAATTAACTCGTTGCGAATTTAACCTTATTTAGGCCGAAGTACATTTTTAATGTCTTGATTTCGGTTTCCTGAAATATGCGTAGGTTTCAAAAGTCTTTAATTTGCTGTAATTAACAAAAGCCACTAAATTGTGGTAATGATCATGATTATTTGTAATTTGTGGACGTGACTTGAAAATTTTTTTTTTCCGCAATTAAAGTCGGGGACATCGTACGAGTGGAAATAGGTTTTTCTTATTCTTAGGTTTGGGATCGATTTGTCCTGTAAATATTGTAAACAAGACGCCAAATGCCCACCATGAACGCCAAACGCGCCCACTGTATACTAAATAATTTGTTTTGGGTATAGGTCGTTTTGGGAAGGCAGGTGCGCAGGATTTTAAAAAGCGGGGATAGTTTGTTTTTTGGTTTTACGGCTCAAAGACTACAGTGGTCATGCTGCGCCGGGACCTACTGTTTTCCGAGGAATCCGAACCTCTTAAGGCCTGGGGAACCAAACCCCGGACTACAGTGAGCAGTGCGATCTTTATGAGATCTCTGAGTAAGCGTTCTTTTTGCACTGCTGGGAGTCGAACCCGGATTAGCCGCGCAATAGGAGAACGCGTTACCACACTGCGCCACCGCAGGGCCGGGGTGATAGAAACAAAACTTCCTTCTAGGAATATTATTCCTTTATAATAATAATAAATATATTATATTATATATTATATAATAATAAATATTATATAATATTATTTATTGTTAATAATATTGCTCAGATATTGGAGAGGGGTTGCGCAAAACCCCTACCCTTGTGTTATGCCCTTGGTTTTGACCCATGTTTTCCGAAATTAATGGATAGAATGAAGGAAATGTGTGGTATTCAATTTAATTTGCTGTTCAATGTTAGCAATTTTTGGAATTTAAACTTAGTTAAAATTTCTTTAAACCGCCACCCAACAACTTCGTTGGAAAGTGATCGTTCGGGTAGATCCTAAACTATTTAATTTTTTTTCTTTTCTTTTTTGTCCCTAATCAATTCCATTGTCGTTTTAATTTCACTTAAGTCAATTTCTTTTTAGTTTTGTTTTGGCCTTAGAGATGATACTTGTCAGGAAATAGAAGTTTGAAGCTTCTTTATGCGCGGGGGAAAATTTTATTTATTAAATTCCGAGAAATCTGTTTCGATAAAAAAAACAAAAAAACAACCGTTTTCTGGACGAACTTTTTGAAATGCGCATTTGTGCGCTGCATTTACGCTGTCCGCGTTTTATTTATGTGTTGTTCATGCCGGGCAAATTAATATCATTATATATCAATTTAATAATTTAGAAGAAGTCTAATTCGGTTAAATTTGACCTCGCTTTATCTCCGAACTCACGCAACGATTTCTTAACCTCCTTTCCATTGGAAAAGAAAACACGAGTTTTTGGAAATTGTTTTATTTATTAATTCAAATTAGGATTTCTTTTTTTTGTTCATAATGCTCGTAAAATATGTAAATTGACGTTGTTTTGTGTAGTAATTGTTTGCGGAATGCACAATTTCAACAGAGGACAATTGGGCTTGTGGAATTCAAAAGAAGAGGGAGATCTGGGTGACCTGTACGCGGCTATAGCGTGTCCTGGGATTCAGTTTCCGGCCCGCAGAATTTAATTATTCCTGCGGGATAGAATTTGCGGCCCCTGCTTTGCTGGGAGAGAAGCCAAACATTAGATACAGTGAAATCTGGTGAAGTGACCACCTTTGTAAATTGACCGCCTGAATAAGATGACCGCTTATTATAAAAGGGAACTGGTAAGGACTTACACTCAGTCATGCCTGTACAGACCTGCCTGTCGTGTACAGTGACCATTGCAGGCCAACCCCAAAGATGGTCACTTTTGGCAGGTTTTACTGCATTTGGCGAATTAAAGTGTGTTTATAGAAGGCGTTTATAATTTTTAATTTATTTTTTATTGTGGTGGCGACTTAAAAATTCCACACCTATTAAAGCACAGTAGCTTTTTGGGGCGTTCATTCTGGAAATAGACTGAACTTTCTGCCTCTCTCTCAAGCACTTTGAGTACCTCGCAAACACATGTGTTTCAGGACTGTAGTTAGGATGAAGGGGCAGCTGGCGCAAGGCAAAGAGCATATGGGGCACCCGGGGACCCCCCTCTCTCTCTCTCTCTCTTTATATATATAGCAAAATTGTAGTATGATTATATATATATAGCTCGATGGGGCAACTGGGGCCTGGCCCCGGCTTGGCTACAGGCCTGATGTGTATACAGTAATGTATTTTTTTGTTTCTTTCATTTACTCTTACATAATATTCTATACAGATTTTTTTATAATACATTAATTTTTTTTAATTACTCATCTATATGACAAATCCTATAAGCGGAGCTTAACGAATTCTGAGAAAGCGTACTGGCCAAGCGGGACAGGTACTTACTCATCGGCCTTAGAAAAGCAAGGAGCATCTATTAGGTGAAGAAAATTTTGTACTCGTCATTTTCAAAAATCTGGTCGTCGAGGGCGATCGGGTCTATCGAACTCTGCGTATAAGGCACTTATATATATATATATATATATATATGCACTCATGGGGTTAGCAATACCTTTGTGGCAGCGTATGATGGTGGTGTGGCTGTGGCCAGGTTTCAAGAATCGGCCTTGTGTGTGCATAGAGGATTTTCAATATTGATTGTATGACAATCACGTAGCGGTATTCCTTGAACAGTGTTGAGCAAAAAATGGCCATGCGAGAATGCTGGGAAATCAATGCTTTTTGCACTAATGGTAATTGAAGTCTAACCAATTACCATACAGTTTATATTTATAAACGGCCTTTGTAGTCGTTTGAAACCAATTATAAAGCATTTGCACCCAAAAAGGCAGGCATATTGATCTAGCCCGTTTATTCCATACTTTAACTTCAAAAACTTCCTTCGAAATAGACCATCGATACTTGGAAAACTGCCAAGTTTGTAAACCATGTTCATGATGTGACACAAAAAACGTAGCACGTATGACGTCACAGTTGTGGTTCTTCTCTAAATTTGGAGTATACACAACCCTTTAAAAAAAAAACCCACTTAAATTTCCATTAATGAGAGGAGACTTAAGGCAGCGTTGTATAAATGGTCGTTTTAAAGCTATACTTTAAACGCATTATCACAAAATACTGATTTCCCAACTTTTTCCCACCATTAACGATTTTTGCCGAAATTCTTCAAGGAGTGTGTCGTTATTGTACGGTCGATTTTCAACTACAAACGTGTCCAATCGTTCATTGGACAAATTAGTAAACATTTAAATTTATTTATCACACATGAGAGGAATCGTTCAATAATTCATCCATTGAATGAGATTTCGGCACACCCTTCTTAAACACCCTGTATACAGGGTGTCCCAAAAGCCTTGACCGCCCCCTCTCATTCCTTAAATATTGATCCTAGACATATGTGTTAAATTGCAAAGTGGCGTAAAAAAAAGGTGCAGA
The DNA here is from genome assembly GCA_006491805.2 of Dysdera silvatica. Taxonomy (NCBI): domain Eukaryota; kingdom Metazoa; phylum Arthropoda; class Arachnida; order Araneae; family Dysderidae; genus Dysdera; species Dysdera silvatica. The sequence continues at coordinate 64,179,588 of QLNU02015003.1, read as the reverse complement.
ATTTTATGAAATCGATTAAAATTGCAGAGGATTATTTTTCGAAGAAATACAAAATTTAAATTTTTATACAGTCCCTGTACACAAAAATTTCCAATAAGTGAAATGTGCCCCATACTCCAATAGGTCAATATACAAAATTTCAGCATTCTAGTGGATAAAAGAACCAGAGATATCAAAGTCCAAAATAACTCATTCACAACACGTTGTGAAGAGAGCAATAGGTATATGCCGGGAAAAGGGGTAATTCATTCTGCTAGGTCACGTTATTTTGGGTCTTCATATCTCTGGTTCTTTTTCCAATAGAATGCTGAAATTTGGTATAGTGACCTATTGGAGTATGTTGAACTCATTGGACATTTTTGTGTACAGGGACCATAGAAAAATTAAAATTTTGTATTTCTTCGAAAAATAATCCTCTACAATTTTAATCAATTTCATAAAATTCTGTACTCTCTCTCTCTCTCTCTCTCTCTATATATATAATTGGATCAATATTTAAGGAATTAAAGCGGCGGTCAAGGCTTTTGGGCCACCCTGTATATATCTTCCGCTCCCTCTAAATTTTTTGGGACGCCTCAATAGTTACGATGACCTCCTCAGTCCCGTTTAAATATGCTCGTCTCCCGTAAGCTTTGTGGATCGTAAATATACTATAAATCGGAGGTCAGGCTGAGATGGTACCTGCCCAATCTCTTCTGACGCATTGAAAAAGCAAGAGATCTCGACATGCATAATTCATTCGTCATTCAAGCTTCAAACACTTAAAAGTTGCAATATGGAGGGGAGAATATTTACTATTGAATTGATTATTATTTTACTTATGTTATAATTATAACTTTCGACTAAAGTGCTGTATGTTACGGTTCAGCAGCTATATGTCAAGATTCAGCTCAACACCTCATATTGAAACGTGTGTTTGGAAGCCGAATTTAGACTCCAGAACTTCTGGTGCTAGCTGTTGACAGTCGATGTGAAGGCATCGTTGATTTTGGCTGAACATGCGATTCTAAAAATAAGACTATAATTCTACTAAACCAAGTTTCTTTCACCAAAAGCGTGGTTTCTCCTCCAAAGTGCGAACAGCAAACACGTTTTCAAAAGTAATTCGCATTCATGTGGGTTGGCCTTCAAGAACGCTGTCTTTTGGCCAAGAATTTTCATTGTCATGTGGACGTCGTATCCATCGAAGAACACCTTAACTATTTCTTTCATTTGCTGACCTTGTTTTTACAGTTATTATTATGTAAAATGAGACATTAATTGGAGGACGAACGCTATTACTGTTTGTAAAAGACAATAGTTTATAGAACGTGTTTTGAGGCCGTTTTGTGAAGGGTGCTAATAATGGAGTTTTTCATTTTGGTGATGATGTCTCACGCTTCAGTGGACCTGAGGAAAAATGCTTCGATATTCATTATAAGAGGAAACAAGTTTTTTTAGTGCTTGCTAGCGCTTTTTGAACCGAGTCAGTGAGTCAGTTGTGGCCCTTTATTGAAGTTAATTGCTGAGGAAAGTTGAAAGTGATGAGGCGTTCCCCATCCCGGGTTGTTTACTGCTTTTGCGGTTTTCTTGCGTATTTTCCTATTTCGGATCTCGCCATTAGCTGAAATTTGTGGAATCCGGATTTTTAACTTCGATTATTGCTTTCGTTTACATGTATGTTTTACAATTCATTACGGCCTGTTTGTTGGGGGGTGTCTTCAATAAGATATTGATTGATTTTCTTAAAAGTTTCGGTCTCAAGCGTTATTTATTTATTTATTTTTTTGAAAACATTGTCAGATGTTGCAATTTGTTTTAAAAACATTGTCAGATGTTGCAATTTGTTTTAAAAACATTGTCAAATGTTGCAATTTGTTTTAAAAACATTGTCAAATGTTGCAATTTGTTTTGGAAACATCGTCAAATCTTGCAGTTTGTTTTAAAAACATTGTCAAATCTTGCAGTTTGTTTTAAAAACATTGTCAAATGTTACAGTTTGTTTTGAAAACGTTGTCAAATGTTGCAGCTTGCTTTAAAAACATCGTCAATTGTTGCAACCTGTTTTAAAAATATTGTGGAATGCTACAAATTGTTTTCAAAACATTATCAATCATTGCAACCTGTTTGAAAAACATGGTGAAATGTTGTAATTTTTTTTAAAGCATTGCCGAATGTTGCAATTTTTTCACAAACGTCGTGTAGTACAGGGGTCAGCAATCTTTAAAAGGTGTCCTGCCAAAGCAATACCGCAATCTCCATCCACGTGCTAGCCTACACTCACACAAATTGTGAGTGTTCAGTGTACTATCTATTAATGAAAATTGATAAGTTAGTTAATTAAGAGAATTAAAATTAATAATTAGTAATTTAAGCGAATGAAAATTAATAAATAGTAATCTGGGAGAAGAAAAATTAAGTAGAAATTTAAAATGATAAATTAATAATTATTAATTTAAGGGAATAAAAATTAATTAACAATTTCAGAGTATAAAAATTAATAATTTTGAGAATACAAATTAATAAGTTAGGGATTATTAATCAGTTAGAGAATACAAATTAATGAGTTAGAGAATACAAATTAATTAGGAATTTGACACCATACAAATTAATAATTTAGAGAATAAAGACATTTTAGTCAGGGAGGGGATTCTTTAGAATAGGCATTATTTTAAAATAACAAAAATACTCCTTTTGAATTTTAGCAAGTATTTTCAGAATTTTATTTTTGCATTAAAATCAATTCGTGTGCCATAGGTTGCAGACTCCTGGTGTAGTACGTGTATAAAGTATTATTTATTAGTATATGTTGGTACAGGAGTAAACGTCTAAAAGTCAATGTGTTGGTGCAGTTGACAACACTACGAGAAGTTCGATTCTCTATTCTTTTATACGTTGAACGCATCGCTTATAACGATTTCGTATACCACATATAACGACGATATATATATATAGCCAATGCCGGGGAAAGGATTCGTGGGCCCCCAGGCGGCTTAGCAGATCGAGTCCCCCAATCAATTACGATTGTTTACAAACTATATTATATTATTAGTTTCCAGCTGGGCCCCCTAGGCATTTGCCCCCTTTGTTCTCGTCGGCCCTGGGCATAATGGTAACGTCTTCATTTATCGTGCGATTAGCTAGCTCATTTTATTTGTATAGTACTGTAGAATGCTTATCGTTTTTCTCCACACCGTAGTCCAGGGTTTACTTTCCCAGACAACAGAGGTTCGGGCTACTTGGGGAAAACAACTGGGCCTCGCCCAGCATGTCCTTGCGCCATAAGATCAGAGGCGTAACCAGGGGAAGGTTTTGGGGTTGTAACCCCTCTCTCAATGAAATTTTGTATATTTAACATAGGAATACATGAGTTGTAGTTCTGTAACCCCTCTCGTTAAGGCTATAATACATCCCTTATGAACTTTCTGCCCACGCCACTGCGTAAGACACACAGAAATTAATAAAATTTGATTTGTCATGTCATAACCCAAACGTGTCAAGCCCAATTTGTGTTGGTTGTAATATGTTGCTCAATAGAGGGAGGGGCTTACAACAATACGATATTAACCAATCAGAGCGTTTTTTCCTGATACTTTAGTTCTTCCAGAACAGGCGAGTCTATTCGTGACGATGTTGGGGGGGGGTCTGACAGCGGCGTATTGTATGTCAAACCAATTTCTCAACGGTTGCCATTTATTGATTGGTCATGTCTGTGAAACAGAGAAAAAAAAAATGGCATAACTATATGTGGCGGAAATTTTTTTAATGAGTAATATCTTAACAATCTCGCCCTCCACTTCCCTCGAAAGGTGATGACATGACGTCATACATCCGTGAATTGCATCGCCTGTGACGTCATATCCGATACTTTGGGGTCAACTCGGTTTTTTTCTCTTTTTTTCCTGTCCCTTCAGCTCAGGCTCCGACAGCTTTTTCTTCTTATATCCCGGAAGATGGCGTCATTTTTAAATTTCGAAGACGGCGGCATGTAACATGAAGGACATTCGGTCCTTTTTTGCGCCTTATTTGCGCTTAAAGGACATTTGGTCCTTTTTGCGCCTTATTTGCGCTTCATATTTTACGGACTTTGGCATTTTTAAACGTGAGGATCAGCTTGTTTCATAAATTCTTTATATCCAATGTCGTTACGGGAAGTTCGTTTTACGGAGCAAAATGGAAAACCATACTGCTGCGGAAACTAAAAATTTCCGAGGAATTCAAACTTCTCCTATGAAGAGAATCGAACGATGGCACAGAAAAACGGCAGGCGTTTCATGATATAATTGGGAGTTGAACCCGGGTTGATGGTAGGACGGACGAATGCATTTCCACTACATCACCTTGTGGCAGTCGGAGGCTGATTTACGACTTTGCCGCCCGTAGGCTGAGATATTTTGTCGCCTGAACACCATATACAACCAGAGACGTAACAGATTTGTGGCGGTTTTGTTAAATACTTAATTTGACGCCCACTTGACTGTTAATTTAAATTCGTCTTTTGACAAATACCCGCGAATTTGTCGCTTTTTGAGTCTCTTCCAAGGCGGCGCCCATGGCAGCTCGCCCCTTGCTAGTGCCCAGTTACGCCCCAGAAAGTAATTCAAAATTAGTAAACAAGCCCTGCTATTGAAAACTTCTCGTCGAAAATTTCAGCCTACTTAGCCTGTTTGTAAATCCGCCACTGATGGCTGTGGACCTACTGTTCACGGCTGCAGCTGAACCTCTTACGGCTTAGGGGACCAGAGCTACACTGAGAAGCCTTAGGGGAGCTACACTGAGAAGCCTTAGGGAATTAGGGCTACACAGAGTCGACGAGGGGGGGCCCGGGATGAAATCTAGGGGCCCGTGCCGCTGCAGGACCTATGCTGTGTGGGGCCCGGCCCAAGGAAGGAGTTATGGGGGCCGCTCGAAGTGAACCTGGGGGCCTCGTGTAGGCTCTCGGCGCCCCTGGGGCTACACTGAACGGTTAGTGAATGTGTTATTATTATTCACCACCGCAGGGCCCGTACTAGAAGCCTTTGACACTTACTTAAGAGAGAAAAATGGCATCACGAAATAATGGCTCTATTTTCTCATTTTAATACAGGCGCAGTCCCCCCTTTCCTATTCGGCTATTGGAATGTCGTTTATCGGCAACTTTGAATAAGCTACCATAACTTGTGGACTCATTGATATTCTGTACGCGGGTTTGGAAGAAACAAAAAAAGCTACTTCCGTCGTGGTGTTCCTCCTCCAGGGACGCAAAGGACAAGAAAATACGCTAAAACAATGCTCTTGTCTTCTTTGTTCTCTTCTTTTTTATGTCGAAAAGATGAGGAAATTTCGGGTGAAGAACCCAAACAGAAAATTGGAAGATTCCATAGGTGGGGAAGACAACTTTTTCTCGGGGTCAGTGCCGGATTTATAAATGGGCAAGTTGGGCACTTGCCCAGGGCGCAAGAAGCAGCGGATTTTTTTTTTTTTTCAATTGCAATTTATTTACCGTAGAATTCTGTCGATCAGCTTTCCCCGAGAAGGCGCCCTCCACCTTTTTTCTAAATCTGAAATTCTGAAAATTTCCATTAAATAACCCCGCCCCACAAAGCGGGATTCAGGCAGGGGGCTTGCGTTCTCCGAGAATAATAAGTGTGCATTAAAAATGATTATTTTCAAGTAAAAAGATACTTAAAATCAAATTTACAAGTGAAATTTTCGAGCTTTGCGCCTCCCTGAAATTTTATTCTGCGTCTGCCCTTGTCATCTCCCACAATATCCCCCCCCCCAAAAAAAAGCACCATCAAGTAAACTAAATTTGTTTTTAAAAATATCATTATTATATCTTATAATAATGCATATAAGGTAGGCTAACCATAAATGTCGCTCCTTCCCTATCCTCTGCGATTTTTCGTCGAATTTGAGGGGGCGGAACGACAGAGTTTTATTTATTTCTGGTAGTACAGCGTGGGGCATGGGCGTAACTGGCTTCGAAGTCTAGGGGATGACTTCTTTTTAGGCGGGTTAAACCGTATACCTCACTGCTTAGAAGAAATTTTGTAGGGGGGGTTAGCCCCCTAGTTGCGGCAATGGAGGGAACGCCCAAAATCGTTGTGCCCAGGGCGCCTCGTATCCTAAATCCGGCCCTGCTCGAGGGTTAGTGGTTGTAGGCAGAAAGTTTATAAGAGGAGGGTTATAGGCTTAATGGGAGGGGTTACAGAGCTACAACTCATATATTGCTATGTTAAATATACAAAATTTCATCGCGATGGTGGGGAGGGGGGGGTTACAACCCACAAAACTTCCCCCCTGGCTACGCCTTTGCTTGGGGTTAGTGCTTGTCCCATGGAGTTTTTTAATAGCCATTGTTAATGTGGTGTAATCTCAAGTTTTACCATGACAAATTTCAGCTGCTGGAGAACTTTACCGTAAATCTGATGTATTGTGTGTCTGTATGCTGTTGTTGGTGGTCTTGTTTTAGTGGCTATGTTCTGTTGTTGGTTTCAACATACCTCAGTTTATTCCATCACTAGCGGGATCTCATATTCTGGAAAGAACGGTAAACCACTGATACAGAAGGGAAGAGGTCCCTACCAAAGTTAATTTTATTATGCGAGTGGGGTTGGATATCGCTACGGACAACCGAAATTTAAAAGTATCGAAATTTATTTTGTGGGCAACTCTTGTGATTTTTTTTTTTCCCCGCCACCAATTGTGCAGGTGCTCAATTTTCTGAGTTTGCCGTAGCCTTAAACATTTTAACAGTGATGCATTGCTTATATTGGAGCTACGAAGTTCATATTAGGTCATCCCAGACGGTGCGGCGCACAGCCGTATCGATTGATTTCGAATTTTTTGAAAAACCGTTTTGAATTGAATTGTTGATTTTCAGTTTTACGCCATTGATGGCGTAAAGTTGAAAATCGACGATTAAACAAATTATATCATCATTTCTGTCTTTCCAGTTTCGATTAGAACAAATATATTTTACATAATGATTTTTTTTTTTTCCTTCCTTCGAAATTGCAATATTCCGTAAGATTTTCATGTGAGGCTTAAGACAGTTGAAGGTTAAGACTCCTAGTTTTCTCTTTAATGACCCTAAAATGCCCTTAATTTTTATTTGAATGCTTACAGGTATATGTTTAAATTTCGTTTTGTCATGGTTGTTTTTCTTCAGCTTCGTGGAAAACTTATATCTAATTGGTTTTCATATGAAATTGATCCCAATCTCGTCATGAAATTGATTCCAATCTCGTCATGAAATAGATCTCAACCTCGTCATGAAATAGATCTCAACCTTTTCGTGAAGATCTTTGCGAGTATGCTTATTGGTAGAGTTACCTTTTCATTCACGCACGAAATACTCAAGACATTTAAAAGCTATAATTCAAAATAAAACATTATTACCGTCCATTAAAACATCTCATACGAGATACAACATCGGTAAGTAGCGACTTCTAGACCGTTGCTTAATACAGTGGAACCTGGTAAAGTGATCACCTTGGTAAATTGACCACCTGAATAAAGTGACCACTTTTTATAAGAAGGAACTGGTTGGGACTTAGTTGTACCTATTCCAAAGTCTGCCGTGTATAGTGACCACCTGTCTATGGGACCATTACAGTCCAGCTCCAAAGGTGGCCATTTTAGGCAGGTTCCACTGTACTTGCGTTATTGTGGACGTTGAAACATACTGTAAGTGCTTCACTTCAGAGCAGTCCTGGAAGATACAAGCGAACCTATTGAAGTTTCGATGTGGAGGAATCTTGCGTGGGAAACAAACACTTTTCCTCGTTCTTCACACAAGTGCTTAGTTAGGCGGATTTACGTCAGAAGTAGTGTTTTTTTTTTGGCGACAAAAGTCCTGGAAACCGCGAAAACTGACATATGTCAAGTAGATGGTTATGATTTTGACGGCTGGGCAAAGTTTGTCGCTTGTGGCCTCTTCAAGATGGCCACTTCCTACAGCTGGCCATCTCGTTGGGCACATATTAGCCCAGTGTCTTTTGAAGTGGATGAGCGATGAGGGTAGAGATTAGAGAAGAGTGTGTCCGGTCCGTTCATCAACTTCTTTGAAGGCCGGGGATTCGTTAACAGACCTATTCTTGTTCTAACGACGAGGCAGAAGGAATTCAATCCCATTATGGCGCTTTGCAACAACGGTGTTACATTGGTACACTTCAAATTGAAGATGACTAATATACCTCAAGTGTCTTCGGCCATGAGACACCACAGTAAAAATAACCAGGTGTACAATGGCGATGCTCACAGGAAACGTCAAAAGCCTTAGCTATCGTTTCAGGAAGAACCTGGTAATTTTTTTTAAACTTTTTTTATTTTTTGTCGTATGGTGCTCTGAGGACATAATGAAATCAACTCGATCAGTAAGTTTCGGATGAACGGCCTTGACCTTTTTCAGAATATGCCAACACACGGTGATATAGATGTATATCAACTTACCGTATGGGCTATGGTCTCTTTCCATGTCATTGATGTGGGAGGAATTGGGTTTTTTTGTAGCTCAAATTTTAGCTTCGTACCGTGCCTATTTTTAATGAGTGGCGCAGTGTAGCTCAGATGCTCTTGCGCAAAACAAAAACAAAAAAATAAATTCGGACGCTGAGATTTCGAGGTGTTCATGAAACGGTACTTGCGTACCCTTGCGTACTGACAACGGATTAGCACTTAAGACACGTTTGCCAATTTTTGCTAATTACACGTTTTGGTTTGGGTATTATTAGGCTGTCAATTTACACGATGTAAACGCCTTTGGAAGTTGCTTTCATTCTTTCGATGGAATTTTTGAAATAGGTCCTCGTGTATGTAATTGAAAGGAAAATAAACAAGGGAAAGAAAATCGTCTGAGTTTCAATTAACATTAATTTGCAACTCTCTAATTCGCAACTCTAATTCTCAAGTAACTCGGTAGGTTTTCAACGTTAACAACAGCTATCATTATTGTATTTACGGAAGACCTTTACCTTACCCTTTTTATTGCGTACAGACAAAGAAAAACCAAAAGCAATAGCGGGTTCAATATCTATTGAAACCCTAAAAAACATTTCTTTGTTTTTTTTAGATGCGCAAAGGATAATCATTTGGCTTCAGAAACATCGTCCGTGACAGCAGATTATGTCAACAGCAGTGGAAGTGTTATAAAAAATATGCAGTGAAATAAATTTTTTTATTTGTATTTTTCAAAATACCGTTACCTTTGTATAAAGTTTATTTCACCTATCATAAAGAAAAGTATGTTCAACTCCATCTCATTTGGGACAGTATAATCTTGGTTGTCTTTGTACTATAAAAATCCGATCAAGCAACCATTCCAGAAACAGGGTTTCCCTTGCCGGAGCTATTCATGATTCCTGGTGAAATTCATCTCCGTGTGAGCTCGAACCAGCATTAGACATGGACGTTCATACATGAATCAATTGTGAATTGCCATTGGCTCTTGAACCTTCCTGTAACTGATCCAGGACTGTAAGACATAATCAGCTAACCTTTGACCTCACAGACGCTTTCACTGGCGTATGTAGGTGGGGTTGATTAGGGTTGTAACTCCCCAGTGTGATGAAATTTTGTATATATATACATATGGATATATGGGTTTGTATCTCTGTCAACCAGGGTTTAAGCTGGCTCAAAACATGCTGTCGCAAAAATGCTAAAATGGGGCAAAAAAGTTGTAGCAAAATGCTAAAAAATATTAGTTGCTTTCGTTGCTCGAAAAATCGTATCAATGAAATTATTTATATCAACGATGCTTAACAGGTGCTGTTAAGAATTTTGAAGAGGAAACAAAAAGGAACAAGAAAAGATCGCTGAAGTGCAAAACGGATATTCTGGAATCGGAGAATCCTGTTTTCAGAGAATAAACTGTGGTTAAAAATGCCTGTCGCATTTTCGCGATGGGCAATAATTTTTTCTTCGCATTTTCGAGCAACTCGTCGCCAAAATGCGACTGCGGCTTAAACCCAGCTGTCAACCCTCCTTTATGAACTTTCTGCGTACGTCTATAGATGCTCTATACTAGGTCGGCGTTGACTTAGCTGCGCATTACTTTACTGATAGAACTCAAGATTTTACATGAACTACATCTAAAGACAAATGAGCGTTTTCTGGATAGCGCAGTGGTAAAGTGTTTGTCTGCAATGTGAAAAAGTGATTTTTTTTTACTGATTCGCAGTTTAAAGTTTGATTTCCTCGACGACAGGCGTCTGAATTTCTTGGAAAATTCTAGGTATTAGTGCAGCATGATTTCAGCAGTTCACCTTGCCAGGGGCGTAATAATTTACAAATCATGGGGGTGGGCGGACTTAAGTAGCTTTAGGTGCTATGATGTATCTTACTGTCCAGTGGGGGAGGCTTGAGCCGCCCTTTTCTACATCATTGCTCCATGCTATACATAAACGAATACATGCTAAACATAAACATAAAACTATACATGCTAAACATAAACGTGAAACTATGCATGCTAAACATAAGCAAAGCTACATTTAACTGTTGAATTTTTATCGGACAAGGACGCTCTGGGCCAACCAATGTGTTCTTAAATTTCACAGTGCCATGTGGTTTTGTGTTGTCGGTGCTATTGTTGCCTCATTTTTTTCACAGTATGATAGAACCCCGATAATCCGAAATAAGCAGGGAGGACCCAATCGTATAATCCGGAAGTTTGATTTTCAGTGTAAAGGTGCAGTAAAAGCTACTATATTGATAATGAAGAACTTTACCAAGGAGATGTATGTGTCAATTAAGACATTAAAAGCTTTGAAAATAGTCCATTGTCTCAATTCCGGAAAATATGCTATAATAAAAATACGTATATCTAAAAAATATACTTTCCTCTATATACGTTTGATATTTACCATCTATGTATTGGTGTTTCTCTTATAGTCGTAGTGTACTAAAAAATTGTTTTGCGATTTTTTTTTTTAAACATTCAACATGGGTGCCCACTGGACAAAAATGTAAAAAACCAGGTACAGCAAGCTTTTTCCGTTATGTGAAGTTCAGAGAATCGGGTACATAATGCAACAACATCTAAAATACTGCTAAACACATTGGTGTAGACAGAAAATTCGTAAAGGGGGGTTATAGGCTTAATGTGAGGGGTTACAGAGCTACAACTCATATATTCCTATGTTAAATATTCGAAATTTCGTTTCGATGGGGTTACAGCCCCCAAAATCGCCCCCTGGCTGCTGCGTCTGTACATGGCGTAAATTTGCGCCATGTTACATGACGTAAATTTAAGAGGTGAAAGAAAATTGAAGACATTTTGCTCAGACCAGAATGGAACATGCAGGATTTAAAAAAAAAAAAAAAAAAGACAGACAGACAGACCACCCGGACGGCATGTCCAGCTAAA
>QLNU02015003.1:64118260-64164204 GCA_006491805.2 Dysdera silvatica | reverse complement strand
TGTGGGTCTCCTTCCAGTTAGATAGCAGCAATCCTTTTGCAGGCCATATATATATATATATATATATATATTCATCATCATCATCATATTCAACCATTATCTATCCACTGCTGGATGAAGGTCTCTCCAAATGCTTTCCACACAAGTCTATCCTGAGCAATTCGCTTCCACGTCACCCCAACCTGTTTTCTTATTTCATCCACCCATCTAGTTTGAGGACGTTTTCTAGGTCTTCGGTGGTCTCTTGGAATCCCGATTGTATCCTTGGTATTTTGATTGTCCACCTTCATATCTCTTCGCCTTTTCATGAGCTGTTTCGTCTTCTCAGATAATTTGCTATTGTGCTTTTTACAGGTTACACCACCAATTTCCCCAGCAGTTTCAACTATTGTCTTAACAATGTTTTCATTTGCTTCTGAGATATCACTTTCATCAATAAGTCCTTCCAGTGCAGAAAAGCGATTTTCCTGTATCGAAGTCAGGCTCTCGCAGTCTTCAAATCTAGATTTATTTTCAAGAATGGCAGCTCAGATCTCAACAATTTACATCTAGATGAGAAGTTGGGGAGTTATAAATCTCCATCCTTTCATCTCCATGTAAATTGTTGAGATCTGTTTTGCCATTTTTGAAAAAATCTGAACCGTTTCCTGAGTTGCGCCAGTCGTCGGCTGTGCCGTAATAGTCATATTCCGACCTTGTGGCGTCACGATGGATCTATTGCAGTCAGTGATGAAGAGAAATCATTGTTATTGTCGACGTCTTTCCAGGGGGCGTATGTCCGGGATGCTGCTCCCGTGGGCAATTTTAATATTACCGAAGAATAGGACGATGTTGTCCTCTCCTTTTGTCCAGAGGTCATTGAAGCTTCAATATCCAGATTGAGATCCCGTTCGACGCCTGGAGCCGATGACTCACCTACTGTTTTCTTCAAACGCCTTGTGTATCTACTTAGGAATATTTTATCACATTTGTTCACCCAAGAGTTTCAGTTTTTCTCCTCCATTAGTTTTTAGTTTGTGCCCTATAAATTTATTTATGTGTGTTGACTGTATTCCGATTGACGATTTTGTAATTTTGTGTTTTATTCCCAACGTAAGAGTATTTGTATCCTGTTGGGTTTAAATAAATTTATTATTATTATGTCCGTTATACATTGTTGTGTTACACAGCATCAAGGAGATAATCACTATCCTCTTGATCTGGACTTCTTGGTTTAGTTCAAGTCTCACCCAGAAACCTGAGAACTGTCCATATACCTTCTGAAAATATAGGCGGTGCCCAGTAAGGCAGTTTTTTGTAGGTCTATTTATTAATTATTAAAATTATTAAATATAAATTAATGAATAAAAATTAATAAATATAAATTAATGAATAAAATTAATAAATATAAATTTATGAATATAAATTAATAAATATAAATTAATAAATATAAATTAGAATAAAAATTAATGAATATAAATTAATGAATAAAATTAATAAATAAAAATTAGTGAATAATTATTATTATTATTATTATTATTATTATTAAAAATTAAAGTATTCTTTTTCAAAAATTTATTGCGATGTTTAGAAAGTTTTTTGGAAGTGTATAGGACACAGCTTTCCATGTAATTATTGAACCGAAATTCTTTTAACTGCCAAGCATAAATTCTTGTGATTTTTGAATGTTGTAATCTGTGAGAAAAAAAACAACACATGCGCCTCTTTTTATTTTTTTTTTTTTGACGCGTTTAAGTTAGGTCTTTAGCCAAAGATTCAAACTTCAGTGTAAATTATTTTCCATCCATGTTTATCTGATCTCAAAATTAAATCGCTTGAGAAGAAGTGGAGCGGTAACTACATCTCTAAAACTCTAAATTAACCTTTTTTTCCCCCCCTTTTCGTTTGTTTTTGCTGGAATATTTCAGAATCCTTTAATGAAATCCAGGCGCAAAAAGCCAAGCCGGAAAATTGCAATGTCATTCCGCTGGAATAAAAACGAAAGCACCAAAATTATTCCGGAAAATTAACTTCCGGAATGGCAGCCGACGGATTTTACGCGACTTTTCCCCCTCCCGTTTTGTATTTACTGTTTCTTTTTCGATTAAATTTTATGATCCGGAAAAGTGTTTAAATAAAGTGTCAAAGAGGAAGTCTACAAAAACCTGAAGTAGGGAAACATGTTTTGACGCTATTACAGTCTCTTAAAAATAACTAATTTTCATTCAGGAAATGGGGACATTTTCCTATCTTCCTTACACTCTCGAGTCTTATACACTAAAGCTCCCATTTCTGCATACACGCTTATTTCTCCGTTAAATAAGGAGGCATATGTAGATTTTAAATGGAATGTTTAGAATGTAATCATAAACTGAATTGGAACACCCAGCAACGTATAATTTATTTTTCTGGCAACGCTTCTGATCTAATGGTTATTTGCTTTAGGCATTGTGATTTCCTCTTGAAAGAAAGCAGGTATGTGAGAGGCGCGTTTTAATACTCGTAATTTGAAAATCTCCGAAAAATGTTCAGTTATATCTTAGAGGATTTAGACTTTTAGTAAAAATTATTTAGCAAGAGCTTGAAATGTAGTTTTAAAGATGTCATTTATGGAACGATTGTGATAGTGTTCGAGATGTTGCAATATGTTTTCGAGAGTTTACCTGAGGGCGGACACTGAAGATTTTTTTTTCAGTTATTTCGTTAATGATGACAAACTGTTAATTTTACTACCGAATTAAAAGAAATATTCCAGTGTTATTTGTAATAAAAGTACAGTGCAAACGCGCAGTGAGCTTGTAATGCCTATTTCTTAAGTACAAGTCATTATTAACATTTATTTTCGGGAAGTATAACACTTATTAAATATTTTCACCTTCCTGATACGTCATACAGTATCAAAAAACGTTCTCTTAAATACACGTGGTGGATTCGTTGTATTTTAAAAATACCAACCTCTTTCTCTCTCCTAGAATTGTTTTCATACAGTAGTGTTCTTTTTAACAATCCGTTATATAGAGCTTTCTTTTGTCGAAGTCGACTGCTCCGTGTGTGGTGCATTGTATTTCGTGACACATTTCTTACCAATGCACTCTTCTTTTTTAACAAGTGAAGAATGTGAATAACATTACGTACAAGTTTTAAATCCATATAGGTAATTAAACACAAGAACTAACGAGGAAAAATATGCTGACTTCACTTTGGGGGGGAAAAAAAATTTAGGCAGCGATGAGTTACTCGTAGTAAAGAAAAGTATGACTTCTCGACGCTTTGTGGGAGCTGAATTCCTGACCTCTTAATAGCCGGTCAAATGTTCTTACCCATTGATCTCATCACCAAGGTAGAGATGTAAAGGCTGGAAAAAATCCAGTTTAAACCCGGGAGAAAACCGGGTTGTTAAAGGTATCTGCTGATTTGGAATTTTAAGAATGTGATAACTTTTTCATAATCATGCATATTCATTAATTAAAATGTACATTGTTAGATGGAATTTCCGGATGAATACACACAAGGTGTGATCAAAAAATGCGGTGAATGAATTTTTATACCAGCAACTGCTGTCGCTACATCCATTTAAAGTAATAAGTCCAATAGTCTGATTCGTTGAGATAGTCAGTGGCAAGTTTGAACAAGTTGGGTCAGTCAGCTTCCAGAGCTGGAAGAGTGAGGTCGTGTTTGTCTGTCGCGCACCATGGATTTCAAACAATGTGTTAACATTAAGTTTTGTTTTAAGTTGCAAAAAAGTGCCAAAGAAGCTCATGAAATGTTAAAATCAGTGTATGGCAATAATGTGGTGGCTCTGAAGACTGTTTACAAGTGGTATGGGTGATTTAAAAGCAGAAACGAGTCGGTTGAAGATGAAGAAACGGTCGGGACGTTCTTCGACCTCAAAAAGAGACGAAAACATGCAACAAAAAGTGGAAAACGAGTGGCTCTCCTCGTCCTGAGAAGGCACATCAGTCAAAGTCGAACGTCAAGATCACGCCTTTTTTTTTTTAGTGAGGGCACAGTGCGATCAGAGTTCGCTCCAAGGGGAACAACTGTAAACATCGAATATTACAAGGGCTTACGGCAACGTTTGCGAAAGGATGTGCGGAGAAGGAAACCAGAAAAATGTGCCAATGGCTTCCTCCTTCATTACGACAACGCGCCCTGCCACGCCTCGCTTTTGATCCGCGAGCTTTTGGCCGAAAAAAAGGTTCCTGTCTGTCCACATCCGCCATACTCACCGGATTTAGCACCATGCTACTTCTGTCTCTTTCTGAAAATAACAACCTTGCTAAAAGGAAAACGTTTTGACACCATTTACGATATTGAGAGGGACACGACGGAGCAGCTGAAAGCCCTTCCTAAGCCTTCCAGAAATGCCTCCCATCATGGAATCAACGTTGGGATAAGTGCATCGCTAGCCAAGGAGAGTACTTTGAAGGAGATTAGTTCAAATTTGATGTAAACTTATTACTTTGTTCGTAATAAAATTATTCACTGTATTTTTTGATCACACCTGGTACATTGATTAATTCGTATAATTATTCCTTTAGTTAAAATTAAAAATGAGTAAATTTTCCACGAGAAAGAGAAAAGAGTAAAAAATAAACTTAAGAAAAATTTTATTGAAATAAATATTTTTTTCCCCAGTATCTGGTGACTGATACTGTTGAAAATAAATATAAGCATTGTTGACATAGTTTCTTCCCATCGAAGTTTCAAACGTGTCCAAAATGTCCGGTTTATTCCTGAAAATTCCCGTGCTTATTCCCACGTTTCAATATTCCTGGGTTTTTGCATCCCTACACAATGCGACAAGTCAAGCGTTTTACTTCTGACTGTTGTTTAAAAAACAGTCCAAGCACTACCCATTGATTTCGGACATGTCCATAGTCAAAGCTTTATATTCTCTCGCAGAAGGATGTTTGGTCGTCGCCTGTAGCTCAGTGGGTAAGAGTACTTGGCTGGTTATCACGGGGTTGTGGTTTCGGAATTTAACAGGCGCTGAAACGTTTTATATTTAATACTACTCCATCATCCGCTATAGTAAGAATTGTTGGCTTCAACAAATGGCGCTTATAGTTGTCTAATAAACGTTCCAATGTCTCGCTGCACAACATATTTCGATGATGCTTCATCATAAAGTGTTCTCGCTTACCAACGTCATGAAACACATTGTCAAAACGTTTTCGGTGAATTGAAAATCACGACGTTTTATAACGTTTCGTGACTGTCATGGCGATCCTTAGAAGTTGTCATAACGAATTCCCGGTTTTTATAATTGCTGACACTATACTTCTAGGAACATCAAATTTAAGGCGAAATCGCTTTCTGCGTATGCTGTCTGCACTCCAACGACTGCACTTTTCTGAGAGATTTTTTCACCATCGTGAACATACGCCGTCGATTAGAACGGATGATTGGTTGGTTGTTTGGCTTTTTTATGGCGCAAGAGCATCTGGGCTATACTGCGCCAAGAACGGATGAAAACTCCTGATGTGTCTTGGAAAAAGGGTGATGTAAAAAATGTTTTTCTGTGCCATAATCATGGGGCATTCGAAAGAACGATATATGGATATTTTCGATATACAAGTAATATCTAATGGAGTAGCGGTCTAATAAAATGCTTTTAAAAACGTGATTCCTCACAACCACTGATTATAATGCTTGGAGTAATACGCACAAAAGTATGGTTAACATTAAAAACTAACGGATTTTGTTTGTCTTCTGTAGTGGGTATAGAGTCTCGCATGTGAACACAAACGGAATAATGAGTACATGCATGTAAAATAAGTTATTGCTCCGTGCAAACAGCATTGACAAAATACGGTGAGAAATGTATTTTTATGACAATTGCTTTAATTTTGAAAAACACTGTTTTGTTGTCGTAAATTTCACAAAATACGATGGCTGGAACGTAACGCTTGTTTTGGAATTTGAACAATGCTGTCAAACGAAAGGTGTTTATATGTTTTATTTTGTAATTAAGCTTATAAGATATTATTGATTGATTTTTTGGTAGTTTTCTAGATTTTCTTCTGTGAATTCCATTGTCGTTTGCCTTCTGGTTCCAAAGACCTAACGAACTAAGAGCTAGCAATAGCAAATTGGTTACAATTTCCCCGGAAGCCGTGTTTTATCTTCTAAGTCCCACGGGTCGTTCTCTAAGCAACTTCCGTCTCCACGAAAAACGGAAGGAGGGGAGACTTCCTTGCTCCTTCTTATTTATTTCTTCATTTTTGTTTTCTTTATTTTCTCTTCGTCTCTTTCCCCATTTCTCCACTTTATCTTCTCCTATTTTCGTCAGCATTCCGACAGAAGGACTCCGAGCATTAGTTATTTGGACGAAACATCTGTGCGAAAAGACCTCTTTAGCTTATGCCACCGTCCGCAGTCTTTCTGCTTCAAGGAAGCCCAAATAAAATCTTTCTTTTCCATATTTCTGAAGGGTTGGCTTCCTTTTCCCCCGTGTTTAGTTTGCTTTGCTATCTCCTTTCTTATATTTCGGAAACGGGTCCTTTCTGATCCGATTTCCTTGGATTCGGAATCTCCCGTTTTCCCGAGAAGTTCCGCTCCAGTTTCTTTACGAATCCCGAAGTCTCAGGTATTGTTTCAAAACGGGATAGCGTCGAAATATGCACCGTACAGTCATATTGGAATTTTAGTATTTGGGGTGAAAGCGTTTTTTCACTTAAATTTTTATTATTTGTTTCTAGTAGGAAGTTCCAAGTCGAGCAAGGTCGATTTGTAAACTGGGGTTTCCGTGAAATTGATGAGCTTTAAAAAATGCACATTAAGTGAAACCAATTACACATGTTTTGTAAAATAGAGGCCTACATAAAACGGACTACTATAAGGAAGAAGAAAATATTCTTTTCCAGGATTAATTATTCTGTTTTTATGTTGCCAATATGATTTTCAAATTAGCTTATGTATATGTTATGAAGACGTATTTTGACAGTAGCTGATATGCAAAAATTATACCTATACCGTACTGTTCGTATGCTTCGTGTACACAATCCTCGTGTATATCCCATTATTGTCTTCATTAACTAGTCTTGCTTGTTTGGATGTTTTATGGCGCAAGAGCATCTGGGCTATACTGCGCCAAGATTAACTAGTGCAGGAGGTTCTGTAGTTCATAAAATCTCCTCAAATATAGCACCAGTACTGCATGTGGATACGAAAGTGTGTTTTAAATTGCACTTTCTTTTTTTTTTTTGCATTGTACATTCTCCTGTCGTCTTTATTATCTTAATTTAACTCGTTATTTCTGTCTGTCTGTGTCGAGATTCATTGGCATTTGATTAGATTATGCAGTATGTCGGATTCACTTAGTCCAACTAAACTTGTCTTACATCAAAAGTCCCTTTAACTTCATCTGCGAGAACGGCAATGGCATTTTCACACAGCTGTATAATTTTGTTAGAAAAATGTCTCTTCCTGGGCAGAAGAGTAGACACACGATAGACATTATCCTGACCATACTAACTTGCTAAGTTTATTGCAAGGAAGTGTCAACCTTTCTCCGAAAGCTCTCACAACTATTTTTCTTTCCAACGTTGTATCGTTCAGACGATTTCCCACTGGAAGGTCGTTAGAAATAGCACCCGTGAAAGATGAATAACAGACTTTAACAGTCCATTTGACAAATTAAACAATAGACATTTACCATTTCGCAAAGAGTGCGTTCGAATCTGAGGAAGCTAATGGTTACGATTTATGGGGCTGTTAAAATTCTGCTGCAACTTTCGCCAAAACTTTCGTTAGAACTTGGCTGCCATTGGGCTGAAAACAAACACTTTGCACTATGAAATTACAATGATTGATAGCGACATACCTGACACCCTCTAGAATTACCCGTTCCTGAAAAATGGCGTCTTTAAATGCAATTAATCCCAACTGGTTAAGAATGGGCTTTTAAGTCGACTCCGCTTGGCAAAGACCTATTTCAGGAGTTCATTCGAGCCCTTTCGAATGTAAATTGACATTTTCTAATTAAGGCCCTTCTGCGCTGAGTTCTTCCTGGATCCAGTTGTGTAAAACCGAATGTTGTTATGTGCTAACTCCGTTTACAAATGGTGCAAGGGTCTTAATCGTGTTACTTTGTTTCAATGCGTGCAAATTGAGTGAGCTTTGCAACTCTTTTTATCAACTGCTTGGAATTAAGGGCTTTGCGTTTATTTTTTTATCAGAAATTTTGCTTGCTTCGCTGGTTTGTTTATATGTCGTGGAAGTTTCAAAATCGACTTTTTGCAGGGGCGAGTCAGATGGAAGCTGTGCGTATCTTACTCGAAATTTTCGGTAAATCCCAGACTGCTCCCAAGAGAGTTAAAATGGATTTAAAATATTTAGAAGTATCGAAATACAATCTTAAATATATAGCGTGAGTTTCATTATGGTGTAGCTAATAATTTACGTTACAGCCTATATAAACGTCACATTGCAACAGGTTATATTTTTTTATCGTGAAATTTGTTCTGCACCTATTAGCCATACTGTTTGGATTATTTCGGTAGTTGTTTTTTCCCGAAGGTTTTCAATCAAAGGGAAGCTACTCAAGTGCCTATAAAGTTGTGAATCTAAAGTACAATTGAGTTTTAACATCCCATTTTTTATGCGATTCATGCTAGAACCCATGTTTATAGTTAGAGAAAGTAAACATCTGGTGTTGAATCCGCGACCTTTAAATCACCGCCCCTATGTCTTGACCTGGGCATATTTGTAAAAACGGTAATTGTGCTAATGGTGATTATGAAGATCGACGTAGTGCGTGTGCGATTATGACAAACCAGATTTCTTTTAAGGTTCTAATCGGAGCGCGCATGGATGTTTGATTATTTATCGCAGTTGGAAAAGCTAAGTCTGTTAATCTGTTTTAGTACATGAATAGTGTTAGATTGAGTATTTTATGGAGCCTTAGGATGGAAGGTGAATCCGGGCCCCTAAGAAATGTGTCCCCTGCAATATTTAGTAAATAAACTATGAGATTTTCTTTGGAATTCATTGTTTATAATGTAAGATATTATTACCCTTCACAGGGATAACACAATTGCCAAATAATGGTCAACACACAAAGCCTCCGGGGAGAGATTTTTGTGAGTTTTCGTGGGGGAATTTATTATACAATAATTTTTGCCACCCACGTTTAAGTAGCTAGAGCTTTTTTTTGTTTAGGAGAAAAAGAGATGCTTTCCCCATCCTGGATTCGAACCAGGGTCCCTCCGTTTAGCCCGGAGTGTCTTGGACCGCTAGACGAATGAGGACAGGTAATAACGCTCTTTTTCTCCGTATGTAAAGATGTAAGGTATTATTACCCTCCGCAGGGATAACACAATTGCCAAATAATGGTCAACACACAAAGCCACCGGGGCGAGTTTTTTGTGAGATTTTACATCCTTATTTATATACGGAGAAAGAGAGCGTTGTTTCCTGTCCTCATTCGTCTAGCGGTCCAAGACACTCCGGGCTAAACGGAGGGACCCTGGTTCGAATCCAGGATGGGGAAAGCGTCTCTTTTTCTCCTTAAAAAGAAAACAAGCGCGCTCTGGCTTAAGCTACTTATACGTGGTTACCGAAAATTCTTGTATATTGTCTATAATATTAAGGTTTATCAATAACAAAATTTGGATCTTTGTAAATAAACAAAATTAAAATAGCTCTTAAACTTAAATAATATCGAGCCCCATCAAGGTAACTGACGAGGGCCCCCAAAACCTATCGGACCCACTTGGCGTATACGTAGATCCGGCACTGGACGTGAGATAAGTAAACAAGAAAGTAATTGATCAGCTAAAAATCACATCTTGCTTATTACACGACCACGTCAATTCGGTCAGTTTTTATGATGAACTGTTTATCTAAAAAAATTCCTTAGTCATTGTACCACAGGGTAAATTATTGAAGTAGCTTTACGTCTCAATGGCTTCCGCAGAAAATGACGCAAAGCTGGAAGTTTTTATTTTTATGTTGTTGATTAATATTGATTCTTTGGGAAACTATTCGGCTGTTCCCTCAAGCGACGAATAAACAAGTAAACACATTTGCGTACATCATAATTATTGAGAATCGAAGAGCAGTGTCGTAAATTTACCAGATCGCTTTGTCGCAAATAGCCCGAGACGACAGCTCCCTAGCCTCTTCGTCTTTCAACCAGTAAAAGGCCAGCTCTGTGCGTAGCCACTAGCTCCTTTAATTAACGAGACTACGTCAATCTCTTTCTCTCGAGCTGAAAGAGACGAATTCGAGGAAATAGCCGGGGGCAGTCCAGGAAGCCTCACGGAAGCAAAGTGAAATCCAGGACGCGTAGACGAAAGTCTCCAGGGAGTGAATCAGCAGTTATTGTCCAGAGAGCCGCGGCTTCCAGAAACACATTAGTACACAAGTCACCCGCGAGGATTACTGCGGAATACAACAGGGGGCGTTCTTCGATAGCAGCCGTCAATCTCAATAAATTGTTTCGCTGGATGCTGACAATCTCTATTAGCGACTATGGAAATAGCCCCGCGTTACAAACCGCGCTTACGTGTAATTTGTAACGTTAAAGATAGTGACCTAGCTCTCGAAGTCGAGTCACACCCTGAACGTGGCATTTCTGCGAAACTCCCGGCTTCAGGAGGAATGTCGTCCGGGAAATTCTTGGTAAGACTCGCGAACGTGTTTAATTTGCCTTCCGGCGTAACTCCCCATTACCAGCAGTTCTTCTGTACAATGATTTTCCGGACTTGATTCTCCTCTTAATTATCCGCAGAATCTCTTAATTGCAACGAGTGTGGTGAAGAATTCTAATTTAGGGCTCTGTTGGCGCTCCCCCTTTTTTAATTTGAAGGAAGTATCATTTTCGGCAGCGCCCACGCCGGGCCGCTAACTTTTTTTTGCCGGTATATTTTCCACAGTCATTTACTCTGACGAAATTGTGTTTTCCTCGAATGCCTGATAATTGAAAGCGGATTTTTAATTTCTGCTCCAATTTTCTTCTTTGGAAGCAACTTCGCGGCGCTGTTCAGCGCCTTCAGCTTTAATTATGAAATCCCCCCACTTCTCTTTTGCCGCAATTTTTGAAAATACCGCCCTAATGTTTGTCACAAGAATTTTAAAAATTTTTGCGGGTTTTAACCAAATCTGGTTTGGTACAATGCAGGTTTAAAAACCATTTGTTCACGTGGGCGCTTCCTGTTTTGAGTTTCATTGGGATTATATTCTCAGCTTTATTTCAAAGGAAAATCTTTAAAAGAATTTTCCAATTTTTTGGCCGCTGATAACAAAGGATTGTAAGATGGCTAAAATAATCATTTTGTAGTGTGTCCTTCGCTTTTCCAATTGCGTATATTAAAAGCTACACTCTTTTAAATAACCAAAACTTTAATTATTTTGTAAATAGTTAACTAATTCCTTTAATGCTGATTTGTGGATTTACGCTCCGTTGTATTAAATTATCGAGAATAATGGATTTATACTTATATCGTCGTCGATAGTTACACACAAACACACGCACACACGTATAATCAAATTGTTGCAGTTTTAATACACACGTTCCCGTCGGTGGCTCTGTGGCACCGCGTTCATTTATCATGCCGTAAACCTGCGTTCGATTCCAGTGGTGCTGTAGAACATGGGCCACTTTTTTGCCCACCGTTGTCCTGGGTTTTGTTCCCTAGGCAACAGAGGTCCAGATTCCTCGAGAAATTTGCGGCCCAGCCCAACCATGGCAGTCCTTGTGCCATAAGGCTTAAATGGACATTTAAAACAATATCTCACAAATCTTCGACGTTTTAGAAACACCGTTTTTAAAAGTAAAATATGAAAATTAATAAAATCAATCAGGCGTGCAAATGAAGTTGCTCACAACTGCGCTTACTTGCATTCGTTCTCACTTAGAATGAATATATATATATACATATATATATGTATAATATATATTACATACTACATTGAAATACAAAAAGCCACAATCCTAAACACGTGTCACATTGTCAGGAAGTTTCTAGACATGGCACATTAAGAAGTGATGTAAAAAGAGGCTTGGGAACATGGCGCTCTGCCCGTCCCAAAGCCTGTTTCCGCCAAGAATGGGCGAGGAAAACTTTTATATATATATATATATATATATATATATATATATATATATATATATATATATACACACATACACACACACATACACATATGCATCCCAAATTTCATACTTTCGCTGGTGGTACTCCTCAGAGCCTACGAGAGGGGCTGCAGCTGGAGGGCCCCGGATAAGATATAGGGGGGGCCCAACTCAGGGAAGGGGTCATGGGGCTTCTCCTGATGGTACAACCCCCTTGAGAAAGCTCTTCAGCGTGGGTATACAATATTTTTCATGAATTTATTGTCATGTTTTAATAGTTATTTTAGTTTTGGGCTTCTTATTTTATTTCATTTATTAATTTTTATCATTATTATTATATTTTTCGGTATTTCACTATATATAATTTTTTTTTTCCGGAGGGTTTATAAAAGTTTTGTAAAATGGAAGAGTACTGTTCGAAAGCTACCATTTTCTGGATTTGGCGAATTTACGAAACATATCCATTTTTGGACGTGTACTAAATCCGATAGACCCGTCTCTCCAAAACACGTTTTTGCTTTCTCCAGGAAATGTAAATTTTGATAGCTGAGGAATAGGGTTGTGTCGTCTTCGTCGTTCCCCCTCTTCTTCTTCTTTTTCTCCCCGCTTCTTTGTTTATTTCTTTCCCCAGGTGCGATTTTTCCCACTTCAAATTCAAAAGCTCGAAACGCGCATACTACATATTCTCTCCCGCTTCCAACTTCGTAAAAGGAGGAAGGGAGGAAAAGGCTATCAACATCTTCATACAAAATATCCCTTTCTTTTTCCGTCGCCACATTTTATACGTTCCGAGTTGCCGTTATGAATAGCGGGCAAGCGTGACCGGAGTCTTCGAAAGGTATATTGATTTTGCGTTGCCAGTTTTAAAAGTCAAAGATTATTTCGCAGGCGGGTCATTATAACTTGGATATCGAATCCTTTGAACGTTTCTCCTACTGTAAGCGAATAGGATAAAAGAGCCTCTTTCCCCAAGCCTGCAATTTAGTAGGCCTATAACCAATTCTTCTCTAGTCTGTCTTAGATAACCTTGAAACGTTAAACCTACAAGCCATTCGATTTAAATCATCTGCCTTTTAATATATGGTATATCACATGTCCAAATAGTTAAGGAAAAAAAAAATACCGAAAGGGTAAAAATATCACTTTTGTAAAATTTTACTTATATTTAATTTAAACTATTGAACGGAATGTTACTCAATATCTTGCATATTGATGAGAGCGTTAATACGTTGTACTCCTTCTCTGTTCTAATACAGTGGAACCTCGATTATTCGTCTCCCGATTTACCGCTGTCAAGTTAGCGCTGCTCCGATATATATATATATATATATATATATATTAATTTTACACATTCATGAGTCTTTACCCGCAGGAGAAAACATTGAAATTGACGATGTTGCTGAATAAATGAACATTTGCAAACTTGAAGCAGGTTTCGAGGTCCTAAGTGACGATGGATTCATTCAGCAAATGTAGAACCCCATTGATCCTGAAGAAAATGATGGAAGGTCTTAGGAGGCTGGAGAACCTACAAAAACCATCATCCACCCCGAAGCAAAATGTATACTCTACGATTGCATTGATTGGTTTGATTAGCAGATTGAAGATGATGTTATTCATCTGTTACTGCTACGAAGAGTACGGGACATGGCAGCCAAAAAAGCACGCAGTGTGTTTAAACAAAACAGAAAAGGAAAATAATAATAACAGCGTTTTTCAAGCAACCACAATAATTTTGCACACCGGTATGTAATGTTTCATATTCGTGTTTTATTAAATACTTGTTCTCTTGATTCAAATAAATTTCGTTTGTGGCTTCAGCAACTTTCACAATGTAATTTTTTTTTTAAATGTATACCTAATTTTAATAAAAAATATTATACTATAAACTTCCCTCTTATCGCTTAACCATCCTAACAGTTATCCGTCAAGGCTCTGGTTCCGTGCCTGACGGATAATCGAGGTTTTACTGTACTAGTATTTACGCAGTAGCGTAGCTAAGAAGGGGGCAAGGGGCGGTTGCCCCGGGCCCACAATTCGGGGAGTGGCAATTAGCCGCTAAAAAACAATTTTGTTTCGTTACCCTACTCGTGGGTTTTTATGATTTTTCCGCACTTGTTACATGAAGTATAATAGCAGTCACTCGTCCCTGGAGGCAAATATCTGCCTACACCACTATATTTACGTGATACCTGCATGCATTTGAGCTTAATTTTCGAGGATCACCCCTCCCAAACTCTCGAAATTGTGTTTATATAATGCGACACCGTTTTTTTTTTCATTATTCCTTAATTAGTCATTTCGTCAAAAAATATACGCTGTATGTATGTTCTTAACAAGAAAACAACATTAATACTACCAGATTATGAGCGTCGAAAAAACTAGATAAAAATTACGCGGAAATCACGAAATCGTACATGCCTCCTCCTTCCACTAAAGGACTTTAACTCCCTCTCAGAAAATTACAACCGCAGGGCGTCTTTTAAAATGCTCTTTTTTGCTCTTTGTTCGTTGATTGGACAAAATTCGATTTGACGTCGCTGTCTTTAGATGCAAATTGACAAGCAAATCTATATAGTAGCTTTCGGCTTTTCAATCTTCATGGTGTTCTAAACATTTCATTTCAGTTTTTGCGGTTAACGTTTCTCTTTTTGTTTTTTATTTTCATACAAAATGTAAACTTTGCGATTTATGTTTCTTTGTCGCCACCGCAGCAAATGTTGTCTTCGAATGTTCGATGTATATTCCCATTTTGGGAATTGTTGAGGAATTGGTGGATTCTGGGGAAAAGTGGACTCTTTCAATATTTTGAAATCGTATCCTCTGTATTTTCTGCGTTCTTCGTAGTGATACGCGCCATTGGGAACGAGATAGGCAGCATTTTGCTTCTGGCGCTTAAATTTCAACTGCAATAAGCTCTCGTGCATATTTGAATTAAGCATCGTTACGATTAGAAGGAGGGGGGAGAACTCACGACTTCATCGATATCAAGTATCGGAATCGAGATATCTGGAATGGAGCTTGATTTCAGTATCTGTTTGCAGTGTGGTTGGTTTCTACTTGATGAGCTTTAGGAAATATTTGTTTTGCACAATAGCGTATCACTGGGCTTAGAGCTCAGTCGGTTGAATTTCTATGGCATAAAAGCAGGGAAATGCGTGTTGAGCCGGACGACGAAACATCCACAGAGAACAATGGAGTTGTTCAACAACAGGAGTTGCTACTTCGTACCTATCATGTAATAATATTAATTACGGACATTTTGGGAATGCAGTGAACGTTGGCTCATTGTTTACTGCAATTAAAAATCATTGAAGAACAGTGATCGAATCTTGTTCGAACAAAACAAAATAAAAAATTCACTGAAAAACATGAACTGGAAACTTGCGTTTTGTATAAATTTCTTCTTCATCGTGTTTTTAGTATTTATAATGATTTATAAAATTATTAGTAATTAATAATATCATTAATAAAAGTAACGATAGGCTTTATGAATTAATTGTATAATTTAACTTGTTATTTGTGCGCAACGTATTTTGTAAAAACATGGGATAGAGACCAATGGGCCAGCAGAAACCTGAAGCAAGTAAAAGAATCCTTCGTGAAAATCCGACAGCACCTATAAATTAAAGGAAAGGTGAAGAAGTGGTGTATAATACATAAATGTGGCCAGTACCAAATTTATGAATAAGTCAAAATCTAGGCCCGGCCCTAGGGCCCGCAATTTTTGGGGTCTCGGGGACCTTGATTCGGTCTGATGTCATCCAAGTTTAAGTAATTTTAAATCCTGTTTATTAACGAATGTTTAAGTTTTATTATTGACGAACCTGAATATTGTAGACAATGAACTTCAAAGGAAAATTCACGATTTATTGAATGTATGTCGTTGAGGTCCCATTTTTTACGGGCCCGTTGTCTCTCTCTCCAGCCAAGAGCCCATAAGGTCCTTAGTCCGGCACTGAATGTTATATGCAAGTGGAAGAAACTGAGGTTAACTGCAGTTAGTCGCAGAGTATAAACAATTCGGCGTGTAATGGAAAAAAGGAAGGAAAAAGCGGTAAAGCTGGTAAAAAATACCGTATACATTGAAACCATCAAAGTCGTCATACCATTAAATTTGCTGGTCGGTCGGTTAGTCAGCGAGTGCAATTTTTATGGCGTAAAAACAAGAAATGTCATACGATATATATGACAACGTAAAGCGGGTAAAAATATATTTTTACCCGCTTTACGTTGTCATACATATCGTATTACTTTATCAAGCGGTGGTATTCTCTCTCTTTAAGAAATGTTATGCTATGCCAGACGTTGTGCATCAAATTGTGTACTTAAAATTTTTTAAAGATTGTTCGAAAGTAAAAAGAACCCGATAGCTGAGGTTGCAAAATAAGTAAATGGTAGCGAACACACAACCATCATTCCCGCGCATCTGAAAAACCCTGTATTTGTCAGAGAAATTGACGCCATCTCTAAAAATCAGGTAAAAACGGGATTGTTTGGTGAATCCTGAAAAAGTTATCTTGACTTCCGTTTTTAGTGACCAAATTCACCACATTTGAAGTTTAGTTGAATGTTTTGCTTTCCGATTGGTCAGTGCATTTTTATCTTTGATGTGAATGGCCACCCTTGCATAATACAATACACAATCGTAAATATGTGTTTGAATAACCAACAATCGTTAATTATAATATGAGTTAACAGTGCATAATTAAAATTTATTAATTAGAAATTCAGCATACTTTTTAATATTGCGTTGATTTTAGACTAATAGAACATATTAAATAGCGATTGGTTTAATATTTTATATTTGATTCACTGAAAGTTTCTTCAAAGTTGTACATTTTAGTGACGGCTAAAGTTTCTCCCAAAATTCTCCGACCGAATTATCTGCAATTTTTGGATAAAAAAAAAAACAACTTCAGCCGGTTCCGATCATTAGGAAATTCGCTAACGTTGTGCTTCCAATAGCCTTTTGTATCTTGACTGCATTGTGCAGCGAATCTTATCAGAGTTGTTCCAGAAATATCATCCATTCGTACCCGATCTTCCGCTATTAGTCTTTCCAATAGAACATAATGACGCGGACGAAGGCATTTGTATCCGGTTTTCGTATCCGGTGACAACACTTCTATCTTTATGAGAATTCCAGATACAATTTCGGACCAGCCATTGTTCGCAATTGCATTTCATCTCTACTCCAGGACCCTTCCTCATTCTGGAATTTGAGTCATTATTTGATTGCGTCACCGTATCGTTGTGTCGTTCATTTAGTAGGATCTAGTTATGGTGGTTAACAATTTGTGCAAATAGCAAACGCAAACGTATTTCGGTTTAATAATAATTCTGATTTGCAGTTTGAGGTGCATGAATTTGCACCGTCTGGTGAAATATTGATTGAATTTATACCCTTATATCATAGTTGCCAATCCTTCCGATTTCTTATCGATCTTCCTGTCGGAAAACGATTTCTTCCGATTTTCGGAGATTTCGTCTAAAATCTGCGGTGGCGCAGTGTGGTAACGCGTTCGCCGTTAATCCGGATTCGACTCCCAACGGTGCAAAGAACGCTTACTCAGAGATCTCATAAAGATCGCACTGCTCACTGTAGTCCGGGGTTTGGTTCCCTAGGCCATAAGAGGTTCGGATTCCTCGGAAAACAGTAGGTCCCGGCGCAGCATGACCATTGTAGTCTTTGTGCCGCAAACAAACCTAAACTTGTTTTTTAAAATACTGATTTTTTTTAAAAAAATTTATACCTATTTTTCTTGATGCGTATTTATTTAAATTTTTGCGCACATGTGCATATTTAATAATAAATATGCATAAATAAACTCAAATATCGGTAAAAAAGTCGAAAAAATTCGTCTTCTGTTGACGGCGCATGCGTGGCGTGACGTGGAATTTTAGCTCCAGCTATGACGTAGAGTGATGCCCCTGCACAACGAAATCATG
This sequence comes from Dysdera silvatica, assembly GCA_006491805.2. Taxonomy (NCBI): domain Eukaryota; kingdom Metazoa; phylum Arthropoda; class Arachnida; order Araneae; family Dysderidae; genus Dysdera; species Dysdera silvatica. The sequence continues at coordinate 64,146,191 of QLNU02015003.1, read as the reverse complement.
CATCTGTATTTGTAGTTGTTGGGGAAGGCAAGAAAGAATGCGCTACATCGATAAGGTTTTGGTCAAGCACGTGACTTTGTGTAGGGAAGCCATGTGTTAGACATATCTGGTATTTCTTTGCTCTGGAAAGAAAGTTTTGTTTTTAGGTGTTTTTGAAAACAACGTTAACGATGTCGACCGTTAATAAAAGGTACTACCAAACGTTTAAAGCCGAATATATGAAGATGTTTAATTTTATTCAAAAATCAAGACTGGGGCCAAAATATGCTTTCTGCACGTGTTGCGGTAAAGACATAAGCATTACTCACGGTGGTAAACGCGATATTACTTTGCATTCTGAGACTGTTAAACATAAGGAGACGTTCAAGGCTGTAGAGTCTAATCATAGTATCAAGCCTTCATTTTTTGCATTTAACGATACCTCCATGATTAACGCTGAATGTTTATTTACATCGTTTTTGATCGAACATAATTTGCCAATGAATTGCAGCGATCACGCGGGGATGCTCTTTCGGAAAATGTTTCCTGACAGCAGTATTGCAAAACAATATGGATCTGCAAGGACCAAAACTTCTGCAATTATGAAAGAAATGTCTGCAAAGGAATCCTCATCACTTGTTGAAAATTTAAGGTGCTATCCATTTTCAATTGCAACTGATGGAAGCAACGATGTTGATTCAAAGCTGTATCCAATAGTGGTAACTTTCTTCGATCCTTTATGTGAAAAAATTGTGAATTGTCTTTTATCTATGCCATCTTTGAAAGAAGATGCTACTGGGTTAAATATTGGAAATCTTCTGGTAAGTGCTTTACAATCTAAAAACCTTGCGATTTCTAATTGTGTTGCCTTTAGCTGTGATAATGCACCTGTTATGATAGGAAAAAAAGCAGGTGTAGCAGCGGTGTTAAAGAATCATCACCAAAATATTGAAATTATGGGCTGTTCCTGCCACCTTATTAACTTAGCAGCTGAAAAGAGTGCTGCATGTTTGCCATTTAAAATCGATGAAATTTTGGTAGACATTTACTATTACTTACAAAAGAGTTCGAAAAGAAAAGATAGGTTGAAAATTCTTCAAGAATTTCATGAGCCTGATATAAAAAAGGTACTAAAACACGTTATTTGTCGTTATTACTCGTTGGTTGCCTGTTGAAAAGCGCTTAGAGCGTATAATCGTTGGTTGTCTGTTGGAAAGTGCTTAGAGCGTATAATCCAGCAGTGGCAACCTTTGATCAGTTTTTTTAAGGAAGAGGCCATGAAAAGGAATCAAATCACCCCACTTTCTTTCTTTACTATTCCCTCTATCAAAGTTTTGGTTGAAAATGCAGATAAAGTGAAAGAACGTAACAGCAAAAAAGCATCGCAGAAATTAAAAAGGAAAGCTCAAAATTATGTGGATATTTCTAAGAAACAAAAAACTGAAAACTCCATGTCTCGTGAAGAAAGGTTGTTTTATTTTCTGTCGGAAGATATCAATAAGGCTTTCTGTTTATTTTTATCTTATACTGTGCCTATATTTTAAAAAGCAAATGCTCAACTTCAGTCTGCGGAACCGTATATTCATATGCTAAAATCTGTTCTCTTAAAATTGTACAGAGAAATGCTAGTGAAATTTGTAAAACCAAGCGTCACAAAATTATGTAGTGATATTTTGAAAGTCCACTATCATGAGAGGAGTAATCAAAAAGATGATGTTGATATCTTAATTGGAAATGGAACACTGAAAGTAATCCAAGATTTTAACATCCATGATAAAAATGAATTTTATGAAAACGTCAGAAGCTATTTCATAGCAGCATGTGACTACATGCACAATAAATTTCCTTTTGAGTTAGAAGTGTTACATCATGCAGAGGTTACACAAATATCGAATTTTGAAAATGCATCATTTTCCAGCTTAAAATATTTTACAGAAAAATTTCCTGTTCTTTTGTTCAATAATACAGAAGATGAAGCTGTTGATGCTTTACAAACAGAATTCAGTGAGTTCCAGGCTTTCGAAGTTCCACAAACTGTGAGTAATGAAGGTAGCATTGATGCACAATGGGCAGCCATAGGTAAAATAAAAAATGATACTTGTGAATTAAAATTTAAACGACTTTCTCAGGTTATGCTGTCAATACTTACGATCCCTCACAGTAATGCAGCATGCGAGAGAGTCTTCAGTCAAGTGAAGAAAATTAGAACTGACTTCAGGTCAACCATGTCTGATGACACATTAGAAAATTTACTAATAGTTAAATGCAGACATGTGAAATGTTACGAGAATGTATTTGACAAAAAATTTCTCAAATGCAAAATCTTGCACTACAGCATTTGTAAATTCTAAGAATTAATATTGCGTTTAATACAGTTTAATCCTCTATTATTATTAATTTAATAAATACTTAATTTCCTCATTGTGCCCTTTTTTCATAAATTATGTATGATTTCATGAGAGAAATATGAGCGATACACTGCGCAAAAATAATATTTAAAACAAATTACACACAAACTGCGTTTGTGTGTAATTTGTTTTAAATGTATGATTTTGTTTAATTAAAAAATGGTGGCCTGCGCGCGCGATTGACTACAGATTTTTCACTTCTGGTTGATTGATTGATTGTTTGGCTTTTTTATGGCGCAAGAGCATCTGGGCTATACTGCGCCAAATTTCGCTTCTGGAAATTGGCACCTATGCTTTATATTTATGTGTATCATTAGGTTGACGTTTGGAATATTTAATAAGCAGGGAAGCTGCCGCGTTCTTATGCTGGACTGTAATGTACCATGTGACGAAAAAATAAACGTACCCTGAAGGAATCGTCGTACTCTGACAAAAGTAATGTATTCAAGGACGGTGCAAAGACCCTGCCACTACTCATAAGCTAAAGATAATAATGACAGAAACATAGCAATAAATTGAGAAGTGAAAGTGATTGGTTCAACAAAACCTCTTAAATTACTATTGGACGAAATAACCACGTCGCGCAATCTGAAACGAATATGCATGTTATAGATTTAATTGAAGTGATCATCGTGTCAATTATTTAATTAAATAACATTTAAGGAGAAAGAAAAAGCCTGGGGTGGAGAAAGTTGCAGATTACTAAGGCAGCGAATACTATGCAATTCAAATACCGATTTGGGGTATGCATTGATGATCAGTCTTTATTAGTGGGTTCTATCTACAGTTTTCCCCTTCATCAATTTCGGTTGCTAAGAAGCTACGAGGAATGAAACATCCCTATTAAATCACACCGTCGTAATGCTGAAATATTTCTTCGAAGATCCTTTCTTGATTCCCAACTGCCCGGATCCTGCATTGTGTAAGTCACAGAGGTATAAGTCTCTTCTTTGGAGGGGAAGAGCCGTTCTTGTTGGCCGAAGCTTGGAGCTCAGAATGCTCGTAAATTCTTGTTAGTGGTTGCGCCTGACTTGCTGTGGAACCCATATGTCCTCCTCTACCTTTTCTCCAAGACAGGCACTGGCCAGATTTCAGGAACAGAAATGGAGGGACTGTCTTCCAATTGCTGCTATCGAAGAGTCGCTACTCCCAGTTCTATTCAATTGATTTTGTTTCTTTCTAAATGGGCTTACGGTCCCTTTATAGTTGTCCAACGATGTTGTTTTGGACATCATTTTGATGGATGACTGTCGATATTGCTGTGACGTATCTGCCGAAAGGTTTAATGTTAGTTGTGTGTATTTTAGCCAATCTGTCATCGTTATTTTGAGATTATTGAATCTAACTTTTGTTAACATAGTAAATCATCGTGCCCTAGTGCTAAACACCAGTGTCCTAGTCCTAGGTTCCATGCCACCATGGCCGTGTACTCTTTATTATAGTTTTGAAGTGACATTAAATTTATATGCTCTCAGCTTATCTGGACTTCACTTGGGTGTGTCTGGCTCAGTATGCCAGTGTCTCGTAGTCACAGGCGCAAGGACGGACACAGTGGGATGATCACAGGGGTCATGACACCCAAAATATATTTTTTCACTGTAAAAAATTCCAACTTTCATGATAAATAAAGAGTGTTATTCCAAGACCATGGCAAATTCTGTCCTTAACCCCCCCCTCCCCACAATTTAAGTCTGTGTCCGCCCTTGCATAGGTGTAGGGTTATATGGGGCCAGGGGCCAAAACACTTTCTCTTTTACGAGACTTGCACGCCATGTAATATGGAGTCAACCCCTGTAGAATTATTGCCTATAATCACTGAGCTTAAGTGGTGGCGCACACCAGCAACATAGGTCGGTAACACCATAAAGAAAAACACCAAACGTGTTTATCACCTAAAATCGACCCGATGTTTCTTCTAGATAATGTTTTTATAAGGACTGTTTAGGGCTTAGAAGGCACGGCCTACTATTTAAGACATATGCAATCCTAATTCCCAGAAACGTGCTAATTAGAGGAAATTTTAAGGATTAATTGACCGTTATTAAGCGGTGATAAACCAAAAGTGAAAAGGTAATTTCATGTTCGCGCCATTTAAGCTGTTCTGTACAGCTAGGCGCTTTTGAGTATGGCTACAACAGCGGACTTTTAATCCCCATTGAGCCTCTACCCGTACGCTAGTGTCTCGTGATTCTGAGATTTTTTTTATAGGATATTATTACTCTTCCCAGGGTTAACACAATTGCCAAACTGGTCAAAACACAATGCCATCGGGGCCTTTTTTTTTTTTAAAGGGATTTAATATGAATAATCACTTTCGATACACACGTACGTTATTAGCTCAAATTAGGGCTTTATATATGAAAGAAAAAAGTCAAAAAGTCTTCGCCCTAAACCGGAGTCGAGCTGGGGAATTCCGGTTGGCTCCGGGGTGCCTAGCGGTCAAGGCACCCTGGATCTATGGGAGGGGCGCCAGTTCGACTCGGTGTCAGAGCGGGGATTCTTTCATTTGCATATATAAAGCTCTAGTTTGAGCTAATAATGTGGGTGCAGAAATGATTTCTCTGAGAAGTATATTAAGCCATTGACTTAACATGGACTCCGCTTCAGACAGTGGCGTGGGAAAGAGAGGGCTCGTGGAGCTCAACCCCTTCCTCCTATTCAATAATAAATTACGTTGCCCTCTTTTAAGGCAAATCACTCGACTTCTTTTAAAGCAGCCGAAACGTCCCATAATTTTTGGAATGCTGCGTCCCTGGCTTCAGATTACGCATCACACAGTCTTAAGATCAACGAGCAATTATATGTCTGCAGAATCGATGAAAAAAATATGCGATTTTTTTCATAGAAGTATATGTACTGATGTTTGTAAAATTCAAACGATAGGAAACAATGGGCTTTTTGAGTCTTGTTTCTTGAATTTCGAACGCCATTGCATGTCATAACCTCGTCCGCTATTGGCATTGACGTTTATACTTGACCTTTACTTCACATTTTTGTTTCTTCCCAGTTTTTATTTATGTCCTTGAGCCATAAAAACACAACCAACCAACCTTTATTTTTGTAAGGCACCTATACTAAAATTGACATTTGTATAATTCTTTGTATAGAAATTTTTGCTTTTAAATTTGATTCATTTAGAAATGGACTTTCTATATTACAGACTTTTCTCAAAAATTCTTATTTTTTAGGCAATTTTTTCTAGAAAGACTGGAAATGGTCATTGTGCTATATTGCTGGCGCAACCTCTAGTTTATTTTATATAGAGATGCTGTTCCTCAAAGTGTGATCTTTAGATGTGATTTTTAGATCCCCCAGTTATCTAAAATTCACCAAAAATTAAGGAACAGTCCACGTTGCAATAACGCCATTTAATTATAGATTAAAGTTAAGTCCTTAAAGTTAATTAGCTAACCAGAATTAATTGCTTAAATTAAGAAAATTAACAATAATACCGTAAAACTCCTCTTTAGTGGACACTTACGGGACAGAAAAATCTCTACCCGCAAAAGAGAAATGACTGTAAAAGAGAGGTTATCATGAATTTTTTTTCCCTGGGGAATTCTTGCCTAACGGGTTGATTGTATCTGATGTGTGTTCATTAAGAGGGTTTTTACGGGTTTTTTTTTTAAGGGGGGGTATAGTAAGGGCGTCCGCGCTTTCGATATAAATAGTAACAAAAATCACAATTCACTGAAAATACTAAAATTCAATTTTAAAGGGCACACAACTTATGACGGCCTATCGATCACATTTTCAACGTTACTATATGATAAATTGCTGCGTTGACAACATGAAGGCTTATAAGAAGCTCAATAATACTTTAAAGGAATATTTTATAGTGTAATGCATCAGCGTCCATTCCTTTCAATTTTTTATGATAAGGTAAAGTTTAACCAACCTCATGACAGTCCGTAAAAAACCCAAAACGTTAGCAGACTGTCCAAAGACGAAGGTGAGGAAGGCAGTCTATTTTTATGCATACGTACTTCAAAGGTATCCATATTACGTCTTTTGGCATGAAAGAATGTCTTTTTAGTATCATTTCATTCATTTATCATTTATTTAAAATGTTCCATATGAAATGATTTTTTTATTTGCGATTATTTAGATCGATTTATTATCGTAATGTGGAGAAAAAGCAATTACATTTTATTGTTTGTCAGTATGTTTATTTTCCATTCATTTACTGTTATCCATTATTTCCATTAGTCCGACATACTCGTAATCTCATCCGTGTCAGATTACGAAAATAACACCCTACTTTTTTTTTCATTTTACGCCCTGCATTCTAGAATTAACACTTATTATATATTTTTTAAATTCTTTAATATTAATTATTTATTAGTTATTCTGTGACGTGGGAGTGTTTTATGTGGTTTTCGGCGATTTAAGAGACAAAGGAGAGATTATTATCTTATCAGAGAGACTATGACTTAGAGACTCGTGTGACTTGCATTTAAGAGATGGGGGTGAGGAAACACCCTACAATTTATTCTTTTATATTTTGTGAAAATGTCTATTTCTTTTTTCCATTTTATGAATGGCTTCAACGGATATTAATGGTCTTTACGTGGATATTTGGTCAATTTTCCAATAGTGGCGTTTTCTTGCGGATACAAAGCCAAAGATGGAGCGTCCCTCTCCATTGGAGCTTTTCCGAGAATGAAAAGCTATAGTTGGGGACTTGCAACAAATTTAGATGCAATCTTCGAATTCTTCTCTGACACTGACGTCCTAACCATCACTTCCGCAGCCAATTATGACTTGCAAGGTCTATTCGTGAGACGTGCATTGGAGATTTTATTGTTTAAACCACTTTTTACACTTTGTATTTGAGCTATGGCCCTACGGCAGGGGTCTTCAACCCGCGACCCGCCAACTCATGAAAAAATACAAATTGTTTCACACAAAAATAACGTCCCTGCTCCCTTGGAGTCTGAAATATATGTATTTTATTCTGTTGGCATTTTCATATTTCGTAATAAATATTTTAAAACACTATAGAACCAAAGTAACAATTGGTTTTTCCCCCCTCAATCGTCTTTTACTTTAGTTTTCTAGCGTATATGGGAATCAGGTTTAGTTTTATTGATTTGCAGTGCAACAGTGATTTAAAAAAAATTAACTTGACTTGCAATACTGATATAGAGATCTATGGAAAAAATACCAATAAAGGCTCATGGTGGGGGGGCGCATCCCTCGAGCCGCTTTTGTTCAGTCCTAATATTGCTGATACAGTAGTGCGGCCCGCGGGCCTACAAAAATAAGCAAAATTGGCCCTTGGACTGAAAAAAGGTTGAAGACCCCTGCCACCATACGGTAATGCAGTGGTGGTGCCTTCGCCTGGTGCCCAGTTAATCAGAGTTCAATTTTCAGTAGTGGGGGAAAAAAGACGCCTATTAAACTGCTTACTGTGCCTGCCCTGTGGTGGCTCAGTGTGGTAACGCGTTCGCATAGTGCGCCTTTAACTCGGGTTTGACTCCCAACGGTGAACAGAACGCTTACTCAGACATCTCATAAAGATCGCACTGCTCGTTGCAGTACGGGGTTTGGTTCCCTAGGCCTTAAGAGGTTCGGATTCCATGGAAAACAGTAGGTCCCGATGCATTACCGTCCTTGCGCCGTAAAGCACGCAAATGAATTGAACTTCCGCTTTATTTTCTATTTTGCTTCCTGATTATGCCGTACTAGCGTATTTCCGCGGTACACTCACTAAAATTCTAGTTCAAATTCGCGTACGATCTGGCTTTTGCGAGTCGTTGTTCAGAAGTCGTCGTACTTTGTTCCACCGTTCACAGTTGTGATCTGCTAGAGGTCTGAAAAACCATGTTTTAGGTTTCTTATTAGCAGGTTTCAATAGATGTTCATCTTGCATTTGCTTTTGGTTTGTCTGTCTGTCCCTCGCCAATAAAAAGGGTGAGGTAAAGGTTTTCCGTATATATAATAATGGTAGCTATTGTTAACGTTGAAAATCTACTGTTACTCAGTAGATTTTACTCATTATGATATGTAGATTTACTCATTATGAAAATCTACTGAGTGACTCAGTAGATATTACTCATTAACCATCTACAGACCAATGAAATAAACCCCACTCTCAAATTTAGTGCGTAACAAAAATTGGAGTGTTCAGTTGGGTTGAAAAAAAATCGGGTTATTCTGCGTAGAGATCACATTTAGTACGATCGATTGAGTAGTACGAAAAATTGCATTTGAAGTGTAAAGGGGTGGGGGTAGCGTTCACCAAGCTTAAATCATGTAAAAATTACGCAGTCAAAGTTTAGATTGACCGAGAAAAATAGTCAAGCATGCGTGTTTGCTTTAGAAGTTATATTATCCAACGAATTCTCGTAAATGTGTTATAATTGGCTTCAAACTGAGCAAAAAAAAAAAAGGCGTTTACGAATAAAAAACTGTATATCAACTGGTTACTTATAAAAACGAGAAAAAATAGTGTACCAAAACGTATATATGTAGCTTAGGGGGCTGGGTGGTTAATGTGGTTACTCAGTAAAACTCGTCATGAACCCCATCACGGGGAAATCGTGATGTAGTACCGTCACGGAAAACCGTCATTAAATACTTTCAGTGGCGAATTGAAATTTGGCGAGCTGAGAATTGGAAGTTTGCGAGTTGAAATTTGGAAATAAACTATAACTCGCCAACCCGAAATTCAGTAAGTTACAGCTTCCCAACTTAAAATTTTCAACTTACCAAAATTTATTGGGTGGGGTGAGGGGATAAGAATAACGGATTCAATGTTAATTGAAACCTGCTAAATTTAAATATCGACACTAGGTGATTTTCTCTTTTTTGTTGAAATTTACAGTTGCTACCAAAATAGGGGGCTGGGTACTAATTTCAGCGGAAGCACGATGTCCAGCTACTGCACTGCAGTGAAATCAAACGACCAAGCCCAGATATTTGGCGGCCGACCCCCTCTGGCATTGGATTGAGTTCTGCCATTTCGCTGCGCTGCTCTACCGCGCAGCTCCTCGTGGAGAAGTATTTTCTTCTTCTTCTTCTTCTTCGTGCGCACCTCCCGATGTGGACGTTCAGTTCCACCTTCGTTCCCGTAGCGAACGGTGGCGACGGCGTTCGCGTCCTAGTCGGCGTACGCGTGTTTCGCTTTCTTTCAATCCCTTTCTTCTTCCAAACTTCTCATGTTTTTAAAAAGAGGATTGTGCTCCTGTATGGTGTTTGGCCCCAAGCTGCTTGTATCACTCGTAGCCTGGCACGACTCTTCATGTGTTTCATCGGCATCGTCGCCAAATTGCGATAGCTTTCAAGAAACCGAAACTTCGTAGCTCCCGTTGGACTTACGCCGGTCGTTCTCTCTCAGTCGTTCTCGATACGTTCTGTGAGTTAGTTGCTAAATTTTCTATTGATGGATCGGTAGTTGTTGGAGTCGTTATCTGCAAAGGAGAAAGCGTACGTTGTTGGTTAAATAAGAAAAATCGTCGATTTTTACAAAATATTTTTTTTTTATTTTTTAAGGCAAAATTTTTATGACTTTTTGCTCATGCGATAGAGGACGGGAAGAATTTATTAATGTCTCTCGAAATGCAATTTTCGCCATTCGGTTCGATGGAAAAAACAGCATTTTTCTAATAGCCTACAATTTACTTCGGTTTTAGTCCTTTTTTTTTTCATCCTTATTTCGGGATCAACCGAGCTTTGTTAAAGGAGGAAAAAAGGAAGTTGCGAATCAGCCCGCATGATAACAGGATCCTGGAAAAACGAGGAAAAAATAACAGAGACGGATCTTTGCACAAAATCGAAGAAAAGAGCGAACCGGGGGAAAAGAAGAAATCTCTTCCAGGTAAAAAAAAAAAATTTCTCGGCGAGGAAACTTGGCGTGAAAGCATGCTGCCACAACCCCTGAAGGGTTTAGGAGTCAATCAAAAAGAATATATTTTTTAGTGGTCTGCATGTGACAAGAATTCTTGAAATTGCGGATGAGTTTTCCCCGTTCGTAATAGCCCGCGAAACGAACGCAAACAGTTCACATTTCGGTCACGTGAATCAACTCTCTTGACTTTTTTTTTTGCGCCGATCTATTCGGATATCGGAATTTGATTGGAATTCAAATTTCAATCTTCCGATTTGCGCCGCTGTAATCCATTGAAGAATTCCTTTTCAGAGCAAATCTGTTCGTAGAAAATTCCAAGGTTGGAAGTTAAGAACGGGAGTTTTTCTTGCGTTTTTATTCTATTTTTTCTGCAGCCGGAACGTCCAGGAAGAGCAATAACTCTTTTTAACAAAAAGTGTGCTTTACGTGTCCAGGAGCTTTCATTAATATTTATTTTTCACCGCATCGTCTTGAATACAGCCACCCCTCTCTGACATAGGTGTCTTAACGTAGTGTTCACTAACGTTTTACTGTAATTTAAAATTTTATTTATGGATTTAGAACGCTGTAAGAAGTGTTTAAAACCTCTCTAATTCTATAGTCTGGAATATGTAAATTTTGAAGAAATTTATCCAGAAGTGATTTAGAATTTATAATACGCTCTCTTCAAATGAAAGAGACCAAATATCTTTAAAAGAATTGACACATGTTTGCATAGTTTGTTTGCTTGGAAAAAAATTCACTTCAGTCACCTTTTTTCCATTAATCGTTGACTGAAAAATATTTTGTTGAAGAAATTTTTTAGAAGTTTTCTATTGTATTCAGTTGAATACTGAGAATATTTTGCTTAATCCTCATTCAATGCGACGCTGTTGCCAAGCACTGGGAACTTCCGAAAGCGGTTGCGATGCTATTATTGTTATTATTTGTTTTTCTAGAAAGCTAAATCTCTCGTATCATTTTGAGTCAAATGCAACCGTTGAAACTTTTTTCGCAAATACAAGTCAACTACTGCACGTCAACAGAAATTCGAATCGTTTCTATTAAACTGCTCGATCTCCCGCCTTCTCTGGAAAAGAAATAACGTAAATAGAAGCGCCCGGGAAAAAGATGCACGGGTGTTTATTAAAAAAAGGCCGATGCCAGCAATTTTTCTGAAAGCTTTCTTTTCAATGGTCTCCAAAATGACACATCTCATCAAGAAGTTTTTGGGAAGTTGAAGTAGTTAGGTCATGGTAGAAAAAAAAATCCGGCCGAAATTACGTTCTCTGCGATGGGGATTTTTTTGAAAAACGTTTTAGAAAAACGTGCTTATACACATGTGGATCCCGTGTCCCTATCATTCGAGGAAAAAATTAACCGTTATTGCAACCTGTTTTACAGCACTTTCAAAAGAGCAATTTTGTTTTATGAAAAACTGGGAGAAATAAGTATATACACACACATGGATCAATAGAAGAAGAAGAAGAAGAAGAAGAGAGGGTGGAGAATCTTTGAAAATTTTTAGACGGATAAAAAAATAAAATTTGTCAGTTCTGAAAATCTAGAAACGGTCCATTCAAAGGCAAATACGGTCAGCGAAGTTTGCGAACGAAATTCGCTACACGAAGCCCAACTCTTGAAAAAGGCGGATGAAAAATACAAGATGGAGCGGAGAAAAATTTCGGATAAGAAGAAAAAAAGAGCGATATTGGATACCACTGGCATCTTTCCGCGAAAACTGGACAGTTTCTATTTCAAATTAAATTTCGGAATATTTTCCTAAGAAAGTGGAAAGTCAGAAACCGACAGGGATATTTTGGGTATTTGTTTTTGTCATCTAGGAAGACGACAATAGGCTGGTCGATATCCGAAATGTAAGGAACGGGGCAAAAAGGAGAGAAACTAAAAAAAAAAAAGGAGGGAAAAAATTCGCTGCGATGCTCCCTCGGATCGCATTCTGCAATTGAAGACATCCTCCTCAAATTTAAACGCTGTTCTATTTCGTGCTCTTCTTCCTCCTCCCATTTTTTTTTCTTTTTTTTTTGCTTTGCCTCCTTTTCCGGGACACTATTTGACACGTTAATAGAATATTTACATTCTAGAAGCCGACTCTTAAAAATAGTATTTTCCTGATTTCTTCGGGAGAAATATTCGGGCCCGGAAATTCGAGGGACATGTAATGCAGTCAGTAGCTGTCATAGATTGCAATGCTGAAATTCGCTTATTTTTGCATTTCGGGAGCCAACTTTTGAATATATTCACATCCGTGGGGTTGAACAAGCTTCGTAGCCGATAAACGAGCTTACGCACCTTAGCCTGGAAAAGCCGATTCTCTTGGAAATCCGTAGTTGTTGGTGTTGTTTTTTAAAGTGTATTCGACGTGGTTGGATGTCGAAACGACATTAAGTTTCTGTCCATTTCAAGGCAGACTTTCGTACCCAGAACTTCATAGTTGAAGACTAAGTGCGTTTCATTGGTAGTTTTCTTTTCATGTGGCAAGCGTCGTAAAAGACATGTTTTTATTTTCTCTATACGCCGTCGCTATTGCTATTGGACTCTGCCTGTATTGGTTCCTCCATAGTTCTAATTGGAAGAAATCTTTGCCGATTGTGCAGGTAAGTTGCATTTATGCGTCTTTTATTAAATAATTTAGTATTTAAGAATCTAATTGGACACAGAACCGAGTACACAGAAGTAGCCTTGTATACAGATGATATCGTTGAATTTGTAGTTCATCCAAATACTAAAATATTATATATATATATATGAAGGAAATTAGGCTTAAAATTATATACTGTTAAACTAATTAATTGGAAATTTCAACCAATTTAAAATTAAAATTTCGAAAATTTGAATAAAAAACCTAATTAAACTAATCGATTGAAAATTTCAATCAATTTAAAATTAATATTTCAAAAATTTGAAGGAAAAAAAAACTTAATTAAACGAATCAATTGAAAATTTCTATCTATTTGAAAATAATGTTTCGAAAATTATAAAAACTAATTTAATTAAATTTTTCAATCAGTTTGAAATTGATAGTTCGAAATTATAAATTATTTGCACCCTTCTGTAAATGGGGACCTTTTTGTGTTTTGTAAATTAGACAAATATTCACCGATTTTGAATTGGTTTAATCTTGAATTTTTCACCTTTTTGGATATTTCAAAACGATCTTTAGCAGTTCTTTTTTCCGTTTTCTGCATAGCTGAAGTTTATTTTAGAAAGCAAATGTTTAAATATGTGCACTGGAAAAATCTCACCAGGAATTTTAAATCGCATTACCGATTTTCCTTGTCTTTGGAGTTATAATCCTAAAAAGGTTTTTAAACTGTTTCGAAGTGGATGAGAGATTTTGTTGTTAGTAATTGTGTGTTTAAAACGTTCTTTTTCTTGACAAATTTCAACTATGGAATGAGCTTCTCCTTTCGAGTTGTTTTCTTACGATATGCGCCCGGTCATTGATTATCTGCAAATGCAATATGTATACCGAGATTTTGCCCGAAAAGGGCATCCGTATTTCTTTTTTTTCAAGGAAATTTGGGGTACTTTGCTTCAGATTTACGACTGAACCTGACTACCATCTATAACAGTGTCTCCATCAAATTAGCCTGACCAATTCACCTATATGCCTCTTGGGTGAATCTGATCTAATAACACGAAATCATTTCTTTTTTATGCCCAAATCTGCAAGATATCATGAACGATACTTCTCTGGAAAATTCTTACTGTGGTTATTATCTGAGGGTCGCTGAACACTGTTTATGTCGACTTGTAAGTCACGTTGAATGGTTGGTCCTATCTTAGATGAGCGAGCCGTTGTCTTGTTTTGAGGCGAAAAATATTTTAAAATTTGCAGATGAATTTTTCTTTATAAATTAGTGTTTATTCGTAAACTAATGGAGGGTGACCATCTTTTATTGTTTTTTTTTAAACGTTTGCCAGGCAGGTCTATCTGTCATATGTATGTTTAATTCTAGTTTATTGCTTCACCAAATGGTCGAGTGCCTTAAATTAATGTCTGAATTTCAGTATGTTAATTTAACTCTATGTATTCCCTTCAAAGTTTCAAAAAGCAGAGTAAATTAGATAGTTTACGAAGTTTAAGTGAACTTCGTCCACTCCAGTGATTTCTGAGGAAACGCTTTTGAAGCTCGTTCCTCATTCGGAGGAAGAAAGCAATTGCCAATCTCAATGAAATTGGACTAACTCTCGGAAGGAAGGGACTTCAGGTAGCTGGAATCCGGGCTATAAACGTGCCTTTATCATATCCCATGATTCATCTTTCGTACGGCAGCCCGAGAGCTATTTTGTTTCCTCTCATTACCGTAGCTGCAAACTAGATCTAACTCTTACTGAACGTCTAATGATTTCGGATTTGGCAGTTTATAATTACACAACTTAAAGGGAGAATTTTGGATTATTATTGTTAATACAATCCGTATTTTGCTACACGTGTTATGTATCTATTCTCTTACTAATCAATTCACACCTGGCAATGTTCTCCGTCCAATTTTTTGAAAACTGTCTTCTGGGGTAAAAAAAACCAAAAACAATTTCGTCTAAATTGTTAATCAGTTTCGTGGTCCTGTACAGAGGGTATTTACACATATTCGTAACGACTTTTAAGTTTAAAAATAAGCAACAGCGCCCCCAAAAAAAAGGCAACACGTTTTACCTGAAAAGTGAAAAAGTGTGAAATTAAAAATTAGTTTGCGCTGTGAAATAGCGTGCGAAAAGGAAGGTGTGACTTGAAGGCTATACATTTGCCCTTTTTGAAGAGAAATATTCACATCCAATAATTAAAAAACAACGTGAGAAGCATGGTTTTCAAGTTTCAAAGCATAAAATAAGTGATATTATTAATGTAAAAAATTAAAATGAATTAAAAATCGTCAGGCTTTAATGTCAAAAGGGGAAAGAATCCCAAAAGATATCCCATAAAGTTTTATCCCAAAAACGTTTGTGCTTCTTCTAACATTTCTAAAGTGCAGTCTACGGTTTTACTAGAAAATCCAAAACCTCAAAGAACTATTGAAAAAGTTCTGCATCAGCTTCAACTATAAATAAATAAATTAATAAAGATTTGAATTTAATCAAAGCAAAAAAAGTGCAGTTTATCGTCTGCTACCTCGGCATGTTGCTGAGTGGAAGACTAGATGCAGGTTGTAATATGAAGGCTATTCAGCAGGAAATAGATGGAAAAAAGGTGTTACAATTTTCGAAGCATGGATTTATTGAAATGAGCGTAATAAAAAAAGATCAATTTATTATCAAAAAAGAGGCCCGAGAGAGAAAAAGGGTTGGTTCAAAGAGAGCGAAGAAATTTTTAGTAAAGGAATTGTGGTTGTCTCCTCTTACAACGGAAAATTAAAAATAAGAAAAGTTGAAAAAATCCAAAACTCAACTCTACATATTATCAAAATAATGTTCTGACTCCTATTTTTAAAGAAAATATTCGAAAATTGTATCCTCCTGACTTTCAAAGTGTGGAACTCCATCAGGACAAAGTGAGCAGCCACACCTCCAAAAGTACAACTGCATTCCTAGAAAAAAATGAGACAAGAAATTGGAATCAAGTCAGTACCTGTTAATCATATTCTTGCCAGGTTTCCAGATGTCGCACCTATGGATTACTATGGTGTTTGGACTTTTAAAACAAGCTCTTTCAAAACGCCGACCCACTACCTTGGATGGACTGTGGAAAGATGTGGAGGAGGAATTGGAGAAAATCCCGTTTGTGACTTTACGAAAAGTCCTATTATCGTAGAAATCTAGATGTAATATGATAATTCAAAAACAGGGCTATCAGAATACATTAGAAAATAATATTTTTTTTTCATTGCATTTTATTTACACTGTCGAAGTCGTTATAAATATGCGTCAACACTCTCTGTACTACAAATTAATCGGAGCATAGGTCATTAAAGTTCGATCTTCCGTGTTCGATTGGAGTAGGCTCTGCAGTAGTAACACGTTTCCCTTATGTGATGTTACCTAGTCCTAGGTTCTACTGCTAGTGTCCTAGGTTCAACTGCTAACATTTGGAGGGTGGGGGGAGCCCTTTACTAATTAACTGCTCACTGTAGTCCATGGACTGGTTCCTCGCACCCTATGAGGTTCATTCTTCAGAAAACACAGCGTAATTTTTATTGTCCTTGCTCCATAAAAATCGAACTTTTATTAAAATTGTACTTCATGGTGGTGCAGCGAGTGGGGGCGGGTTTATTTAACGCAGAAAATCCGGAATTGCGCCCAAATGACAGCAAACCCTTTCCGGGTTGTGGTCTAGGGCTCAGTTCCCAATAAGACAGAAGTTCGATTTTTTTTTTTTTTAGGAACCTGTAGGCCTTGGCGCAACAGGCTGATACCTATCCTTGCGCCATAAAACGCAACTACATTTCTTTTATTAAGGATAGAGGGCACACAAAAATGTAAATGAAATCCAACTCCTGTGCCTTGAGAATTCCCTTATGATAATTTTCGTTGCGAAGAAGTTCTGCTAATTACGATGAAGTCCTGTTAATTACGATGAAGTCCTGTTAATTACGACATACTTTCATTAAAATGTTTAATTATTTTCCGGAAAACTGGTAAAAATGACGAAACGATCTTTTATTTTGATACGAGGCTAGGCTTACACAATTTAATTATCGGGTTCCCATCGCTCCAATTCAGTTCTGCGCGAAATTAAATTTGGGAATAATGAAGAATTGATAGCTCGGCGTCTTAAACTTCTGTATCGAATGCGATATCGTGTCGACCAACACCTCCTCCCGCTTTGTGCGAATGCCTTTCGGTGGGGTACCACTAGAAGGTAACCCATTCGTTAATCACACCGTTAATCGGGTTCCATGGCAGTGGTACCGTGAACCGTGCGGTTTCCCTGCCCACCGTGGTCAAAGATGTGGTTTCCTAAGCAACGAAGCTTTGGATGCCTCGGAAAATTGCAGATCTCAGAGCGTGAATAGGTCACCATAGCCTTAACAGTGTACCAAGTTAGCTTCTCCGCGAGTTTAGTTATATTGCCCCAGACCTGCATTTTTCCAAGAAAAGTAGCCTTTTTCACATAGCGAGTTAAATCGTAAACTGTAGATTTGTGGGAGGAGCACCTAGAAAACCTAGACAAGCTCTAGGTACTCGTTGGCATCAAACCCGGGTTATAGTTTCGCCCCCCCCCCTTTTTTTTTAAATACCAAAATTCCCGATTTGGAGGTCACGTTGAATTGTCGTTCCCATCTCAAATTCCTGAAGCCCTTATGTGGTGTTGGTGACGCATTTCCCCGTCCTAACGATTAACAAAAAAAAGAAGGTCTGTTCATTGTAGTCTGAGCGTTAGTTCCCTAGTCTCAAAGAGGTTTAGAATCTTCTGAAAACTGTAGGACCCAGCGCAGCAAGGCTTTTATTGTACTTGCCCCGTAAAACACAAAAGGACTCACTAGTAGCAAAACTGTTGCAAATATATAAAAAATCGCAGTCATTCTTGGTTTGATCCATATATATCGGTTCGTCGTGTGAGGGAAATGTCCCTTCCGCCTAAACTGTTACAAAAATTGACTGTCAAATGTCTATATTCTGGCGTCTCCCTATTACCACGGAAAAGAGATTTCGTCCGGGAGGACTTACTGGGCGTCTTTCATGGTCCTAATTGTAGGGCGGGGAGTGATTTCGGGGGATTTTTGACTTCAATAGGGATTTTCGATTTTCCATAGTAGATTTTTCATTTTTTTTTCTCCTCGATCCGTCAAAAGAATAATGGAAATTTTCGGTTGTCCCAAAAATGGGAAAACTTCCCCGATTCCTCATTTTTGATCATCGTCTTTGTGGCGTCCCCTTGTCCCTTCCTTCGACCGTAGATATTCAGGTTCCCATATTTTGGCGTTTGCCATATCTGGATAGATAGAAGCGCGACAAAATTCCACTTTATTGAAGGCGAGGAACGTTCAATTTATCACATTTTGAAATTTTTGAAATCTGGTTGCGTTTTGCGGAGCAGGCTGATATTGGATTTGTTTATTTTTTTTATTTTATTTTTTTTTATTTTTGCGGCTTCGATTTTTCGAACGATTTTGATTTTTTTCGCATCAAGTAGTCGTTCTATTTTCACAGCGACATATTTTTCTGTTCTTTCGATTTTTTGAGGAATGGGAAATCCTGTTCATATGAAATCGAATTTATGCGAATTACTCCTAAGCCGCGCAGCTGCTTTTCGTCACCGTGGCGTTACGCCATTTATTATTAATAATAGGCCCCGCGTGAGATTTTAGCTATTACGTTAATATTTATAGCGTGTGTGTTTTTACAGTGCCACTTTCATACGTGTTTGTTAGTAACTTTCAATTTTGTTGAGAAGTCGAGGAAGAGAATATTATCTATCATACTGTTTCTTAACTCTGTACCATGTGTTTTATGATCGATGAACACAAACTGATGGACTTGAATCCTTGGTTAGCGGGGCTCGTCTACGAATCTAAGCGCCCTATATTTATATAATTTTCAGGAGTCCTATCCTGTGATGTTACTATTAAGTTGTGTACTTTTTAAAAGAGAGGCATTGACTTTTTTTATGAGGTCCCGCGTGGTCATTGTAAATAAATGACCATGACTGGGATGTGAAACCTTCATTTATTTTTAACGCTGATTAACCAAATGCTAGTTTTATTTGTTGCACCAGTTGTGAGGCTGTGTTCTCAGGAACTGTTATTTTGGCATTAGAAATGTGAGCTGTTTGCTATGCCGCAGGCTTCTGGAAATAGGCATTACACAGTTTGTGACATAATCATGAAGAGGCGTTTCTGTGATTGTGGTCAACTGGCTGAACTATTTCCCCAATTAATCGCCATCAATTGATTAACAGGATCTTGTTTCCATAATGCAATTAATCAGACGCGTAAATTAATTTACCTCGTGCTCTCGCAGTTGATGGTAACCTTCGGTTGGTAACCCCGCAGCTGGTCACTTTCACAGCCGGTAACTTCAGGGCGTAGAGCGCTCATCAGTCCATTATACAAATGATGTTTTGCGTGGTTACAGCAAGTAGAAAGCGCTCTAAAGTAATTTTATCCGCCGCATCGCACCTAGCTAAGCAAAAAAGAAGAGTTAAAACATGGACTGTGCCATTGTCTAATTAATGTGACATGGTAGGATGCACTGTAATTTTCTTCCTAGCTACGAACCTTAAAACCCATTTCAAACATTGTAATTATGGTGTTTGGGATCTATGTAAATGGTATCTTTTTAATGAATTTGGTCAGGTGATTTGTTCCTGTTTACGGAAGTATCATGAGCCATTGACAAATTGCTGTGGTGTGAAAGTGCTTTGATAAAAACTTGTGGCATGTTAACGACTCGAGTTCACGGTGGAAGTGACCTTCGACATCCATTGACGATTTCTCTCATGGGCATAGCTCAAGAAAAGTATTTTAAAGTGTCTATTTCATTCATTCATTTCTATTCATTAATAGTTTAAAATAATCGAAGAGTGTGCGAAACTGTATTCTTCACACATACATAATAACATAATGCATTCTCCACAAACATAATAACTATTTTAATTTAAATGCACAGCAGTAGTTGGAGAATAGGAATGGAAATGATAGGTTATGACAATGTACTTCAAACAGCAAATTATACCAGCAATACGTGTATTACGGGACATTCCACTAGCAGAAGAGTGTGTACATCAACACATTTGGACAATCTATCGTTAGACAAAAATGCCATGGTGGTGGGGTGGGAAATTCGGAAAAATGTTTTCACTCTATTATAGTTTAGTGTGGTTTTTGAATTACGCAAACAGCACGAGATAGTCGGTTGTCTATATCTAACGATGTTCGACATCTTGCGAAAAAGGGTTACATTGTTTCGAATAGTGTTTCAAAGGCTTACCCATAAAACAAACGACATGGAGCATTTCAAATGGTTTCCGAATTCCACCGTGTCTCCCTTTTTTACCAGATCTGGCATTCCTAGTCGTAAAAACAAAATATCGCCGATCAAAACGCATTTTTTAGCTCGGCACGTTGGCCCTCACAGCTGAAATGTTGCGCAAAAGTTGTTTCAGAAGTGAAAAATCACTTCTGCAAACCGAAGCGCGAGGAAATGGCCAAAATATGGAATGTAATGCCTGTAATAAATGTTCGTTTGAAAAAAGCGCAAAGGCAATATATAACTGGGCCGTAAGGACGAGGAGCCTTAGTTTGCCCTGCTTCGAAGGCGCATTTCTTAGAAAAGAAACTTGATGCATTGAGGTAAGTTTCTAATAAGCAGGTCCCAGGAAACTCCTTTCTTTTCAGCGCTAATTAGTTAAAATTATGTAGTATACCTGCCAGTGACAGAGTATACTTTGTCGTTTTCATAAATGCGGTTTTTTGTTTGACGATCTTTGTCATTTTCAGGACTTTTTTTTATTTATTTATTTTATTTTTTTTAAAACCAGGTAGGGTAATTTATTGTGAGGTGGCCGAAATTTTTATTTTGTAAAGTCTCTTTCAATTTTCGTCGGTGTTTTATTTTAAAGCGCGCATTTTTTTTAACTCTTTTAAGATCGTTGGTAAACAACATGGCTTGTCATTAATTCTTGTTGAGCGTCTCAAAAATCTTGGTCCCTATTTTCTTCCATTGTTAAGTAAAAGTTTTTTTGTTTTTTTTTTGAGATATCCATTTTTTGGCGCCGTTGTGCATTATTTATTTACGGAGTTTATTTTTAAATACCTTGCAACCATATTGAGAAGTGTCGACCTTGTTAGGTTTGTGAGAAAGTAGTCATGAGTGAGTGGCTCTGTGAAACAACACTGCGTTAAAATTTCCTGCGATTACAGTATTTAGATTTTTAGCACTATCGCTATGAAACACGCATGAAAAATAATTTGTTGCGCCTTTTTCATGATATTCCCTTTTGCTAAAATAGAGTTTAAGAAAAGTACATGGGGAGGGGCTCGGTCGTTGAGTCTAATAGTCCATGTATGAATTGACATGAGAAAAGTTAAGCTTCATACTAGAGACATCCCTTTTTGTTTCCAGTTCGGAGGGCGATTGGTAACTTAACATTTTTAAATTTTTAATTGGGTAAAACTCGAAGTCATTTGAAACTGTAATTTGTTTTTACATAGTGGGGGATGAATGTCACTTTTTGAATTAAACAAGGAATCGAAGTTACCACACAATGTAATTTTCTTTAGCCCAGGGGCAATAGCGTTAGAAAGGGAGGCGCTTAGGGGCCTCGCCCATATTAAATAACGAAGTACATCGTTCCCTTCAACTGAATCACTTTTTCTTTTTTAATGCTGCTTGGGCCCTTTCCACAGTTCTTGAATTGCGACACCCCTACCCAGGGATTCTCAAGCTTTGACCCACTGCTCCTCTTACCATCCGTAAATTGTCAGCCCCCTCCCCAAACAAAAGTACAGACATCTATTATAAATATTCTCAAATAATATGTCATATATATATAATGTTCGTCGACATAACAAACGAAACAACCGACGTATAGTTTGAAATTCCCTTCTGTATCACATTATCAAAGAAAATAATAAAGACGACAACGAGAAACACAGCAGCTAATAAAAAAAATAAAAAAAGCCGTATAGCGAAGGTCACATTTTTTTTTAAAGTGTAAGTTAAGAAAAATCTATTTAAGGCTTATAATAACCCCATAATAACATATTTTGAAATCACTACTCACTAAAGAAATAAAGCAACAACGTGTTGAATGCGTGTAAAATTTATTTAATAATTAAAAACTCAATGAATTGCGAACCAGACACGTGCTACACTTCACAAGGAAAAACACTGTAAACAAGCAATTGTGTGTGTGTGTTGCCATTCTTCGGAAGCGTTGTTTACGAGGTAGAACCATCTGTTATCGGTTAAAAATCTTAAAAAGCAGTGCTAGGATTGGTTTTTGATAATAGAATAGCTTACTTTCGCGGCTGAAGTACGGCGTGGATTTTTAATCTTTAACAATATTAAGCGAATTTAGTTTAAATATGGTAGGCCTCCAAAAGATCTAATTCAAGATGATATATAGGCTGACGAAGAGTGGTTGTTTCGCGGAAAATGTCGGTCGATTTCCTTGAACCAATCACCCTTTGTCAAGTCCTAGAACTAACTCAATTTTCTGGTGGCCTAACGCATTATACTAAATTCGCCTAATATTGTTAATGATCAAAAATCCACACCTGACTTCGGCCGTGCCTGGATCATTCAATTACTAGAAAACATACCCTCTAACGGTTCTCAAGATTTTTGATCGCTAACGGATGATTTCACCTCGTAAACAACGCTCCCGAAGAATGGCAACACACAACTTTCTGTTTACAGTATTTTTCCTAATGAAGGCCATCCAGCACGTGTCTAGCTCAAAATGCATTGAATTTTTAGTTATTAAAAAGTTGTATACGCAGACAATACTTTATCTTTGTTTTGCTTATTGAAAATTATAGTATTTCTAGTGCACTTCAAATGAAGTTAAATGGGGGAAAAATGGTTCAGAAAGCATTTTAGTGATAAAAATGCATCGTAGTATATGTAGCTCGCAGCGTTACATGGGCGGCCAAAATATATTCACAGTAGAAAAGAACAGCGACGTGAAATACTGTAAGAAATATGATCGGTATAAGACTGGCCGAAGTCCGAAAAAAAAAATAAAAATAGAATAAATAAGAATACTGAAGTTCACGCAAAATAAATAGAAGTGGCGTGAGTATAATGTACAATGTGTGCAGCCATGATAAAAGAAATCGCTGACGGTGAAATATACCGAAGAAAAATGATGAAAAAGATTTCTTTCAGAAAAGATAAAAAAGGAAAGAAAAGGATCGTGTGGTGTGGTAACATAAGAAAAGTGAAATATGTTACTATATAGAAAGGAAGAACAGCGCTGGAGTCTCGTGACGCAGTCGAAAATTAAAAAATAATTTTTTTAATTCGATGTTATAAATGGTGGTGCGAAGGAACTTTTAATTCCTTTAGGAGCACACAACCAGCTTGTGAAAATCTTCATTATTATGCTCGAAATAGATACCTATTGTTTATGTCATCTTTGAAAATGTTTACTTTCTGGTTTAATAAATACATTCAATATATAGAATGTTGAACCACGATTACAAATGTGCCTTGTTTCGATTATAAATTGTAATGCTGTCCTCTAGAGATGGGAGTTATTTAAGGTAACTGTTAAAAATCACCTGTTACCGACTGATCACTGTTCCAGGAACAGTATGCTCCTCTGAAACCCCTGTTCTCAAATAACAGCTGTTATTTCAGTCACCGGTGACTAGGAACAGGAGTTACTTGAAGTAACAGTTACAAATCACAGGTGACCGATAAATCACTGTTCTAGGAACATATTCCCCCGTTTCCATCACACAGGAAAAGCGCTGACTCCAGGGCTTAGGCACTAATTACCCATTTAATATCTGATATTACAAGAGGTTATATTATTATTATATTGTTATAGTTAACCAAATATTATTTAAAGTAGCCAATTGTTTTAATTAACTAATTGTTTTAATCAGTTTATTTAATTATTGTTTTAATTGATTTATTTTTATTTAATTTACTTAAAGTTTAAATTCAGTTAATATGTGATTATATAGGTATTCCTACTTCAATAGCAACTAGCGAAATCAGTCGCTATCTAGACGATAATTTAAAAAAAATAAAATTAACTTGCCGCGAAATCATGACGCTTTGTCATGGTGGAGATCCTATTCTCTGATCTACCCAAATCTATCAGAGTTAGCGAAAAGGAAATTCAACTTTATGGCAACATGAGTGCCTTGCGAAAGAATTTTCTTAAAGGCTGGTAACATTTTAACCGATGGGAGAAATCGGTTGGAGCCTCTTCACGCCGAAAGAGTATTGTTCCTAAATGCCAATTCATATTTAATGGAATAGATTTTTTATCCATGTATATTAATTAGTACAAGTATTAATATTTTTACATTACTGAGCTTTACACATGAAAAATTCTGAATACATACATGTGTATAACTACATCAGCTGAGAATACACATTTTGTATCATTATCCTGTTTAATTAGTTCCACATTGTAACCTTCCAGTATGTTTTACCAATTAATTTACAGCAGTGTCAATATTTTTTGCTGTATTTCATTACTTAGAATTAGTTTTTTAAACTTTCTTTGATTTTTAATATCGTGTAATGTTTCAAATATCTAAAATTCAATATTTTAAAGCCTTACTTTTTCTCATTATTTTTGTACTTCATATGTGTGTATTTTTTTCCAAAGGATTTATTATTTTTATGGAGTTGGCACGACGTTCTGTTACGGATTGAGCTTTGAAATGTGTTATCGTTAAGTTCCTCAATTCCCAAAACCTATGAAGCAACGCATACGTTCCAGTCGCCGGTGACTGATATCACCGGTGATTGGAACCTGTTACGTGATTGGAACAGGAACGTTGGAACAGGTTATTCAAAAGTAACAGTTTGGTCCATCACTACTATCCTCACGAGCTTCTTCTTCAACAAAGGTATCAACAAAGCTGAAATGGGGAGGAAAAAAATGTCTTGAACATTCTCCCAAATATTGAATTCGGTTTCAGGCAATATTTTAAGTATTCATCGGCATAGTCATTCATTATTTATATAGTATTGGATGGAAAAAAAAGATTTTTCCCTGTCTTCTGTGTAATTTATCTTCTTGTTTTTCTAACCCTTTTTCTAATTTTATCCTTGTTTTTTTTCCTGACAGTAGTTTCTTGGTCTTCGGTGGCCTCTTGGTATCATCGTTAGGTATTTGCTTTGTCCATTCACTTGTAATAAAAGATTTCAACGGTTATCACTTAATTTCCATAACTTATAACGTCCCTGTGCATTGAGATTTATGGAATTGAAGCACCCTTCTTATTAGCTCTTTTTAAAGAAATTTGCAGCTTACGTCACTCAGTAGCACTTGTTTATGGAAATATTCCTGATGCCCTCCCTCTATTCATATATTAACGATTGTGCTAGCCACATGTGTATGAATTTAACTTCGTATAATTACCAAGAGACTGTTGATTGGTTGCTGTCATGTTCCCCAGATCGTCTACATTATCCTGAAGAAATACTCCCTAGGCTGAAATAGAGGAAAAAACTGGAAAGTTTAAAAATATTTACTACCACGGTGGTATATTGGTTTATCCATCATTGCGTAACCCCATTCCTCAACTTTTAAAAAAAAAAAAAAAAAAAAAAATCCTCAATTTTACGCAGTTTCACTTGGGGCTAAACGACTTTTCTGGTGTGGGCTTTTTGCAGCCCTTAATTTATGACTTACAGAGAACGAACTTTGACAAAAATGTATAAAGTATAATATTTTTTTAGCCGCCATTTTCTTCCCTATCCGGCTGGGAAAACTTCATTTTTCAGTTTGTCAGTTAGTGATAAATTACAGTGAATATAAAAAGGGGGGCCGTTTTCGGGGTTTTTACATACCACGTTTTATCTCCCTTCTTCTTTGAATATTTTTTTTTTCGTCTGGCAGTTTTCCGGGAGATATGTATCATTCTCTTTCGGATATTTTGTATAAAAATAAATGATCATTTGCAAATCCTCGTTTTCTGGACTATCTACGCTGTTCTACAGGTTCACGCAAGGACGTTTTTTACTTTCCTTCCTTTCCTTTTTTTTCTACTTTATGAGCTTTTCTGCCTTTTACGAGAACGTTTAAAAATTTAATAATCCGAGTTCTTTCTCGTCGGAACCGTGAAATTGAAAAACCGTCTGCGATTTACTAATTGAGTTTATTTCAAAGATCGTGGCATTTTAAATATTTGTTTTGTGCCTAGTTCTAATTTAATATCGTAACTTGTAATTTAAATAATTATAATGTAAGTTAAATAAATTATAATGATAATTATAATGTAAATTAAATAAATTATAATGGTATAAATTATAATATAAATTAAATAAATTATAATGGTATAAATTATAATAATTACAATGATATTAAATTATAATGATATATATTATAATAAATTATAATAAATAAATTTAAATAAATTATGATGTAATTTAATATTCGTAACTTGTAATTTAATTTAACTTGTAATTTAATATCGTAATATTGTAAACGATGCACCGTTTACAATACGAAAACACTACACAAGAGAAGTCGTGCCGTAATTATTACAATAATCATCATAATAATTATGGTTATTATATTAATAATAATCATAATATTTCCATAAGCTCTTGAAGTTCCTTCTGTAAATCAGCTGAAAATACTAAGTTCCTTCTCAGAGCTTGGGTGACCATATGCACCACAATTCCTCTATCTTTGCGTGTATGGATAATTTCTTCTTTACTTAGTCCAGTCCGATTCTTTAAACCATCTATTCATCCTCTTTTCTTGCCTTTAGATCTCTTCCCTGTTCCCTCTAACACTGATTTGGGTAGTTCGTATTTTTTAAGCATCTCTACGTGTCGAGTTCGTTCTTAGTAGTGTATCTATGGAAACTGTTTCTGAATTGGATTTATTCAAGATTTCTTGGTTGGAGATCTCGTCGGTCCATTGTATTTTCATTAATTCTCGTAGGATCCACATTTAAAAAACTCCAGTTTTATTCCTGACCTCCTTTTTTTATACTCTCCAGGTTTCATATCCATGTTGCAGAATAGGTCAGATTTATGTGTGTGTATATTGTGACCTCTATTAAATATTTCTGTGTTGCATCTTTTCCTGCTATTATAAATAATTCACTCCTGAATGATAATGATGATCTCTTCAGCTTTCTGCGTGTATATATATAGTCATCTATTTCAACTGTCTTCTACATTACTTTATTCCAGTGTCTTATATATATATATATATACACATATCATCATCATCATCATCACGGGTTGGTGAATTAGCCCTCCCTTTCCGCCTTTCTATCCGTGTAGCAAATATTAATTTGCCACATAAATAGAAAGCTCAGCCTGCACCACTTGAAGGCGGGGTAGGACACTAGGTTACTGGCCTGGCCGGTTCCACACATCGTCACATACGTTCAGCGTGTGGGTCTCCTTCCAGTTAGATACCAGCAACCCTTTTGCAGGCCAAAAACCATGGCCCCTAGTCTCCAGGTGCTGGAGTGCTCCTGATCAAGGCAGCGGTCAGCGTGGCATGAAAGCAGGGGGTGCTAAGAATCACTGGAATGGCCCAGGCTGCCGTTTGTTATTGACCTTGGCAACGTATAATGGACGATCCCTTGCTTCTGAAGCAAAACTTCAAGAATTGGAAGAAGAACTTGACAAGATCAAATGGGACATTGTAGGACTCAGTGAAGTTAGAAGAAAAGGTGAAGAGTTGGTGGAACTGAAAAGCGGACATTTGTTTTATTATAGAGGAACGGAAACTGGAAGAACAAGTGGTGTTGGCTTCTTAATCAACAAAAGAATTAAAGACTGTCTTCTGGAAGTTGAAAGTACATCAGATCGAGCAGCGAGGCTTGTTGTTCAACTAACCCAGCGATACCAACTTCAAATAGTACAGGTATATGCACCAACATCAAGCCATACCGACGAAGAGGTTGAGGAATTCTATGAAGAAATCAAACAGCTACATACCAAGGGGAAACAACACATCAAGCTCATCATGGGGGATTTCAATGCAAGAATTGGACAACAGGAACAAGGAGAGACATCGGTTGGTAAATACGGATACGGGGAAAGGAATGAACGTGGCGATCAACTCATCGAATTTGCAGAAGCTGAAAAC
>QLNU02015003.1:64090339-64118160 GCA_006491805.2 Dysdera silvatica | reverse complement strand
CATTGAAAATAACAAGAGCCTTAGGGTTGTTAAAGGAAGTTTATCTGTTGGGAAGAAACACATCATTGCATTAAAAGGAGAGGATGGCACCGTAACAAGAAATAGGGAAGAAATACTTAGAAGAGTTGAAGAATTCTACAAAAAACTATATGAAAGTAACAGTGGATTAAACGAAGACATTGAAATAGTCGAAGGAACAGCTCCTAAAATCTTAAAAGAAGAAGTTTCATTTGCAATAAAAAGTATGAAGAAAGGAAGAGCCCCTGGCGATGATGGTATTACATTAGATATCCTAAAAGAAGCTGGAGAATATGTAGAAGACATACTTGCAAAATTCTTTACCAAATGTCTTAACAGCGGTAACATACCAAACCAATGGGATTCTGCAACAGTAATTCTTTTGCATAAAAAAGGTGATAAAGAGGATTTGAAAAATTACCGACCAATTAGCTTGTTACCTGCTATTTATAAAATCTTCACAAAAGTGCTAACACATCGCCTGCAGAAAAAATTAGATGCAGCTCAACCAAGAGAACAAGCTGGATTTCGAAGTGGATTCAGTACAGTGGACCATATTCAAGTATTAAGAGAATTAATTGAAAGAACACATGAATATGAACTTCCATTGTGTGTTGCATTTATTGACTATGAGAAGGCCTTTGACTCTATTAAAACATCAGCAGTCATCAACTCTTTAAGATCAACAGACATTGAGGATGTGTACATTGACATGGTGAAACGTGTGTATAAAAATGCAAGTGCAAAATTTCGGTTACATAAAGATACCAAAACTATCAAAATTGGTAAAGGTGTGAGGCAGGGAGATACCATTTCTCCAAAACTTTTTACTTCAGCTTTACAGATGATTTTTCAGCAGATAAATTGGAATAACAAGGGAATAAAAATAAATGGTGAATATTTAAATCATTTGCGGTTTGCTGATGACATTGTTATTTTTTCAACGAACCCATTAGAACTCCAAGACATGGTACAGGAGCTCTCAACTAGAAGTAAAGAAGTTGGACTCAAGATGAACCTACAAAAAACTAAGATCATGTTCAATAATTTTGTAGAGGAAACAAAAATACAAGTTGACAACATTGAGCTAGAAATTGCTGATTCATATATTTACCTTGGCCAGCTGATTTCAATGGATGGCAACATTATGAAAGAACTCAACAGACGTATTAAACTTGGCTGGAGTGCATTTGGAAGAAACAGTTTTATCCTGAAGGGGAAATTGCCTTTGTGTCTAAAAAGAAAGGTCTTCAACCAGTGTGTATTGCCAGTCCTCTCTTATGGATCAGAGACATGGAGTCTAACAGTTGGAGCAATACGAAAGTTACAGACAACGCAAAGGAGCATGGAGAGGTGCATGCTTGGAATAACTAGGAGAGATCGAAAAAGAAACACTTGGGTGAGAGAGCAAACTAGAGTAGAGGACATCATTGTTAAAGTAAAAGGGCTGAAATGGCGATGGGCTGGGCATATTGCAAGAAGAACTGATCAACGATGGACAACAGAAATTCTGAACTGGATTCCAAGAGACCACCGAAGACCTAGAAAACGTCCTCAAACTAGATGGGTGGATGAAATAAGAAAACAGGTTGGGGTGACGTGGAAACGAATGGCCCAGGATAGACTTGTGTGGAAAGCATTTGGAGAGACCTTCATCCAGCAGTGGATAGATAATGGTTGAATATGATGATGATGATGATATATATATATATATATATATAGAGAGAGAGAGAGAGAGACTATCCCAACAGAAACGCTCCATTTGGGCTCCTGGGTCAATTCCTCCCTTCATGAAGTTCTCCTCTTTTTTCTCTGATTTTGTTGTTCGTTGTTTGCGGTGTGATTGGCGTTGTCGGTTTCGGTTTTGTTTTTGGTCTGTTTGGGGATTGCGCAGGGTGTGGATTTATGGTTGTATATTTTTGATTTCTTTTAATTTTTATTATAACTTTTAATATTACTTACCTTAGGCTTCTCTTACTTTTGTTAGCTAAAATAGCCAGGTGCGAGAGCGTAAAGCAAACATAAAAAAAATACATGATCTCCCGACTAACATCTTTAGAAAACCCCAAAATATAATGCATCATTCTCGGAAAATAGTTAATATAAAAAAGGGGAAGTGATACAAAGCTAATTTTTGGAAAAAGAGTAACAAGTTTTCAAGAAACACTTCCTCGGAAGGTTCGATGGAGTTACAAACATATATCCGATTTTTTTTCTCCGGACATCGCGATGCTGAAATAATAGCATTGAACTGTATCCATCAAGAGACGTCACAGCGTGTCTAAGCCACATAGAAGCAAACTTCTCAATGTTCCGTTGCGAAATGCAATATCTTTTATCCCAGCGGAATCGATACGTAATGACACATGTAATGCCTTATTACGCAAAGGTTTCAACGACGTCGAATAACAGCTCTGTATACAGAGGGGGAAGGGATCTGACTTCTCTCTCTCTCTCTCTCTCTCGTCCTTGCTTTAAATATAGAACTAATGAACACGCAATCTCTGCCTCGCCCTTGGCTATTTGCCTATTGTGTTTATACCTTTCGGGCTCCACACTGAGTGATGCCAATCCTGTTTCTCTAAATTTCGGTGATAGTTGTCCGGTTTTTTCCCCCCCTTCCTCGCATTTATCCCATTTAATGAGGACGAGAAAGAGGCTCATCTGTTGTTTTTTTTCACTCCCTACTTCCTCCGTGCAATAAAAAAACCAACATTCCTCCAGTTCGAATCTTTCTGGAAGAAGCAACAAAGGAGAAACTATCTTGTCAGCCATTTGCAACTGTTCTTTGTACGAGTCGTGGATTCCCTTTGTTTAAACGCGTCGTCTGGTTTTAGTGTTTTTTAAGGCTTCTCATCTGTTGGATCATTTCGCTTTATTTGAATTTACTATTCGCAGTGATGTGCGGCATTGTCCAATTGAAAGTTGCGGCTTCGAACTGTCTAATATCCGGGACTAAAATTTGATGGCCAGGAAAGCAATTCGTAGAAATAGAGAGAGAGAGAGAGAGAGCGGTTGAGTCTTGGCGCATAAAGGAAATTAGAATTTGTTGGCTTAATGGAAAAAATAAACCATTTCTGTACTTGGAAAAGGTTTGAATCTATACGTCGTAGAAGCTTGTGTCAAGCCCTTTACGGGAAATAATTTCTGTTCCACATCTTCTTGTTTTTTATTCCTAGCGGTCTGAGAGAGGGGGGGGAAAAAAAAAAAAGTGACCGCGCGTACGCGTGACACATGCCGGAATTGAACCTACAACTTCTGAATTTTTAGCTCAGTGGTCCGATCAGTATGTTGCCGAAGTCAGTCATTCGTTACCAGCTGCTCGTAACTACGTTCATCAGAGGGGAAGCTACCTCGAAATTAAAGAAGGTCGTAGAGGACGTAGCCACGGGAGCTAATTTCTGACGCGTTTGACACAGCATGGTCATAGCTGTTCTTCCGTCACAAAGCGCAATTTCTGTCACATTCATGATTGTTCGATTTAAACTAGAACCTCAAAAATTCTATAGATTGTCACAAGTGGAAAATTGGTAAAACGTCACGATAGTGGAAAATTGATGAAACGTCACGATAGTGGAAAAACTGATGAATTGTCGCGCTAGTGAAATTGATTAATTATCACAGTAGAGGGAAAACTGAATTGTCGCAATAGTTGAAAGTTGATGAATTGTCACAATAGTGGAAAACTGATGAATTGTCATAATTAGTTGAAAATTGATAAATTGTCACAATAGTGGAAAGTCGATGAATTGTTACGATAACAAAAAATTGATCAACTGTCACGATAGTGGAAAATTGATAGCTACCACGATAGTGAAAAATTTATCAATTGTCAGGATAGTGGAAAATTGATCAATTGCCCAGATAGTGGATTATCACGTTTGATGTGCACTGTTTAATGTGCACAATTTTGCGAAGATCCATTCTACAGTCGAAATTGTTGTCCAACTAAAGAATAATACGTCAATTGTACTAGAAGACATTTCTTAACCGAAGTTCTTTATTTCGTTACAACGCTTTTAATTATTATATATAGCTCTACGATGGTGCAGAGATAGCGCGTTTGTCTGTCGTAGCGTTGATTTAAGTTTGATTCTAATTAGCACCCATTCCAATTAGCATCATAGGACGAGTGACTTTCTCTGCTCGTTGTAGTCTGGGATTCGGTTCCTTGTGGCACAGAGATTTGTATCTCTCGGACGATTGTAGGTCCAGAACTCGTCTGTCCTCGCGTCGTGCCACAAACGATTATTTATATATGGGATATTCACTATATAACACTCAACAATAAACATGCAACTTCGCAGAAATTTAAAACGCGTTATACATAGCTGAAGTGGAGTGCTAGAATAACATATAAAGCTGGAATAATAACCAACAAGCTTAACGAAAACTAAATGACAAGTTAGCAGTAACTAATTGAGAACAAACCCGTTAACTAGATACTGTATTATTTATCTCACGAAGCGATAACTATTTTGAAGATTCTCTAACACTATGAGGTTGTCTCTCTCTCTCCTTGAAAAATGCAATGCTCAAGCATAGGAACTACAAGACGATCTATAATAATCTCCTCGAAAGTAAAAATTTATATATGGAGAGTCAGTTGAGTTAATGAGCACATATTTTGGGGCTTATCTATTGTCATTATCGGAAATCGTTTTCCGTATAATCGCATCATTCGTATATTTATATCATCATGTTCATCCCTAAATAAATAAATATATATATATGCACCAAAAATCGCCCCTATGCGCTACTGCCCCTGTATACGGCTATGCATACAGGTAAAGTATCGCTCCTACGTGCTACTGCCCGCATATGCAGATACGCATACAGAGCAGGTATCGAGCAGTGGCACCTTCCGGAAAATTACGGTTTTAATAGATTAGACCGAAATTTTCCCCTATACGATACTTCCCTTTACGCACATCTATACAGAACGGAAATATCGTGTAGGGCAACTTTCAGTCTAATTTATAAAAACCAGAAGTTCCCCTATTCGATACTTTCCCTTTATGCACATCTGTATAGAAGGGAAGTATCGTATAGAGCAACTTTCGGTCTAATTTATAGAAACCGGAAGTTTTCTGTTGTCTGAAGTTTCCCTTACCCGATACTTCACACAGTACATATAGCCGTATATAGAGACAGTAGTAGAACATGGGAATTACACTTCACGTGTATCCATAGCTGTACATAGGGGTAGTAGAGCATAGGGGCGACTTCCGGTATATATTCGGTGGAAGTGGGAGAACCCCTTTAAGGGACGAAAATCGAATGATGTGTTTATATGCAAAACGATTTCCGATAGTGGTTTTGGTAAACCCCAATATATAAGCTTATTAATACAACTGGTTCTCCAATTTCCCTTATGCTTACTATAGAGCAGATGACGACCAAAACCTCCTTGTAAACCAATGTACACAAAATCTATCGTAGAGATTTATTTTGAATACGTTCTCTTAACGTCGAAGAACTGTTACAATTGTCGTGTGTAGTTTTATATAAAACAAAACATTTTAAACAAAAATTGCAATAATTTATTTTGAAAAAAAAAAATATTTTTTTTTTCAAAGGAGAGGGGAGGAGGCTGATTACATTTCCAGAGGCCTCGGTCCCTCTAGCCCAGTATTTCCCAACGTGGGGCCAATGCGAAAATGGACTGGAAACGAAATTTAGTTGCAATTATTTTTATAAGGAATTTCATACCAAATGTTTCCAACGCTTTTATATTTCAACATGGCTACACACATTGCAATGTTCTACTAACGGTTGTTAACTTTATATCTATAATATACATTAGTATATAATTAATATAATATACATGTAATTAATATGATATATAATTAATATAATATAATTTTATATTTAATGTGTTTTCTTTACTGTTAAAAATGCTTTTATTATGTAAACGAGGCGGGCAGAAGGGGGTCATATATGTTTTGGTTACTGTAAAAGGTGGTCGCGGATTACTTGGCTACTATAAAAGTGGGTCGCGGCTTGAAAAAGGTTGGGAACCACTACTCTAGCTCCATCTTGGCTACTGCGCTGATAGCTACTACAGAAGCAGTTCTTGCCATCAATAGCCAGGTATACTATGTTCCAGCTGATTCCATAAGTGTTCTATTGCCTGTCTGTGCTATTTAATAGAATATTTGTAGAAAAGACCTTGTATGGTAGTAGCTTTCCGGGAATACCTCTACCTGCATATCCTGCGAGCAAATTTTTAGAAGGACCACAGAAGTTGAAAGGGTTTATGGTATTCTGACTACTATATACTACTATAACAACTACTATAACTGTACTAAATAGACAGGACTACTAAAAGTACTGTTATTACCAAACTGACAAATTTCGTAGCCGTTTATTTAAAACGTAACTGAATCAAATTTAGATTTACGTCAAGAGAAATCTTTCTCACATTTTGTGCGTATCTGTCTGTTTCAGGAAAGAGAGAGAATGCGATTGAAATTAATTTAGTGCGTTCCGAAATCGAGTCTTAATTTTGTAAATTGCTCAGTCATGTTACGTCAGAATTTGGTGCGAAAATTTGGTTTTGGAAATTGGATTTTCACTGCCATAATTTCAGGCACTTATGTGACAAGAGCAGTGTTTCCAACAAATTTAATTCCGAACATTTAAATTGAAAAATAATTTGGTAGTCTCTAAAAATTTGTCGCTTTATTAAATACTTTGAATTTGTTATTTATTAAATATAGTAAATATATTGAATTTATATTTATTGAATATATTAAATTTACAGTGTTTATCGAATACATTGAATTTATAGTGTTTATCGGATACATTGAATTTGTGTTATTTATTAAATACATTGAATTTTATATTGAATTTGTATTTATTGAATATATTGAATTTGTATTTATTGAATATATTGAATTTGTATGTATTGAATATATTGAATTTTATATTTATAGAGTATATTGAATTTATATTTATTGAATATATTAAATTTACAGTGTTTATCATCGAATACATTGAATTTATAGTGTTTATCGGATACATTGAATTTGTGTTATTTATTAAATACATTGAATTTCTATTATTTATTGAATATACTAAATTTATATTTATTGAATATATTGAATCTGTATTTATGGAATATACTAAATTTATATCATTTATTAAATATACTAAATTTATATCATTTATTAAATATATTGAATTTATATTATTTATTGAATATATTGAATTTATATTATTGAATTTAAAAGTTATTTGAACACTCAGAGGGTGTATTGATGAAAGACGAATTGATAACACTATAATACGCTTTTATCCGCTTTTCTGTCTAATCCGTATTTAAGTTTTTTACCGAGTTTGGAATAACATACACTTAGCAACCCTTGCGCTATATGATACTAACTCCCACATCATCGACACTGTGCACCCTATGACGACGTAGTAGTAGCACATTCGTCTACCATCGCGTCAACTCGGGTTTGACCCCAAAGGTGCCGCAGATCACATGCCATTTGTTTTTATTCACCCACCGTAATCCGGGATTTGGTTGCCTTGGCAACATGGATTCAAGTTCCTGGTGAAACTGTGGATCTCGGTGTAGCATGACCTCAGCTGGCCTTCCATCGTAAAGCACAAACAATATATAGTAGTCTCGTTAATCCGGACGATGGGACCGAACCGCGTCCGGATCGCCAAAAGTCCGGATTAAACGGAATAAGCTTTAAAATGTCTGTAAAACAAGTTTTAGATGGGTAAAACTATTAAAATTGATGTTTTTATCATCAAAAGGACTTTTTCAGTCTCAATACTACATCGTGGGCCCATTTTTTTTTTGACCTACGAATTGATTTAGGTAAAAAACAAAACATCTTATTGACTGAAATTCGTAGTTCATTGATTGTACGGTAATTAAACTACATAAACTACTAAACACTTACGTTAATAACATTAATGTAGGCGTTTGTTTACAAGTTGTAAAAAATGAAACGGATACAAGTATGTTTTAAAATTGATGCACGATTTTTTTTTTTAGTCCGTCCGGATAAACCGAATTTCCGGGCTAGCGGGGTCCGGATTAACGAGACTGTACTGTATTTAAATGTTTCTAATGGATTAGTTTAATATGCCCACCATGTTTTCTTAAATGTCTTTAAATTTTCTTATTTGATGAATGGATAATGGAAGTAATGATATCGGGAAAGGAGGCGGAGCCTTCGCCCACCAAGGGCGGACACAGGGGGGGGGTCACAGGGGTCATGACCCCCAAAATATATTTTTTCACTGTAAAAAATTCCAACTTTCATGATAAATGAAGGGTGTTATTCCAAGACCATGGCAAATTCTGTCCTTGACCTCTCCACCTCCTAAATGGAAGTCTGTGTCCGCTCTTGCCCCCCCCTCCCCTGCCCGTATTTTAACGTTCTAGCTCCCCGGACCAAAAAACTTTATATCTTATATAAGTACCATTATCTTACTTTACTACATTGCAGCCATAATTGTAAATACAGATTTAAAATGGTCATTTTATACAGAGAAGGGTAGCCAGCCAAAACATCGAATTTATTATATTAAAATCTTACAGATAACTTCTTTTTCGCCTTATGTAACATTGCTTTGATCTTCCATTAACGAAATGCAAACACGAATATAAAACTCAATAAACAATTTATTTTTTCGTTTTCTTAGATTAAAAATTAATATATGAAATTGACTTTCCGCCTTCAGGATATTTTATAAGTATTAACGGCTTTATTTGCCAACTTTTTTGACTGCCGTGGCTGTGCTATCAAAGAGCTCTTTTGTTGTCATTATCCCGGCATTAGCATCCCCAGAAACACTCCTTGTTGCGCAAAATGCGTATTTTTCACATTTTTCAGAAAATCGAAAATAGGAAAAAAAAATTTTAAAGGGCGACGGTGCCTCAGCCTTAATTGATTAATGGGTTGGAAGCATTACGCGAGAGCATCGAAGTTAAATACGTCTATTTTTGGCATTATTATGCACTCGCTGCGGTGGATTTTTTTTTATGTATCTTTCATCATCTTTCACGAGGGAATTAGATTATTATTATTCTTTTTTTATTTGATTTTGGTTCTTTCGTTGCGTAACAGCATTAAGAAATTTTGTAGCAACTTTTATGAAATCGACCATTAAATGTCTATTGACGTGTTTATGCGCATGTCTGTGGAAAGGGACACTTCCGAATCGATTGTCACTTTCACTGTTTGGACTTAAAATATATATTTGTTTTCAGTAGATTCGTAGTGAGCTTGTCACATTAAATCACTGGTGCTGCTTTCTCAAAGAACTCGAGCTTTTATACGAAACGACATGGAAATGAATAATGTCCATGGAAATAATGGGATGAGAGGATCAACAAATAGGATTCAATCTAATGCGAAAAGCAAAAAAGGTTGTGCTTCTTATTTACCATGCTAGTGATAAAGGTCTTAGTTTTTTCCGAAGGTCTATTAATAAACGGTTCGAAAGTAAATGTTCTACCAAAGGCTTTTTTTTTTTACCACCTGTAGGCTGCCATATTTTGACGCCTAATCTTACGAAATCTGGCTAGAGGCGTAACGAAGATTAGATTTTGACGCTTTTGCAAAATTCTTAATTTGACGCCTCTGGCGGTTATTTCATGTTCGTCTTTGCGCGAGTTCAGCCTCACTTTCAAGCCTCTCCTTTTGTCAATGACTGGTTACGCCTCTGAACGTAACAATTAACAAACAAGTGAAAGAAAATCGCCTAAGGTCGATATTTAAATTTAGCGGGTTTCAATTAACATTAATTCGCAACTCTAATCCGCAACTCTCTAATTCGCAACTTATTTATTTGCAACTCTCTAATCCGCAACTATCTAATTCTCAAGTAACTCGGTACTAGGTTTTCAACGTTAACAGTAGTCATTGCATTTGTGGATGACCTTTACCTTACCCTTTATTGCGTACAGCCAGAAAAATCAATAGTAATAGCAAGGTCAATATCTATTGAAACCCGCTAGAAATTATAATTCGATTAGCCATTTAAAAATTCAGCCCCGCCTTTGCAAACTTTTCATCGACAATTTGCCACCGTAAGCTTCACCCTTCT
Organism: Dysdera silvatica; assembly: GCA_006491805.2. NCBI lineage: Eukaryota > Metazoa > Arthropoda > Arachnida > Araneae > Dysderidae > Dysdera > Dysdera silvatica. Next base: position 64,108,065 of record QLNU02015003.1, on the reverse strand, counting down.
TAGCCTATTGGTAAATTCGCTACTGGGATCTGCGAGACATTTGTTGGAAGGCTTGTTCGATAACGTTTTAATATCATATATGCGTACATAATGCCAACAATTTTCAGTTAACTGATTGAAAATTCACGCGTATAACTGTAAAAGGAGGATTCTCCTATGCATTTTTATGAGTATGAATATGTTTTTGTAAATTTGGAAGTCGCCTTGTATAGGTCTACATCCCGTTATGCCATCGTGTGGTATTTTCTGTAGACCTGCCACTGTATGTGCAATGCAATATTGTATGTACATGTGGGAAATAAAAATATTGCTATTATTATTATTATTATTATTATTATTTTGTTTTTGGTTAATGGGAACCGGTATGTACTATTAAAACGAGCTCGTGTTTGTCAGTTCGATCGCGACTATTTTTCGTGCAGCAATTATTGATTTTAGTCGCTGTTGAAAGAAATCAGGAAATTTACTAGCGTTTAGCACTGAACAATCTCCCTTTCCGCCGCTTTCCCTTTTGTTGTAAGTCTGTAAGTACTTAACATGAGGAAAAACAGATGAAATAGGGAATAAAGGAACCTTTGAAAGGGAATTAAATAATTCAATTATGCTAAGAAATGCTATTGTTCTTGTTAGCTTTCGCAAGGATACTTATTAAACGAATCGTGTAAACGCTTTGATCTTTTTCCACGACAATTCTTTAAAACTGAAAGAGACTGTTTATTCTTGCATATAAATTGTAGAATTATTTCTCCCTTCTGTCAAATTAAAAATTTTGCTTTCATGCTCTAAGTTTGGTTTTAGAGGAGTGTTTATTTTGTTATGCAATTCTGCTTAATGGCACTTAGTGATGAAGGTGGTATTCTAACCCACTTTTCATTCTTACTTTATACTATTCAATAAACAAACTTCAATAATTAGTGTTTCAAAAAATAATAATTTTTTTTTTTATTGAACGCCGCGGTTTTAGGGTTTGATGTTTGTCACGCCAAGAGGGATTTTTCCCTCCTAGCGGCTATTTTTCTGGAGATTTCGATAAATTTCCATTACGGAGGAATTTTTAAATGGAACTCGCATGCTTACTGAGTTATTTTACTTATTTTTATAATTTTAATTTGTTGCATAGACTTAATTTTGGAGTTCAAAGTAGGTGTAAAGCATTTTTAAGTGTGTTTTGGTTCTTCTAAATTTGCTTCAGCACCGTCCGCTCCTTTCTGTAGTGGGGCGCAATATAGCCTAGATGCTCTTGCGCCATAAAAAATCCAAACAAACAAACCTTTCCGTAGGCGGTCTTAAAAATAAAGAACAAAATGGCCAATCTGTGTTCAACCTTGCGTGGCAAAAAGTCTTACGAAGCAGTTTTTAAGATTTGGTGAATGACTGCACTATTTATACCAAAACAAATTCTTTTAGAAACAGAAACGTCTGTGTGAAAACTACGTTTTGAGTTGAGCAATTTTTAAATCGAAAATTAAAAGGTAGCTTGGTATATGGTAGGTCTACTGGTTGAAGTATTCAGTATACGAAGTAGTTTACCAGTGCGTGTAAGGTGGTTGTCTTACGCAGTATTAATTTATCTGGACTTTTAAACATAGTCACTGCGCGGGCTGTTGAAGGGTTGACTCTGTAGGTAGCTGATAGAATTATGTTGACACCACTCTTTGGTAATAATGAAGCAAGAGCTTTAATTAGACGATTAAGAAAGTACCAGTACCGGATAATGGTTTTCCTTATGCAGACACCACAGTTATTAGTTTGGGGTATTTATGCTTAATTTCGGGCCAACTCCGCGCATTTTTCTACAACGCGGTTGGTTCGTCAGAAAGAAAGCACCTTCGTAGCCTGTGTGTGTGTGTGCGTGTGTGTCTATATTTTGGAATGGTTCATTCCCAATTTCTTGGGGTCGGGAATACTATAAAATTTAAATTGGGACCATCGCAGAAGTGCAATATTGTAATTGTAACATACCAAACCCGTTGTATCACATGGTTGTCATGCTTCTCCTCATTGTAGTAACTTTCCTCTCCCAATGTGGCTATCGAACTGCAGAATAAATTGTTTCTGAAAATATTATGTTGCACGTAATTTCTTCTGAATTCTCATCGACGACGCCTTCCTGTGATGTGGCCAAAATCAAAAATGTTTTAAAATCGTTTCATCCTTTTGATCGACCAGTTCACAATGACCCAAAAGCTTGATCGTTTGCGGAATGTAATATTCATCAAGGTTTTATCTTTCTGCGTGAAAGATCTTTTTTTTTTTCAAAATGGCGGATATCTCAAGATCTTTCTTTTCAAAAAGCCTTTGAATTTCAGTTTTTCTTAAAGGGAATGAGACCGCGGATTCACCAACTTATTCCGAAAGAAAAGAAACGCCAGTTCTTCGTTGTTTTTCTTCTTCCGGGTATATTGAGTGCCCCACGTGTCTTTAAGACCCGCTGCCGCTCCTGATGATATTGCCTGAAGACAATGCCCAAACCATCGACGAAAACATCGTCCAAGATTTCGCATCCTGTAATTCTTCTTTGCTTCACACCTTCTCCTCACCTTTTTTTAACCATCGTATGATTACCAATCATGTTCCAGAATTTTCTATTCGCAAGCGTGGACGATTTCAACGTGGACCGTGTTTGGCGCAGTATAGCCCAGATGCTCTTGCGCCATAAAAAGCCAAACAATCAATCAATCAATCAACATTTTGAGGTGCATTTTTTCGGCCGCTCAGAGACTTACTTTCTTTATGCCTTTGAAGTTCAAAGCATTATGTGCTTATGTGTGTTGTTCCCTGTCAACATAAACCCGTGGCGTAGAAAAAAAAGGGGGGGGGGCTCAAGCCTTCCCTATTGGATATCAAAACACATTATTTTCTCTAACGTTGTAGCACGTGATCTTCTTTAAAGCTATTTGAGAGCCCCCTCCATAAATTTTGAACTACAACGCCACTGCCATAATCCATGCCACATAAAATGTACGTCTTTTACCAATGTATCCATCAAATGCAAAGAAGTCAACAATAGTCAAGAGTCGAAGACTTGTTTTGAATCATTCAAACGCATTTTCGGCGCATTTCGAAGGAAAAATGCATTTTTGGTATTGATATATCCGCACTTTATTGTTAGTATGCATCCTCCCCTACTTTTTCCACGTACCTTTTTCAAATGTTCGGCAATCTTTCTCTGTAACTCCACAACACCTTACCGCTTTTAGTTCTCATTCGTATTTGCATAGACATTCGTAAATACGCTATGAACAGTCTTCACGTATTTACTTTCAAACCTATTGGTAACCTTTTTCCTTCTGTAACTTTGGTTGCTAAAATAGAAAACCGTATCGAATAGTAGTTTTCGTTCGATGAGCTACACATATTTCTTTTAACATTTATTTGGAAACGCCTGAACGGCGGCGAAAAATCACAATTCGGTTAGTATGGAACGTAAAGGAATAAAACGAAAGGAAATATTTAATCTCTCTGGATAAAAAGTGCCTATAAAAGCAAGCTGTTTTCGAGCTCTCTTAGAAAGTATATTTCGGCCATCCCACCTCCGTTAAGAGGACAAACCGGAGCAACAGACGGTAGCTACCTTTCTCCCGAAATTGCAAAGCCCGCAGTTTTATTTCGATAAAAGTGCAAACATGGAAAAGAACGTTATTTCTGCAGACCTCCCTCCTTTTCTGTCGGATTTTTATAGGATGAGTCGGCATGTCTTCACTCCGGAAGTATTTCAAATTCGACCAGTCGGTTATAGGAAGGGAACTATCTTCCCCCCCCCCTAGAGAAAATGGGCTTTTCCGGATCAAAGGGAGAGAGGGATAAAAGGCCTTTGAATATTGATGAAGCCTTCGGTTCATCTGCCAGAGAAGTGACATCAGACTTCAACTCTGCACTATCCGATTCTCCATCCTGGAAAGTCTTTCCAAGATCGAAATCTTAGAGTTGATGCTCATCGAAGGAGGAATTCTTTTCTCTTCGCAGACGTAAAGTGACGTCATGATCGAAGAATTCTGAAGTACGCGTTGTCATCATCACACTATTGTTGCATTCGTTGTGTTGGTGATTTCTTGTCACCAGGCTTGTTCTTCGCACATCTTGACAAGGATGGTATGTGTCATCCGCTTGCCAAAGCAAAACTTTGTGATGGGAAACCGTACGCGATTCGGTAAATCGCATTCCAAAAAAAGGAATTTTGAGTTTAATATATATCTTCTAAATTTTCCAATTTCTGTTGTTGAAACCCATGAGGATTCGTCCGACCAAGTTTTGATAAAACTTTTGGCAATTTTCCATTCGAAATGCGTTTCGAAAAGTAAAATACCCGGGTGGCGAACTTGAAAAAGGAGACTTAACGGATATGATAAATTTAGTTGGCAAAGGATTGTCGGTCGATCTTCCGGCCGAAATTGCGAAAACCCCAAAATTGCATTTGGGAATCCAGGTCTTCAAAATTTTAAAAATGAGAAAAATATTTAGATTATTATGTTAATTTGCTTTACAGTATAAAAACTGAGTAATTCTTTTTTTAAAAACATCTGTCATGTTCAATTCAGAATATGATGAATGCGTTCACCCGTATTTGATATAAAAAGGCGGAAGGTGATCAGCATTTTAAAAAGAGTATATATGGCAAATGTCTTGCAGCATTAAAGATTTATTTGCAGTCATCATTTGCAGCATTAAAGATTTATTTGAATCAGTTATTTTGAAAAGGGGTTATATTTCATTGTTTTCCTATTGAGTTGACCCCTTTTCAAAATGACCGATTCAATTTCTTGCAACACTATTACGAACTAACATGGGAGATGGTATATTTGTAATTTGTCCAAACACAAAAAGAAGAAAAAAATACTCTTTGTTACGTCAAAGCATTAATACTGAAGTATTTTGGAGTTTCCATTATAATTCGAAGGCTATTAAAACCCAAAATATGGTGGAGATTAATTTTATTTAAAATTAAGAAAAGTACTGTTAATAGAAGAGTCTCGTATTTGAGTGAGGGTACGATCGAAAAACGTAAATTCTCCTATGTAACTGACTTGAAAAGAGTAGTTTCATACATGTAGTTCAGCACAACGTCGTTTACGACGGTCTTTGATTTTACCATGTTTGGCGCAATATAGCCCAGATGCTCTTGCGCCATAAAAATCCAAACAAACAAATAATAGCTTTTAAAAATTATTTTTCCCAATTATTCAGTTTGTATACAAAATCACGCCGAAATGTTAGGTGCCCGAATGCTCGCAATTAACTCCTATGCGAAGTGACGCATAGGATGCTGTAAGCTTTATCTGTATGTAGTGTTTCATCTAAAGCGAAATAGAAGGGCGCAACGCCCTGCCGAACCTATTAGTGCCCTGCCCTTCAACTTGTCCGCCCTTGTGCCCATATGTCCCATCTAGCCCTCAGAAAATAACGCACCATCCGTCCCCGATGATAATTCAAATTCCCACGTTAGAATCCAAAACGCGTGACGAAATTTGTTGATTTATAAAAATTTTGTACTTCATTATTTCATTTTCGTAATAACACTGATGGTTTTGGCAAAATGAAATTGCTGGCGAATATTTGTAAACAAATCACTGTTGCCAGGTTTGCAGACTTTCAACCACGGACTACTGCGATAAACGTTAGCGGTTCCACCTATTTTTGAGATCAAATTTTTGTTAAAATCAATTTGTTTGTCTTTAAGCTCTAAATTAAGCATGTTTTACATCCCTATTTTATTACTCTTACTTGTCATATAGTATAGGATAATGTTTAACTAAATTATAGTTATAATAATTTAATTATTATTTTGTATGAAGTTGGGATTTTTTAATCTTGCCATCTGGCAACACTGCCGTTAGATCTCAGTCACACACACTTTACCCTCGCCTTTCGCATATACTTAACTCGGAACTAAAAAAAAAAAAAAAATCCAAAAAATGGTTACCTTCAAACGAAAACTAAGCAATTTAAAGAAAGCAACAATAGGAACTAAACAAATTAAGACGTTGTTTAAAGAAGTTGGAAGCAATGAAGCTGACGTAACCGCGGATGTTCATCATGAGTATATGCAGGGGCTGACTATGAATATTAAGGGCCCAGCTTGCATTTTGGGGCCCCCTAACGCGCATATAAAGATTGGATATAAATATAAAAAACGTGTACACCCTTATTCCCATTTAAAAATGTGGATAAGAATATGTTTTTCGATCCCACTGTCACGCCAACATCGTAGTTGTAATTGGATACCAGTTATGATTTCTCTGAATTCGTTTTGGATTGTAAATAAAAAAAAAAGGAACGATTTTTTTTATCAATTTATTATTTTTTACCATTAAATAAAATTGACAAATAAATATAGGGGCGGGCTCAGGCCTCGCGAGCCCTTGCCATAACCTGACCCTGAGTATTCGTGTATTTAGATAGGAAAAGAAGGAGGGGAAAAAAAAAAATGGCGTTTTGTCAGGTCATGCGTCCTGCCCTAATTTTTTTCCTAGATGAAACACTACTGTGTATCCTGTTATATTATTTATATGTAGACCATATAAAGTGAAATTATTTTTTAGGTAGATACAGATAAAACCTGTTATATGGACATAGATGTGCTAATCTATTATATAGTAATGCTACTATATAATGTATACTATATAATAGTGCTACTATATAATGTATACTATATAATAGTGCTACTATATAATGTATACTATATAATAGTGCTACTATATAATGTATACTATATAATAGATATCTACTATATAATAGTGCTACTATATAATAGTGCTACTATATAATAGATATCTACTACATGATAGTGCTAATTTTCTATAAAGCTATTCTTCTTTTCCTTTCAATTTCTATGGATATATAAGTTCTTTTGCAAAATATTTCCGCTTTTCTGATTTCTTTGCGAGTTTCTTAATTTTTCGTCTTGTTTTATCCTTCCTTTTCGCATCATTTTACCTTTTCTCTTAAGTTCGTGCCCCGTGTGTTCTACTCCGGTAGTCCATTCCATGTGTTTCTTGATGTATCTCCTCTTTTCTGGGCGGTTCCGGTCTGGTGATTGTCTACAAATATTGTTCAATTTCATTCTGAGTATATATCTTAATCAACTGTGTTGCCTTTGCTTAATTATCTCCGATAGACCTCTTCCAAATACCCTATGTATTATATTTTTTCCCCATAAAGATATACGTAACGACAACGTCTTACTAAGAAAGTAATACATTGAAACATTAATCTAAAAATAGAGGGACGCGCTCTCGTTTCTAAGGACATCTACTTTCACAGAGCCCTGAAAAGACATTTTCTGAAAATTCGACTTTCTTCCCACTGGGGACTTCAGAATCTAAACAACAACAAAAAACTTGGGCATACAAAGAGGATGAGACTTGGCAGTGTTCCTTATGAAGCAAAGGACCGCCTGGGGGTATTATTTATGATAATAACGCACACACAAAATAGAACGTACTTTTACTTCTTATGTTTAAATTCCTACGCAAAGGAAAGTAAAGCGGAAGGTTGGGAGAGGGGGGGCTGACTTCTTTTACGATTTTGTGCGTCACGGGGGGTATGTTTACTGTCCGTGGCAGAATTTTTAAGTCATATATCATAATTATGACCTGAGTCACTGCTCAATGTACCAGATTATTATAGCTCTCGAAATATGAAAAACACATTCTCGAACAAATAGTAACTCTTTATAAAAAGCCTTCCATTTTCAGGCCAGTTTTGTCCTACCCTGTCTTCGTCGATAGCCTTTTTTAAGAGGAAGCTGCATTATTTTATATTTTGCGGATATGAAATCCGATGGAAAAATAATTCCCTTCTTTGTTTTATTTTATTTAAGTTTCGCTGCGAACGCCATTTTCTTTTTTTTTTCTTCTGGAAATATTTCTCCTTTTGATTAAACAATCGATGTTAGAGTTTCCATCGTTTCTATTTCTTTCGTATTTGCTTTTAAATATTTATATTTTAAGTTATGACATTCGTCGTAAACTTTGTCGCTTTTCCATTTCTCTCTTTTTGTGGGGGGTTACATCTATTCGCTTTCATACTTTTAAATTCGTTCGCATTCGATTTTTTGCCCCTTCATTCTCCGCAGCGTTCCCTTTTCGCGCCTCGGTTTGTAATTCGTCAAATCATTTTGGAAGGCCTCGTTGTTACCAAGGTTAATATTGTGGCTTGTGTGTCGCTAAGAGAAATAGTAAAATGAGAATTATTAATGCTGTTACCAAGGTTAATATTGTGTCTTGTGTGTCGCTAAAAGAAATAGTAAAATGAGAATTATTAATGCTGTTACCAAGGTTAATATTGTGTCTTGTGTGTCGCTAAGAGAAATAATAAAATGAGAATTATTAATGCTGTTACCAAGGTTAATATTGTGTCTTGTGTGTCGCTAAAAGAAATAATAAAATGAGAATTATAAATGCATAATCTGATAAAAAAAAAACTGTTTAAAAGACTATAATTTAATTTTAAGGCCATTTTTTCCTTCGCAGTGGGAAAGGTAAATATTCATCTCAACTGGTTTGAATGAAAACGGCTTGAGGGCCGAACTTGGCTTCATCCAGGCCAAGAAGTTCCTTTCTCCCCAATCCCTAGAATCGGCTTCGCATGTTACGTTACTATTACCGGTGATTATAATTATTGTTAGTTTAGAAAATAAAATTTGTTTTTGTAGTTAGTTAGTTCTCCTTAACCCAATAACACCCCATTCCATAACCTTAATTTTTTATTCACCAATAAAGCTTCATCTTCCAGAAAACATTTTCAACGAAAAGGTTCGAGGGGCGCACCCGTTGCTTTAGTGCGTATGCATTGCAGCATGTAATATCCTTAGCGGAGTTTGGGGGGCCCCGTGGCCCCAAAGACCAGCGAAATACTGAAATAGGGGGGCCCCACTAACCTAGAGAAGACTACCAATACCACCATTACCGAGAAATTTGTATGCTAAACGTTTCATTGATAATATAAGTGATTTACAATTATTAGTAATATCTGTGAACTGGGCAAGTGAATTTGATAATATTGCCGGGGGTGTCTCTGTGGTTTGCCGGAGTATCTTAGTCATCGCGACAGTATGATTGGCATAATTGACCGTAAATCTCACAAGGCAAATATTTTGAAGAGCCTTTAAGAGACGTTTTGCTTGAACATTACCATTTATTAAACACTTCACTATATACAACATGCGAAAACGGTATTGATTATCGGAGCGTATTCTGGCGTGCATTCATTCATTCACGATTGATGAAGCAGGAATATATGTCTTAACAGTTTTGAAGTTAAAAGTTCAACAGAGTATTGTAAACGCCCACACGATATGATTGGTCAGTTCGTTTGTGACGTGGGAGGTTTTAATCCTTGATTGGTCGGAAAGTGCCGTTCGGACATCTATCAGGGCCAACACATAAAGATGTCAAGTTTCTGTAGTTCGTGTGAGAAAAGCGGAAACATTCGCCATGGGGCACCTGCATTTCTCAGGATTTTAATTATCCAGATGCCTCAACTAGTCGTTAAATTTCTTGGGAAATACTAAATGTGTGTGTGTGGTGGGGGTTGTATCTGACCGTGAGAATCGACGAGAATCGCGTCAATATTACTAATAATTTTAAGATTAAGGATTGAGCGAAGAGTTTCACAAATGTAATAGAACCTGTTTGAAGTGGCCACCTTTGGGACTGGACTGCAATGGTCACCACCAAAGACTGGCAGTCATTAGCATCATCGTAATTAAATCCCTGCCAGTTCTTTCTTATAGAAAGTGATCACTTTTCCAGGTTTCACTGTACATTTATGATGAGGTTTAGGCTCACTGCTTTTATTGTTGTGTCTACGACACATTTTAATACTCCACGTAAGTCTTAATATTTTGGGTAAATCTTCGTCGAATACACGGAGAATTTTTCTGCTTTATAAGCTATAAACTTTTTCAACTCTTACGCCATACTTTACTTAGCTTACGTGGTCGTGAATTTAAAAAGCCTATTTCAGGATTTATAAATAAAAACGTAGCTTTCGGTGTTACAAAACCGCCGAAAAAGACCTCGATTTACAGAAATTCGTATGTATTTGTAAGCTTCGGATTTGTTTTCAGTGGAAAGAGACCCTCCAGAGAAAATTTAAAATTTTAGCTAACTTGTTTACTTTGCATAAACCAGGCCATTTGTCCGTAAAAACTCCAACTTAATGGCCTACGCAATATTTTTCTGCTTCCATGTGTGTGTGCAATGCTATTCATTGGCTTCTGCAAGCGGTAAATAGGCCCCGTACAAGGGATCTCTTTCGCAACGCCGTTGGAAGCTGCTCAGGGGGAATTATTGCCCGCCCCGAAAGGGCCATCTAGAGAAAATAGGACGAAGTGCTAACACTATTTCTCTCGTGAATGATTGCCAGGGTCTGTTTAATCCAGTTTTATAGCAAATACAAAAGGCAGAACAAAGAGGAGGACCTATCGATTTGGGACCTTCCTTCGACAAGGTTTTTTGCTCCTCTTTTTCGCGATATATTTCTAGGTGCACTGAATTTTTTTAAAGAGCACTTTTTCGTAATGTTGGCGTAGGTCGAAAAAAATTTACAAGTTTTTTTTTTGTAAATTTAGAATGAAAAATTGAATACTTTTTCGAAATTGAAATCAATTCTGGTTCTTTTCGACGGAATTGGTTTATTTATTAATAAGAATTGTGAACGGTTTCCTGTAGTAAATATTCCAGTACTTCTTAGCGATGCAGTATATTCTATCGTACACTAATTATTTTTATTATTTATTTTATTATTTTATTATAATAAATAATATATTATAATATATAATATTTATAATAAAATAATATATTATAATATATAATATTTATAATAAATAATATTTTAATATTTATTATTTATTTTTAAGAGTTTCACGAGCTCTTGGGCTAAAGACTTTTTTAAAACAGTCCGTAAATTTTATTTTTCGAGGAGACTAGAGCTCCCTTTAGTCTCCCTCCCTACTTATGTTTGGCGCAGTATAGCCCAGATGCTCTTGCGCCATAAAAAAGCCAAACAATCAATCAACCCTACTACGTGCCTTTTGATAGCCATTATATTAGTAGAATAGTAGTCGTTAAATCTGTCATTTTTTTTACACTGGATTATTCGAAGTTCGATGCGCTCAGTAGGAGATACCTGAAGCCATTTAAGAAAAAGCTAATTTTGAAACATTTATAAATTCTGAAAGAATTTATATTTTTTAATTGCCGTTTATTACGCATATTAATCTATTTCAAATCTTCCTTTTAAAGCAACCTCAGCAATTAAAATTTAAAAATGAAATTAGGTATTCGGTGGTTAGCAAGAATTGAAATATCACTTATTTTATAATTTTGTTCGAAAAGAAATTTCGTCTGATTTTTTTTCTGCTTAACGTTAAAATAAACGCATCTAAGATCTGCAACTAAAATATATTATTCACCGTACATTTAAAAACCTACTTTTAATTAATTATTGCTTAAACGTTATTATTAAAAAAACTTCCGTTTTTTAAATTTGCGTGCTGAAAATTTTAACCTCTAAATTTTCTAGTCAATGCTTGTCTGTAATCCTCACTTCTATTTATATTTTCTACTGTGATGCTCTGGTGTTCGCACTACGTCTTTTGCCCTCGGGCTAAAAAGTCCAGTAAAAGTGTCACAAAGAACATAATAGCATTGCTGTGGATGTTTCTATTCCTTTGAGGCTTTTTAAAAGTCTAGAAAAATATATATTTTTCACTGCATTTACCCTTTTCGCATAAAATTTCGAAGTGAAATATTCCGCATTAATTTAATGATATGTATACAGGATGAATCACAAACTTACGTGCATACAAGGTACGCCTGCAGATTACATGCACATAAGATATATTAAAGTTACATACACGTGCGATACATTGAGGTTACATGCATATACGATACATCGAGGTTACACGCATATACGATACATTGAGGTTACGCGCACATACGATACATTGAGGTTACACGCACATACGATACATTGAGGTTACGCCCATATACGATATACTAAGATTACATGCATGTGGCACATTAATATTACATGCATATGATACATTAAGATTATTTAAATATGACACGTTAAGATTACATAAATATGACACGTTAAGATCATATGAGTGTGATACATTAAGATTATATACATATACATTAAAATTGCATGCATGTGTGATATGTTAGAATTAAATGCATGGGTGATACATTAATATTTCATGTATGATGCATAAGGTTACACGTATAATGTATTAAGATTACATGAACATGTGATACATTAATATTTCACGTATATATTATGCATTAAGATTTTATATATATTGACTAGACACACACACGCGCGCGCACACACACACACACACACATATATATATTGACTACATGCATATGGTGCATTAAGCTTACATGCATATACGACATTATATTAAGAGAGCATGCATATATGGTATATTAAAATTACATGCACAAAAGCATACCCAGTGAAAAAATTATTGCTTAGTAGGTGTATCGCTTGAAACGTGTACATAGCACGTAATTGAAGAACATGAAAAATTGTACACATATCGAGAGTAAAACTCGAAGATTATAAATGTCCGTCCATGAGCTGTGTGTTTATTGCATCTGTAGCATCTTGTAATGCTTTTTATATGTACAATCATGGGTCAAAAAACGACGTTCACTGTGTAACGAAAGGAATCCATTGTTTTTGTCTGATTACCTGGTCATTCCTTGCAAAAGTTAAGTTGGATCATCCAAGTCCTTGATTGTCCATTTACGGTGGAAGGCATATGGAAGTTCATGGAAGACTTCTAAAATTTTTTCATCCGCCAATTCTTGGAGTTACCTTATTTTAAATGTGATCAATCAAGTGCCTAATAATAGCGCAATATCATTTTAATGGCCGCATACCTATTTTTGAAGTGATATTGTACTATTATTGCCTGATAATAGTGCAATATCACTTTAAAAATTGGTATATTCTTTTCTGGTTTATCTTATCTTTTCTTAATATCTCAGAGAAATTTGTGCTATGAAAATGCTGTAGTCATTACCAACACTGTTCGGTCCTAAACTGACGGTCTGATGCTTCTATGTTGTATTATCCGTTTCTACCATGCACTCTTCCATAATGTCAGGAACTTTTGTCCAAGATCGATTTTCATTCTCGCGAATCCTTAGTTATCAGCCAAGAGCTCTGCCTTGACTATCATTAGTGACTTCTTTTCTATATCTTGTCTGATCTATTTCTCTCTCGAGATTCAAATGCACGATGATTAGAAGATAATGAAACCTATAAGGTCGTGGTCGAAAGTCACAATTTGAGAAGGAATTCCATCCTCCATGTTGTTTTCATTCTGGTTTTTTGTATCATAATTTCAGTCTGTTTTCAATTCTAAAATTTTATATACCATTAGCTACAATGGCGGAAGGCATCGAACGCTAATAAATATTTTATTTATTTTTATTTACACATTTTTATAATTAATTCATTAGGAAAAAAGTGTGTTTTGGAATTTTTTTATTTAATTTATTTGAAGACTCGGTATTTTATATTTGATGCGAATATATAATCATATTAAAATCTCTTTAATCTTTATAAACAGTTGGAATTTAATTTATAATTTTATCCTAAGTTTCTGATTCTTAGATACACGTTGTTGTTTTGTGGTGTTCATTTTATGCCTTCATTTCAATATCAACCTAAGGAATTTAAATTAGAATTCGCATAATTGTTCTCTGTTTTTAAATTAGAATTCGCATAATTGTTCTCTGTTTTTAAATTAGAATAACAAATGTCGGGTACTGAGATCGAACTAACGACCTTCGGATTGTCACCTACTTTCCTTTAACGAAAGTTAATATGCTATATTGTAAATCCTTTATGAATCTCTTGACATAACGGTTAGACCTTCCATTGAGTCAACGCTGCATCAGCTCAATTGTAGCAATCATGGCTAGACTCCAAATCGTAGCAAGTTTGATTTTGTGTAAATGTATTGCAGTTCGCGGGGGTCACGTTAATTTATCAATCCCACCTCGTTGATTCACGATACCTCCTTAGACTGTAAATCCATGAGCGAGTGAATCGTTGCGACTGGGAAAGCCTGTTCTTGTTCGGAGTCAGTATGTGCCATAGAAGTCATCTCGGAAAACTATACTAGAATTTAACTAGAAGATCTTAATAATACTGCAAAACTAAGTCAGTTGTTAGCTTGGTCACCATACAGTCAACTTGATCGTAATGAAGAATTGAGATCCGGTCATTTGGGTGGCCCGGCTAATTGAAAATTAAACTTCAAAGCAGGAAAAAAAATCTATCCTCCTGCTTCGTTTCCCTTTTTCTTCTTTTATTGGTGCTTTCCTTTGGATAAAGTCCAGATGTTTTCGTTCGCCATGTCTTAATGGATTGTTTCTTTTCGTGATGTTTATGAAATGATGGCATTTAACCTCCAAAAACTAAAACTTTTTATCGAAAGGCTATTCCCCCTTTCCTCGCTAGAGATCACGTCACGCTGTCGTAGATCGCATTCGACGGTTTTGAAAGTGGAAACGGACCAGAGAGGAAAGGTAAGGCCCGGAGAAAATAGTATTCGATTGGGTCCCGGCGTGTAATCCAGCTCAAGGGAGTCCCCAGTGTCTATCGAATCGTGTTTTCTTCCGGGAATGCTCGTATTGCCAAAGACAGATCCCGGATACGTCATTTTTCCCGTTTTCTTTTAATGGAACGCCGAGGGAAGTAAAGAAAGATGTTGCTGGGATATTGCTACTCTTATTTCCTATCCGGGAGTTACGTAAACTCCGTGTCACGGGGCAAATTCTATTTCGGAAATGAGTTTTTTGGGATTGAATTTTTCAAAGCAGCGTGAATTTTTCTGATGAAAAATACAATTATTTATGCAGGTTCCGCTAATTAGGATCCTCTTTTCATTCCCGCGTGGTGCAGTAATGTCTTAAGTTTTTCCCTTCATCTAAAATTGATTACTTTGTCTTTTGGACCGTGCTCTAAAATGAACGGGAAGATGGCTTTATTTCCTGAAAGATAATCCTTTGCAACGCAGTATTTTGTGCATTAATGGGTCTATTTCGTTGTAGCCAAGCTTGAACTGGTTCCTCTATGATGCTATATTTGTCAGATTTCCATTATTTCATGTAAATCCATGTAGTATCAACAAGCCATATAGCTTTGTTTCTTTCATCCTACGCCCGAAATCATGTAATTATCACGAGGGTCGGAAGGGAAGAAGATCGTGCCGCAGACTGGCCTTAGACCAGTGACCCACAGAATGCACTACTAACTGATCTACCAAGAACTCGCTTTAACACCTTGCATGGGCTTTGGTGCGTACCGGAAACTGTAGGCGTGTAGAAATTGATTCCGTCACTTTAATGCCGCAATTCACAATTTGGCATCATAAGTAAGAAATTTTGCTATGCGTTGGCTGTCCTCAGTAGCTCAGAACATCAGAACGAAGACCCTGAAGATGCTTGACCCTAGGTTAGTATACGTAGAAGCTCATCTACTGTAAAGCAAGAGTTTCAGAACCCCCAGGTTTAGAATGGTCGTCACACGATACCAGCAATTCACTAATGTAAGTGCAAAAGTTTGCTTTTCCATTTGTATATCTGTCTAACGGTTTTATCCTTACCTGTTCCGTCATTTTGGTTGAGTAACATGAAAACATATTTCCCAAAATAGGCACGTATAGAGCGAACTTAAGAGAGAAAGTTTCTCTCTTTCTCTCATCCTAGGATTCAAGCTGCAGTCGCATTTTTCGCAAAATGCGACGAGTTGCTCGAAAATGCGAAGAAAAAATTATTGCCCATCGCGAAAATGCGACAGGCATTTTTAACCACAGTTTATTCTCTGAAAACAGGATTCCTCGATTCCAGAATATCCGTTTTGCACTTCAGCGATCTTTTCTTGTTCCTTTTTGTTTCCTCTTCAAAATTCTTAACAGCACCTGTTAAGCATCGTTGATATAAATAATTTCATTGATACGATTTTTCGAGCAACGAAAGCTATTTTTTAGCATTTTGCTACAACTTTTTTCCCATTTTAGCATTTTTGCGACAGCATGTTTTGAGCCAGCTTAAACCCTGTCTCATCCAACAAGGGGCATCCTGTAGGTAAGGTCCTTTTAAGTCAGAAAGTGGCTTAACATTACCCCAAAGGCGTGAGCGTGTTGTAGAAATTGATTACACTGTTCAACAGTGAAAATTTTACAGAGGTGAAAATATCCATCCTTTATAGATTTGGGGTCGCTGAGCACGAAAATTACGCTTAAAATTGCCTCCTGGCTCAGGTTTCCGAACAATTTAACTGTTTACATATATATGTATAGGGCTATGGGAATACAGTAGTACGAATAAATGTTAACAACCTTTCCTTTTATACACGCCGTCTGTTTGTTTGTCGCTTGTGGAGAATGTCCGGAGCATCTCTCTGGATCATCCAACAGAAATCCGCTAACATTGAAACTGATTACTTTCCTTTGTAATGTCCAATCGTCTGCTTTGTACGGAATGTTCAGTTTCAGTATCAAACCTTCAACATTATTGCAAAATACTAAGTTGTCGTCACTGCTGAAAAACGTTGACAGTACTTTTTGACGATTGCGAAGAGTACATATTCTATCAGTATCCGCCAGGAGGTTCCACTGCTGCAATCTGGATGCTAAGAGTTCAACTTTATTCTTTGGGAGTTCTAAATCCCTAATCAGGTCATGAAGTTCACATTGTGTGATTCGGTGTACGTTACAGGAGGTACTTGTCGATTGAAATGTTGGATCTGCATCACTGGTGCTTGGAACACTTTCTAACACGACAAGTTCACTTCCATCATCCTCCATATCACTGTCTGCCGGATGGTCAGCGAGGGGATCAGGGATTGGCAATCCTTCTCCATGGACCACTGGGCGAATGACAGATGGTATCACAGGATGTTTCATCTTATTCTTCTTTGTATTAATTCCTTTCTTCAAGCAAGGTACCATGCAGAAATATCAGTCGGTGGTATAGTTTGTTGGTTCACGCCAAACGGTGGACACACTAAAACGTGTTTTTTTTTTTAAACGTTTTTTCCCAAGCCTCCGAGAATTCAGGGTGGACGAACAAGTCGTATATCAAAACTTGGGGAGCACATGATTTATCCTCGTCTCCGACGCGACACCCAAAATACAGTACATACATCTTTTTTCACTGCAGAAGTCATTGGCCGCTTCCTGGAACCAGAAACCACATCAGCGCATATATATACAGCAAAAATTGTCCTCCGAATTTATACACGAGCGGGGCATTACTGCACATTCAGTGGACTACAAAATTTACATAAAATGTATTTACGTAAAATGTTAAAATGTACGCAGTCACTCATGCAGTAAGCCACTAATTAAACAAATCAGTAAAGAAAAAAAAAAGAAAATCCAGAAACAGACGGCATAATATGAAGTTCTCCATGCGCTGCTACGTACAAAACTGAGGCCATTGGATGGAACTGGTTTTAACCGCTCGATCACATGGTTCATGAAACGAAGGCCAGAAGCACCGGCGCCGAGTCAATAACAGCTTCATCAAGAATGACAGTGCCTATTTTATTTTTCCCCTTTTTTATATATATATATTTCACATATCGTATTTATAATGTCCCATAGCTTTACATGGAAAATATAAACAGTGCAATTACTCAAACCTCTGAGCCAGGAAAGAGTTTTAAGGGGGATTTTCGCGTTCGGCGATCCA
>QLNU02015003.1:64066818-64090239 GCA_006491805.2 Dysdera silvatica | reverse complement strand
CTGTAAATTGAAAAATTGCAAGTCCTGTAAATTGAAAAATTGCAAGTCCTGTAAATTGAAAAATTGCAAGTCCTGTAAATTGAAAATTTTCAAATCTTGTAAATGGAAAAATTAAGAAGAGGCGTCTTTATTAAAATAGTATATCTATTCACCATAAAGCATAACGGGCATATCTCCTTTACCAAGGCGATAAGAGCTACATACTTCCTCTGTAGAAAAAGCTTTTGTATATAATATTCAAATAAACCAGGAAAGTTAATACCGAGTCTATATTTTATTCTGTAAATATGAGGAATTTTTAAATAAACTATATTTTTAACTTCTTAATGTTTCGTAAAACGTGTTTTTGTTAAAAAAAACACTTTAAATAAATTAGAATAAAATACATCGCTTCTAACTGACGCAATATAGCCCAAATGCTCTTGCGCCATAAAAAATCCAAACATCTTCTAACTAGCTCAGCATGATGTTTGCTATCCTTGCTTCGTAAAACATAAATTAGAATGGACATCACATCACTTGTAAACAGTAAAATGTAAACTAGTGTCAAAGCATCGTTTCGGTATGTTTTCACTGTAACTTTTAATATCAACGAATTTTCCATAAAGCGCATTTTTATTTGTTCCATGTAGTCACGTAATTGATTAAAGACGTTCTATTTCAATCTGGTGCTCCTCTGCCCATCGTAGTGAGGGGTTTCGTTCACCAAACGGCAGAAGTTCACAGTCCTGAGAAAACAGGTTCCGGCGACGCATAACCTTAGATGCTCTTTCACCGTGAACTAAACATAACCCAAACTTTTGATTTGCATTTCTCAAAATTTAATTCTATCACATCCTGTTAAAATGCCCGTCCCACTCCTGGGAAGACATCGGATAATATTGGGATGTAAAACTGCAAATAAATCTATATTGTTGATGCTTATGCTGGGTAAGATTTATTTCTTTGCCATGCGAAAATGATATATAAGCAATTTATATTACAAGCAGTAGGAATAATTGCACAATAAATTATCTCAATTGAAAACACTTTAACAGCGGGTAAATTCGTTGTAATTATTCTCTGTAATCAATTCTACTCGCGCAGGTCTTAAAAAATCAAATATATTTTGTGTTCGCATGAAATCGTTTTTTCGTTTTCGTAATCTTTACGGTTTTATTTTTAATTCGTTCAAGTAAATGGGGAAAATTCCAAAATCCATTGAATATTTAAATTTATTGACGCTAAGTTTTTAGAAATGCCATCATTCGCGCTCTAATTTACGAATTTTATTAATATAAATAAGAGGAGCGATCCTCTAAAGAGGGGATGAAGATTTCCCCGAGAGGAGTTTTCCTCTTTATGTTCAGTCCTCTTTTCCCATCATCAGTTTCTAAAATCGCAGCGCAAATTTCATTTTCTTTGGCTTTAGAAATGGAAAAGTAAAAATCCATTCCGTTTACCTGGCTTAACGGTGTGTGGGGGCGATGGCCACAAAATTTAACAGCACATTGAAACTTAGTCCAAAAAAAAACAAAAACGATAGTAATGTTCTGTATTAATGGACATATTGTAATTTACTATTAATGCTTAAAGACCTATGCTTAAGGTTCAATCGTAAAAGAGTGTAATACTCTAAATAAATATATATATATATATATAATATTTATTAATAGCAAATATATAATAATGAATAATAATAAATATATAATAATGAATAATAACAACATATAATAATGAATAATAGTTTAAATATATAATAATGAATAATAATAAATATATAATAATGAATAATAATAAATATATAATAATGAATAATAATAAATATATAATGAATGAACAAATAATAAATATATAATAATGAATAATAATAAATATATATAATGAATAATAATAAATATATAATAATGAATAATAATAAATATATAATACCGAATAATAATAACACATAATAATGAATAATAAATATAATAATGAATAATAATAACATATAATAATGAATAATAATAAATATATATCAATGAATAAATAAATAAATATATAATAATGAATAATAATAAATATATAATAATGAATAATAATAAATATATAATAATGAATGTATTGAATAAACATATAATAATGAATAATAATAAATATATAATAATGAATAATAATAACACATAATATAATATATATATGATTTAAACGTTGCAATGATCAATTCCGTTGTTTGTTATCAACTAGACGTTGATTCAAATCCGAGTGGGTCTGGGTGTTTGTACCAGAATGTGGGGTACCTTATGACATTGACCCTTTTCCGGTAGTTCTCCTTATAAGTGGCATTGAAACTGACACGAATTGGACTGGGGGCAGCGAGGAAGGTCAGGGGCCTAGAATCGGCTGTAATAACTTGCAGGGGAAAATAGGCACGTGACTAGGGGGCGCAACCAGGACGGAGCGCAAGATCATCTAGTTATGGTCCTGTTCACGAAAGACTATTGTTATCAGGGGCGCTGAAAGCCAACGCGACCCCCCAGGCTCACTTCGACCATGACCCCTTCCCTGGACTGAGCTCCCCATAGCGTAAGTCCTTGCCAACGTGGGCCCGTGCTGCACCCCCTGCTTCCCCCTTCTCTTCGGCTCTGATTATTATTGTTTCATCGATATGTTTTGCTGCAAAAAAGAAAGAAAGATGTCTAAGCAAAACTGATGTGTTCCGCATTTACTTTCACTTATTAGATTCCTTAAGTTGTGAGAGGTTGGTTAAAATAAAAGCGAATTTATTTAACTTAATATTTGAATGCACTAGGTTCGTTTATGCCCACAGGGGAACTTCTTTATGGCCCGGGAAGTGTTCCTAAAAGTGCAATTAAATCTTATTTTTTAAGCTCTAGTACTTTAATTGACTTTTGGCTAAAATTTAAGACACTTATTTTTTGGCTTTTTTTTTTTTATTCTATTTAAAGATTTTAATAGCTCTCATTAAATGCCGTTAACGGTTTTAATCCGCCTATTAACGTGTCTTCGAGTTGAATGGCTTCCTGAAAAGGCGATGAAAAATCGATTAAAAATTTTTAGCAATCGATATCGGTCGATTAATTTAACGAAACCTTTTTCCTTTAAACATCCATTTAACGATTAATCGAATTTGACGTCCTCGAAAGTAAATTCATTTTTGGGCCACAATACTCTATTAATTAAACATCCAGTGACATAAAAATAGTTGATTGAGTCCTGCTTCGATTAGTAATCTTCATCTTTTAGTCATCGAAATCGGTACTGTTGCCAGATTAACAATTTTATTTTTTTGCGACAACAAAAATACTCTTTATGGATTCGTGCCTTTTCTGTTGCCAGGTTTTGCAAATTTTGGCGGATAACATGATTTTCATTGCGCGCCAATACTGTTTTCAACTAATAATGCGCGCGACGCCGTTAAATGTTTCCACTGTTATTATTATTATTATTATTATTACCACCAATTTATGCGCCCACGTAACGTTGAGCAGAGCGCGGGAAATCGATTAATGGGGCCCCAAAATCGAAATTGATCGGCCTGTGGAATTGCCCGCGCTTCTTGAATTAAATTAGGAAGAGTAGTGAGGGCAATTCCACTTAACGACTCTTAACTAATTACTAGTTAATGATTGACGTCTGCACGCGAGCTACACTCGTTAAGGGGCGGCTCGGTACGCAACTAACAGTCAACTGAAAGCTAAAAGCGCGCCCCCAAACCTCCTGTAATTGCCATTAGCGCTGTAGCATGTAGCACTGGTAACTGATCAGATTTGAATCAGTTAATCGGATTGGCTCTCCAAATACCCCTCCAGTAGAAAAGCGCCTGTGAGTGCAAGCGAGATAATACTGATGGGGTCCGTGAAGAATACAAAGCCTTTATTAAAAATAAATCGAACAGAAATTGACTGAGCAACTGACACAAGTTGAGCACTGCAATCACCGATGTTTGATTTTTCTTTCAGAGAATAACGACCCTCCTCTTCCCCCATCGCTTGCCTCTTTCAGCTCTAGATTAACTTCAAGTTTGCTTTTCCATTAGTTTTCTTAATTATTCGGTAAAAACTCTCGCATTTTTTGATTAATTAAGTCGGAGGGGGTCATAATGACTCTTGTATGTTAATGAATTTTAAGGAATTTCCCTTGTGGGTTTTCTTTTTTCTTGTAAATTCCATTCCGCCATTTTCCCATTTCTTTGTTTAGAAAACATCGATGCAATAAAGTTCCTTATATCGGATACGTTTTATAATTAAATAAAAAAAAGTTCATTAGAAGACAGGGAGGGATTATTTAAAAAAAAAAAAGGATAAAAAAAAAACATAATTAAGGAAAAGTTCGTGTTTTTGAAATTAATACAACAAAAACGCAATGTTTCTTGGTTACGAATCAGTAACTAGAAATTTAAATATCTTTCTTTCCTTTTTTGAAGACGATTTTTTTTATTTGATTTAATCGATACAATTGCAGTTTCTTCCTTTGTAACGGCCTCTCCAAACGAGAATAAATTCTTCCTATTTATTCTAGGCATCAACATATCAAATAAGGGTTCCTTAAATAGATAGTAGAGGTAACGGTTATTTGAATGCTTAGTCCTCCAAATGTCATTTTATTTTCCCGCCATACTTCTATAAATATTCGAAATTTCCATCAGCGACTGCAAAACGAAATAGCACGGGATTTTGTGACAACACGGCATCGCAGTTTTTTTTCCCCCTTCTTCCTTTTTCTAATCTTCCATAGCATATTTCTGGCAAATGACAGGTTTCCATCGGTTTCATCTCCTCGTCGCACCATTTTAAAATTTGAGACTGCTTTGGCTATCGTAAAGGATTACATCCTTTTCCCGGTCCATTATTGCTTTCTGAAAATTTTCTTCAGCTCTTTTTATTTGGTGATTTTTTTTAAATATTGCGCAATTTCTGGAAGTGGCGTGAGCGTGCGCAAAACCGTTCATTTGAACGATTCTGTCCATTCACAATGGATAAACTGAATCATTCACTAATTCGGCTAGTGAATGGTTTAGCACAAGTCTCCTGGAGAGTTGTTGGCTTCGCCCACGTAATGACGTAATGCAGCTCCGAATTTGAACGTAAGCAGTTTGATTGATTGTTTGGCTTTTTTATGGCGCAAGAGCATCTGGGCTATACTGCGCCAAACATGGTAAAATCAAAGACTGTAGTAAAAACCAGTACTTTTTAAAAATTTAAAAACATGCGTATGGTCAGCATGGTCATTTAAAATGAATCAGAATGGATGATTAAATGCAAATCAGGGGTTGCGTTAAGTTGTTCCGTCCATCTGATGCGCTTATGCAGGTCGGACGGCAAACACGGCTTAACTAATCGTGGAAATTAATAATTTAATCTTACAGATATTTAAAAAATAAAAAAAAAATATATTAAGGAATTTTTTTTCATTTAAATCTGCTTATAATAAAATTCAGACGCTGCTTTGGCTTCCTTTTATGCGAAAGAGAATTGCTTGTATTAGCAGATTTTGTCAATCCTTTAATGGATAATGAGGCTCTTTCGTAACTACCTAGCCTTCATAGACCGATTTCCTTTTATAGTCTGTAGCCGTGAGGAATTGCCTGTAAGTGGGTCAGATGTTAGCACAACCGCCACCGCTCACCGCAAACGAAGTTAAGCCTAGATACTCCTCTGCGATTATTTCATTTTACGAATTACCGTAATTGTTATGGGAAAGCAGTGGATCGTGGTCTTCACCAGCGGCGAAAAGCAATTACCGCACTATATACCGGCATCTCTCGCGCCATTTCGATAGTTCGTTACGTCAGCGGTTAATCCAATTCACGTCAACGACATAATGATAGTCGGCCCTCGAGATTGGTTTTCCCTGCATGGCTTCGTGGTTCGGCGGGACAGCCTATCCACCAGGGGCTGTATCCTCCGCCACTCAACGGTGGACGGCGTCGAGAGAAAGCCGTTACGGAAGGGGAGACGTCGTCTGCCGAAAGTTTTAATATTCTCTTTTGGGGCCGTTCCTGGAAAACTCTGTTCTCTTGTCTCCCGAGAGTCGTTAATACTCAGGTATTTCCAATGGTCGTTCGGTCGAAACGTGGTCGGAATTCCTAGCCGACTTCAAAGCTTCCGCCATTTTGTTCTTCGAAAAACCAAGAAGTTCTTGTAAAAGTATAAGCCGATATCTTTTTCGTGGACAAATAGACTTTAATAAAATATCGACATTGAAGTCATGACTTTATCTCTTCTTTCTATAAACCTATCCTGACGTTTAGCTCTCCGTTAAAAGCGACAGGCTGATTCCAAAGTCTGCAGTGTCTGAATATCGATATAGGTAAGATGGATATATACTGCGATTAAATTTAAACGGCGTCTTTTTGATGCCATTTTTTCCCCTAAGAAATAAAACCTTCGAAAGCAAATTCGCATTAATGATTTGCAATTGGGATTTAAAACTTATCATGTGTATTAAGTTAAATGAGGAACATAATTTTCTCTCTCCTTAATTTTCGATTTTGAGTTTGCAACTAATATCCCAGAGGAGGGCTTGTATTTTTAATAAAATCGGCGCTCGTCTTACGAAAGAGAAAAAAAAAACGTGCTTTAAAAATATTTCTTAATTACTGGTAGCCTTTTTAAAAAAAAAAAAAGCTTTTACGTTGCTCAGGTGCTGATTATCATCATTTTCTTTTTAAAGTAATGTCAGGCTGAGAACTTAGTTTTACGACGATGATGATGATGAGGAGGAGGAGGAGAAGAAGGCCTGGCCTCTCGAGGGCCTTGTTATCGAAGAACAAAGGAAAACACCACCAGGGGAGCCAGAGATAATGAGCATAAACTAACGAGATGATGTTGGTTCTAGAACACGAAAACCGGTTCGAGTATCGCTTAGAACAGACTGTTTTAACAATCAGAATATTTTCTTGTGTACCATAACGACTGTTTACCTTTGTAACGGTCGCATTTACCGTTTTGGCTACTTCCTCAAAAGTGCGGAATGAATTACCAGCGAAAGAAACCACAGTATTTTTTTTTAGGATGGCGTTGCTTCCCAAAAACCAACATGAAGACGTATTGCCATACGCCTAAAGCAAATTGCCAAAAGAACATGTACTGTCCAGCTCACGATATTAGCACTGGCGAATGTGTCAATCAAACCAGATCGATTTTTGGGAGGGGTGGGGGGGAGGGTAGGAAGGCCATGTTATCTATATATATGGCCAGGACAGGTTGTGTACAAACTAGATTAATAAAAGTGCCCGTACTCTATTTTGATCAATTGACTGCTCCAAGTCAAACTCGTGTGGCAACTTATAGTGATCGACTTCACAATTGTGCATGATCTTAATGGGAAAGGTGGCCACCGAAAAACAGCACTGTAGTCCCAGTGGGGATCGACTCGTGAGCTAAAAATACAATCAACCAACTCGTCAACAATCATCGACTCGTCAGTATTAAACAGTACGTCCATCTAGATGGGACTTGCTTTTATTTATTATAATGACTCGAAATTTAACGAATTACCGCGTAAGATAATTGCCACTTCTCCTCACGCTTTGCTAGCCGAAGACGAAGTAGGACGGAAAATTAGAAAAATATGTATATAACTGCTTTTAATGTTTATTGTTCGAACTCTTTGATTCATGGTTTCTAAAAGTAAACGGCCCATTGTGTTCGAGCGCCAAATTATTAATATCTGTTGGGAATTTTTAAATGTTCGATTTATTCAATGGAAGTTAGCAGACTGAGATTAAAAACTTTCCTTTAAGCAGATTTTGTCTAGGACCCGAGGGAACTATTTCGAAGATGAGAACCGAATTTCCGTCATAAATCCAGTTTCTTTCACAGCTAATTGAACGCCTAGTGTTTCTTTGCTCAAAAATTTAAATAAAATTAGAAAATTCTTTCAGTGGGAGAAAAAAAAAGAAGTTTTTATAGGAGTCGTACATTTCCAGTTTTTTC
This sequence comes from Dysdera silvatica, assembly GCA_006491805.2. NCBI lineage: Eukaryota > Metazoa > Arthropoda > Arachnida > Araneae > Dysderidae > Dysdera > Dysdera silvatica. The sequence goes on along the minus strand of QLNU02015003.1, from coordinate 64,082,320 downwards.
CCCTTTTTTAAAGTCCGTATCAGATAAAATTAAAAAAAATATATATATTTAGTCAAACTTCACCTATATTTTATCTTCTATGATTTCCCCCCTCGCATTTTAGTACCTTATAGTGAAAGAAAAACGGCAATAATCTATGTAATGATGGCAAAAATGACAGACGATTGGGGTTCACATACATTAAGGTAATAATGGATGAAATAGTAAACCAAAGATCAAACAAACAAGAAACGCCTTTTCAAACCAGAAAAGAAATGAATATTAATCATCCAAACTGTAAAAATCATTGCATCATCATCATCTCAAAGTTCTGAAAATGTTGAGCATGTCTTTAAAAAACACTCCATATATATACAGTGAAATCTGGTAAAGGGATCACTTTTTATAAAAGAGAACTCGTAGAGAGTTATGCCTATACTAAAGTATGTCGTGTATAGTAACAACCTGTTTATAGCGACCATTACAGTCTAATCCCAAAGACGGTCACTTTAGACAGGTTCTACTGTAGATATACAGTAGTATGTAACATACGTTTAAAAAATTTTAGAATACGTAATAAATAAAGCTAAATTTTTCAAGCTAGGTCATTTCTCTCTCTCTCTCTCTCTCTCTTTGTTACTTCCTTTATTTTACTCCCGTGTTTTCTAACTTCTCGGTTATCCGTCTTTTCTAGTCCTTCTACAACGAAGTATCGAGTTTGTATTATAACGTTGAAAAGCCAAAGTGGTTATTTATATATATATCATTATCGCATCCATATTATTCGGAATATTGGAGAAAATGTTGTAGAAAAGATCTTATTTCCCGAGCTGTTGGTATAAAGGTCGGGAAATGGCATCTAATATGGGATTAGAGCTACTTGTAATCTCGCTGCTCGAGACGTTGACGGAGCTGGCTGGTTGTTTGCCATTCGTTGGGTAAATTCGCTGGGCCCGCACGGCCACCAAGTAGCTTGTTGAACCTTCTGATGTTGATAGAGGGGAAACAGACTTGATGAATAGAGGTTTTGACGTCTTTTGCTAAAGTAAATTTACTCTCGGGATTCTGCCGATAATGAGGTGTGGATCCCCGCATCGATAACCCTAATTCGACTGTCTGCTAGGAGCCCTCCACTCCTGAGGAGACAAGTGGTTGGAGCAATGAATCAAATCTGCGGAGGAAGGAGTCGCCAGAAGACCAGGAATCTAAGCCTCTTTGACGTTTGGAGAGCACCAAATTTCTCTTATCACTTTGCGCATAGTGTATTCGTCGATACTCTTCTCTTTTAAGGACTTTTTCTTCCCTCTGTGCAGGGATTAAGTTTCGAGATGAGTATCTTCTGGTGACGTCATAAATTATGGCGGCTGAGATGGCCTCAAAAGCAGTCTTAACTGGTTCATTTTGCCGCGGTATGGAAGTCCTTGCCACAGAGAAAGCCACCCAAAATAATAGCTAGTCGCGTTACGTTGATGCTCTGCTACGAAAAGCCCTATTTAAAGTTGGCCCCTACGCTTGCGGTTACATTTCATGAGCTGGAACAACATTTAATATATTTAATAAGAGTGAAACTAATATCGTCCTTGTGGGTGGGGGTCTACATTAGCATGAATATAAGGCTGCTTGCACCTGGCAGATTTTGTTCACCGTTTGGAACTTTTTCATCTCATTTATACACTTTTTAAGTATACTATATTCCTTTATTTAATGACTGGGCTTATTTTTGTATCTGGAAAACGCCTAGCCACTCTTAAAGCGTCCGTGTGGTCCCTCTAATATTGTCTACAGACCCCTGGTGGTCCTTTGTGGTACTTACAGTGCGGGGAGGGGTCAGCAAGGTCAAAATTATCTCCATACTGGCTTTATTATTTGCATTTTCACCCTCTTTTTTCTCAAAAACAAAGCTCTGTGATTATCAATAAGTTTTAAAAATGTAGAGAAGATATACATATGTATGACACGGGATGAAAAATACAAAATACCCAAATTAAAACATATGAGTGAGAAATCGTAAGTTGATTAGAAAATTGATAAGAAATCGTAAAAAGAATCTTCGAAAACAGCATGAAATTAATTCAACTTATTTTTTGTATGATGCCACTATTGCCTATTTCATTGATGTGGTTGGCGCGTCTCCTGCTGTTTTCCGTTGCCAAGACAGTTGAACTTTTGCCGAAATTTAATGAATTCCGCTATTTTGTTTAGGATGCCAGCGGAAATTCTGACTTCACCTCCATCTCAATGCACGTAGAAACTCGTTAACATAGACTCAGATTAGAGAGCTTTGATCGCGAATGCGTTAACGCTCAGCCTTTTCACCCGCGGATAGAATTTTCCGCATTTCTGTTTTCCCCCCCACCCGCTTAATTCCAGAATTGCAGTTCACTTGCTTTGATGGCTTCTTATTTATCCCCTTAACAAATATTCGTTAGGAAATGAGATTGAATGTTCTATGGTATGCTCCACTGGCAAATGCCTAAATGTAATTTGCATTTCCACCACGCGCAGTAGATTTCTGTATTTATAGAACGTAATTAATAATTAGAGTTCGCAGACTCGAATGGATATCTCGAAACGTTTACTTTAAACAACGTGTGGGACTCTCATGCTGAATGGACTAAATATAGACAATCTAAATCAGCGGTCGCCAACCTTTCGGACCTCACGGACCACTAAATCCATAATTTTAAATCCTACAGACCACATTTCGTGAATTTAGTGCAATATAAAGGTGGAAATTGTCATTCAGAATATGAGAATTTCTTAGAATATTATTTTTGTTTTATTATTAATAAAACATTAAAAATGCAAATAATGTCCAGATTTTGCTGCGGACCACCAAAATTTTCCTATGGACCATCAGTCATCCGCGAACCACTGGTTGACGACCACTGATCTAAATGGATTTAGATGTTTATTTTTGCGGAATTGACTTTATGGGGGTAAAATTGCTCGTTCGCCTTCATTTGCGAAGATTGTAGACTATGCCTACATGTCTGTACTAGCGTACTGTACTACGTCTGTAAAAAGCGACACACACGGATACACCTGCTCTACATATCGGACGACCCGTCCGCACATCTTTCCAAAAAAGAAATTTTCATTCCAAATCCAAGCCATGTAATGAACAGTCGTATAAAGTGATTTTAACCGTATACACGTACAACGTTTAATGCGTAAAACAGATGTATTTTAAATTAATGTACAGCAAATGTATTAATGTATAGTTCCCTTCACCAAACGCTCTACGTTAAATTTATGACTCTAGTCTGCCAGACCCGATTCGCAGTAGTGTGAGTATTTGTATGGTTTACATTCTCAGATTGCGCTAAGGGTAATTAGGTCGAGACCGTCGGCTTAGTGCGACGTCCTAGACACGACACGTTAATATACAACCACGTTTGCTGGGTATCGAACCTTAGCTTAAATATTTATAAATATATTGTGGGCTAGTCTGGTTAAACAGTGGTTACGTCATAGAGCCAGTGTTCACTCCAGTTTCCTAACCCTGATGCGACACCCAACACTACCAAAAGAAAAATACCTGTTGCTCCTTATTCCCCCTCGTCCGGGGGTTTTCTTTTTAGTTCTTTATGCCTTAAGGAGTTCAGTTTAGAGCCCTGCACTGGCTGTGGGTTATATCGGGCCGACCGTTGGGCTATGGGCCGGGCCGGGCCTACAAACCGAGCCCGGCACAGGTTCCGTGGAGGCCTCTGCTTTAGAGTTACAACCTGCTCTGACTTGTTCCGAAAATGTCTAGGCCCGCGCAAGCCCGTCGAGCCAAACTGGAGCTTCAAGACTCTTCCCCCCACCCCCCACCTCGCCTAATAGTGGGTGAGTGGAGTGGCTTGATTCTGACACTACCCTTCCCAACTCTCCTCCCCCCCTTGAATATATTTCTCCTCCTCCCCCGAGGCGCTCGTGTATGGGTAGGTCTCTCTGTACTCCAAGTCAGAAAAGACCGGGCCTAAAAAAACAGGCCTGTACAGGGCTCTAATTCAGTTTCCTTAGAAAACTGTAGGTCCCGGCGCTGCATGGCGTTAGCTTGTCCTTGCGCCTTGAAAATACAACCAACCAATGGCGTTGGCTGTAGTTAAAAAGTTCTAGTTTTTAAAACTAGAACTTCATTCCTTCATTATTTTTTAACCTTACAGATCATTTCAAATGATCTGTGCTTGGCGCAGAATGACCCTTGTCCTTGCGCCATACAATTACAGCCAACCACAAAATGATCTGTAAAATTAGAAAGTAACGAAGAAGTAATACGTGTACGTGTGACTTCAAGCTTTCGAAAGTAATGGCATCACGGATAGTGGCACTATTATTGATAGTGTACTGTCTATTTTGGAGAGGTTGAACTTTAAAATCGTGGATATGTAAAACGTAATATCATAAAGCACACTTTTTATGCTCTTTGTATAGTATCTTCGGATTTACTCATTATTTTCATTAAAGGGCAAAGGACGGAGGAAAGAAATTTATATTCTGAGGTGATATCTCTCCACTCGTCGTGTTTAGCGTTGCCTTAATGAGAAAATAACTCGAAAGCCAGGAGGAACAATTCCGTTCAGAACTTCCGCATAAATTTATCTTCAGGGTGAAGGGACTAGCTCGAATTCGTAGCAGAGAATTAATTATTCAATTAATTGAACAAAGGAGACCCATTTGAATAATGTGATATCTCTCAATGTTCAAAGCTCCCCGAATTCATGCCACATTACATCAAACCTCCTCCTCCTGTATTTAAAACCTTTGACACGTGCCAATAGTGAAACCGACACCCTTTCATTAATTCCTTTCTTTGTCTTTTACCCACCCCTTTCTCCGGTTACCCATTCATATGATGTCAGCGCGTAATTGCTACGTATTTGATCCTCCAAACCCAGATTCATCCGAAAAGTTCTGTCAGCATGCATGTTCACCACCTTTATAATTTTGAATATACTAGCACTGAAATGCCTTGCGCATTTCGGGATGACCGGGCCTTGAGATGCTCTAAGCCGGGGGTCTTCAACCTTTTTCAATCCAAGGGCCAATTTTTCTTGTTCCCATAGGCCCGCGGGCCGCACTACGGTATCAACCATATTAGAACAAAGGCAGCTCACGTTGTGCGCCCCCCCCCTGGATCGGCCTTTGTTATTATTTTTTCCTTAAGTCCCTATATTAGTTTAGCGTGCGCACCCAGTAATATTTTCAAGATTTGCCCCTGAGACTGAATAATATACGGCGAACTCTGTCTAAGGCGGAACCTGCATAAGGCGGAAACTTGCTCAAAACGGAATTTCTTTGCGGTCCTTTCAAAAGTTAATGGTATTTAACATTAGCTAAAACGGAAATAGGGAGAATCACCTGCATAAAGCGGAAAATCGCCAGTAGGAAGAAAATTTTCTCAGCAGAAAAAGGAAAGAGGGTTGTAATACAATGCAAATAGCAAAGTGGGGGATGACGAATAAAAGACATTTTACAGATATAGAATGCCCTTGTCCGCATAGGCGTAGCCACGGGGTGGTTTTGTGGGTTGTAACCCCCCATTGCAATGAAATTTTGTATATTTAACATAGGAATATATGAGTTGTAGCTCTGTAACCCCTCCCATTAAGCCTATAATCCCTTGTGAACTTTCTGCATACGCTGGTCCAACCACCATTTTGCACACCACCCACCCACCATAGCATACCCAGAAAGTTCATAAGGAGAGGGTTACAGGCTTACAATGGGGGGTTACAGAGCTACAACTCCATTGTATTTACATGTATACTGTACACAATTTCATCACAATAGGGGTTATACGCGGTTGGGGGTGTAATTCCCACTACAATGAAATTTTGTGTATATACAGATGGATATATAGAGTTGTAGCTCTATCCCCATTGTAAGCCTGTAACCCCCTGTGAAATTTCTACTTCAGCCTATGCGCAGTAAGTGCTCAAGAACAGTAACGTTTTCAGAGCATGCAGTCAGATAGTGGGGAAGATGTTCATATCAGCATATTTAGAATAGAATTTGATGAGTCCTAAGATGAATTTTTTTTCAATCACTGTTGCACTGCAAATCGATAAAACTACACCTAGTGCCCATATACGCTAGAAAACTAAAGTAAAACACGATTGAGGGGAACCTCGTGTTACTTTAGTTCTATAGTGTTTTAAGATATTTTTTATGAAATATGAAAATGACAACAGAATAAAATATATAGATTTCAGACTCGGAGGGAGCAGGGACGTTATTTTTGTGTGAAACAATTTGTATTTTTTCGTGAGCCGGCGGGCCACATAAAACATGTCGGAGGGCCGCGGATTGAAGACCTCTTCTCTAAGCATTACTTTTGAGTACGATGGGATGTCTCTGTATATATATGCATAAATGACTCCAATATAATATTTGATATTCTTCGTTAAAAATAGTGTGTATTGCAATGTATTTCTAAACGAAAAAAATCAATTGGAAACGAATTCTATTGGACTTCTTTGGCTACGGGAAGCGACCCGACTTTTAAGTCATCAAGGATTTTTATAATAATAATACGTTATTTATGATAGAGATGCATGAACAGAGCCGAAGAGAGTGGGGTAGGAAGCGTGCGCTGCAGCCCGGGGAGGGCCGAATGAAGTCTGATTGTTTGGCTTTTTTTATGGCGCAAGAGCATCTGGGCTATACTGCGCCAATACGAATGAAGTCTAGAGGCCCACGCTGGCAAGAACCTGTACTTTGGGGGGGTTGCCCAAGAAAGGGGGGGGCCATGGGGCCGGTCGAAGCAAGCCTGGGGGCCCCGCGATGGCTCTCGGCATAAATGCAAAGTGTAACGCATTTAATTAACGTGTCTTCAGAGAAACACACTATACAATAATTTTACACTTTATCTTTTTTCTCTCCTCCTCCCCCACTTACTCCAGCTTTATCTCTACTTTCCTTGACCGATTTCGGTCGTAATAGAAAATAGTTTTGGGACTATGGCGTTATTAGATGGACATTCCTGTTTTTATCTCTTTACTCTAATGCACGAGACATTCCCGAAACATAGTGAGTAAATGTCAAACACTCCATTCCCGAAATTTAAGTTTAGCTTGCGGGCGTAAAATTCACGAATGCGCTTTGCACTCAGCAGTGGCCTAGGTAATTGACGTTGGTTTTCCTACTTCACCTTTGACGTCGTTTAGCTCTTCACTAGGAATGAAGAGTTACATAGCAGTAGGATTTTCCTCAACTTCGCAGCAGTTATTTTAATCTATAATAATCAATCATATAATGATAATCATCTTAATTGTTGCTCACTATTAATTTTCCCAGAACCTCGTTGCTCATAATCACCTTCTTAAAAATAACAGGGATAATTATCTTTCTAAAAATAATAACCGTCTTCTCATAATCTAATGATAGTCATCTTCCCACAATTTAATAATGATAATCATCCTCCCACAATTTAATAATGATAATCATCTTCCCATTATATATAATAATGATTATTCTTATATGTAATGGGGAATAAAAAATAAATATGCGCTTCTAGGAAAGATAAGACATAGTAGATGATAAAGACAGAGCAGGATTGTAACAATGCTTAGCCTACAAATTAATCATAATCTTGACATTGCCCTTGTGGATTGGCATCCGAGGCGACCGCTTTCAAATCACGACATTGAATACAACATTTAAAAATTAAAAATAAAAGTAAATAAGTATTTTTTTTTCCATATAATCTCTTTAAAGAACTGCATGGTCGTTAGCTTGCCACTCGCTTTGTTTAAATTTAAATAAACGTTCAAACAAATCGCGCTTTTTGCAAAATATCCTTTAAATAAATTAATTTTTTTCTAAATACAGCGAAAGGAATGAACAAAATTCTTGTATTGTCATTTTAATTTTTGTTACATTCCATTAAAAATAATTAGGGTTTTTATTTCCTTCATCCGGGATTTTTTTTAATTACTTTTTATGTTAGTTTTTTTCTTTAACTACTTTGTAACATTATTGCTTTTTAATCCCTTTCGGAAGGGAGAGAATGCTTTTTTTGCCTCCTGTTTAAAGTAATACGTTTGTGTATGTTATTTTTTCCTTATTTACGATCGTTTCCAATAATTGAACACCGCAATAGGATGTTTTTTTTCCGCCATTATTAAAATCATAATGTGTTTCGTAAAGTCTATAAACGATGCAAGCGGATTTGGGTACCTCCTTTCTGACCATTACAAAACAGCGAGGAAAAAAAACTTTTTTCGCTGTTTTTTTTTTTTTTTTGTAACAATTTGTTTTTTGATTTTTGTTACAGCTGAAAGTAAATTAATTTTTGCTCGATGTTGCAATTCGCCGGTGAACCCCTGTTTGTTAAAAATGAATTTTAAGTTTTTTGTAATTGTTTTTTTGCCGTTGTTTGGTTTCCAATTTTTGAAAGAGGGGATTAAAAAAATTGCTGATTACAAAAATGAAAGTTCTACTATGGTCTGTCTCTCCTCTTAATCCCTGGTGACGTATAAAAAATATTTCCGCTTTCGGATAATGACAGGGTATTATTTTTTTTTTCTTTTGTTTTTTAATTATCAGTTTTTATAGACTATATTTCCATTCGTTAACACGTGAGAGCTTTTGCAAATGTGTCCCACATGCATGTATTTTAATTTAATAAGAAAGAGTGATGGTTGAACTGTATTTTATGTTTTTTCATGGAGGGTTTTTGTGTGCGTGCGTGTGTGTGTGTGAAATAGATCAATTTGGAAATTTCATATCCATGTCGATATTTTAGCTCGGGCGCTTAATTGTGTTTGTAAGCGAATGATTTGGAGATCTAGTTCGTCCCCAATGAAGCCCAATTAAAGACATGAACTGGTGACCCTAATTATTTTACGATATTCGGCCCCCCCAGCCACACGCAAGTGGATCCTCCCGTGAATTCGATTCAATTAAAAGTGAAAGGAGAAAAGTCGAATCAATTTTCTCTTGTTCGAAAATGCAATGAAGAAATTGAAAATCAATCAAACCGATTCTCAGCACAAATTGACTTCCTGTATTTCTTGTTTCAAGTTTCGATTGAGGGGTGAATTTAGTGAATTAGCCAGTGAAGTGAGAATTAGAACACGTGATGACTTGGAACACGGAAAGGGCGGCCTTTACTTTTATTTTAAAATCCTTTTCGGCCTTTGTTTTCTTACTTCGCGAAGAATTTGGTTATCGGCCATGTCAAAAATTATGGGCGGCGTTTCTGCCTTGCTTTCCTGCAAATGTGAATGTCACTTCTGTCATAATTTGGCAAAGAAACATGCGCATTGGTAGTACGCAACCACATCATTGGATTCTGTATTATCTCCACTAATAAGTGGCGTAGTTGAGGAGCTATTGGCGTTTTGCATGTGCTCCATCCCTCGGTTAGTTTTTGAGAAAAGCATTGCTATCCATTCACGTTCTTGTTTCCCCGTGTAGCTTATATACAGGGTGTCTCAGCACCAGGGTTACAAACTTCTAGGGTAGGGTACACCTAGACGACTCGGGATCACATAGCAATGCTGGTCGCAAACCACTCACAGCGCTAGTTCTAAAACCTTCCAGCATACACAAATATTTACAACCAGTGCGTAAAAGCGTCAGGTCAGCTGCTCAAGTGCATAGATGATTAGGACATCGCATTTTGCTCTTCTCATGCACTGGTTGTCACTATTTGTGCATGCTGGACGGTTTTAGAACTAGCGCTGTGAGTGGTTTGCGACCAGCATTGCTATGTGATTCCGAGCCATCTAGGTGTACCCTACCCCTCCTAGAAGTTGGTAACCCTGATGCTGAGACACCCTTTATAACCCCTCACCGTTCGGCTGAAGTGTTTAGTTTTAGGTGTTCGACGGCCCCGTGGAATTTTCGTTCTCTATCCCTGAGGTGGCACAATGGTAACGTGTTCACTTAACGTGCCTTTAACTCGGGTTCGACTCCCGATGATTTAAAAACAAACGAGTGAAAGAAAATCACCGATAAAGGTCGATATTTAAATTTAGCGGGTTTCAATTAACATTAACTCGCAACTCTCTAAATCGCAACTGTCTGAATCGCTACTATAATTCACTTTGAATCGCCACTCTCCAATTCTCCCTTCTCTCAATCGCAACTCTCTAATTCTCAAGTAACTCGGTAGGTTTTCAACGTTAACAATAGCCATCATTATTGCATTTACGGAAGACCTTTGCCTTGTCCTTTTCATTGCGTATAGACAGGCAGACAGGAAAGCCAAAAGCAATAGCGGGTTCAATATCTATTGAAACGCACTAAAGGGGGGGCGTACTGACTAATTGATCACCATAGTTAGAGGGTTGGTTCCCTAAACTTTAAGAGGTTTGGATTCTACGAGAATGCACAGGTTCTTTTCCCTACGTTGACGTTGTGGTAACCCATTTGTTGGTCGTGCCGTTAAGCCGAGTTTGGCTCCCAATGCTCTCATGGAGTGCGTACCGTTTTCATGTTTACCGTGATCCGGAGTTTGGTGTCCTTGTGGCAGGAGAGGTTCGAATTCTTCGAAAAACTGTAGGTCGCTGCGCAGCATTACCTTTGCCACTTGCGTCATAGAAACATAAGCAAACAAAACGTCTTAGACGACTCTTTGACCTATCTGTGTAAGAAAAAGAGACATTGGACATGGACAGGAGTTGGGAAAGGTGGTTGCCGAAAGCTGCGCTGTAGTCCCAGGCAGCGGTCTTACAGAGGATATAAATCCTTAAACGCCCAGGTAACCAATCCTGATTTGTTTTAATAAAAGTTGGCAACAGTTATGATCGTTGTTTCCGATTCATTCATTCGTGGCGAAAAGGCCTGATTTTTTCGTATCCAAACTAGCAATTTTTGTCAACGTCTCCCACACATCTTTCAGCTTTAAAGCCAAAAGGCATTCCTTTTAGAAATACAATGAATATTCTTCTTCTTTTTTTGTGGATTTACGGAAATTGTGCTTCGGGACTTCGGCCCGGAAGGCTGCCGCCCCATTTCAAAATCTTTTTCTCGCCGCCTGAAATTTCATTTCCTTTTTCTGAACAGGTTCGACGTTCAAGCTTTAATTTTCTGACGGGCATTATTCTGTTCTAATGCGTTTATAGGCTTTGAGACAAGAAAAGTTGGCAAAGGTAGCTCCGAAAATGGCGAAAGCGAAAAGTTGATAAAAGCGAAAGAATCTCCCATAATTGGCGCGTTCTCCCGAATAATATCTATTTTACTTTTGTTGCTTTCGGTTCGCTTGTTTTTTTATTTTGGTAAATCGAGTTAAAATGCTTTTTTTTTTCTACTCAAAATAATAAATAAATAAAAAGATGGGATGGGCTTCTGTCTTCTAAAGCCTTTAAATTAGTGCCGACATCCAAGATAGCGCCCCTACCTACCGTGGCAGGAGGCAGCGCCACCTGGCGGACAGGAGCTTCTTCAAAGACAAGCCCATCCTTTATAAGATTAAAGACCTTTCAATCTAGTTCGCATCAACTCCTTTTCTTTCTTCCTCCTGCCTCTGGCTGAAGAGCGTGGCGAAGCTGTATTACGAGGAGCGACGATAAATAATGCGCCACCAAAAATGGCGCTGAAAGCAAATGGGGGAAAATCTCCGAAGATTATTATTTTCGTTTTAACAAGAATATCCCCCCTCCCCCCATAAACTTTTTTTTTTATTATTTATTTTAAACCTTTGAATGATTGAAGCTGCTTTAAGAGAAGGAACAAGGCTTAAGATCGAATCGCTTTAGCAGGAGAAAATTCGACAAGTCCTCCAAAATATTTAAGAAGTTAAGAACTCAGGCTTAGACACACATACTCATTTATTCATCATATACGTCCGCGAGAATTAAAATCTTTAAAAGTGAGATAGTGCACGGTTCGAATGGTCTAAATGGCCATACTTTGAATAAATAAGTAGGCGCCGGAAGTTAAAGATGTGAAGTTTCCGAGTTTTGGGCGTTCGTAGGTTCCGGCCCAAACCCCGCTTCCTCATTTGGGTTTTGTTCATTTTCAGGTATTTATAGGCGCCTTTATCCGGGCACGAAACGCCGATGTCCGGTTTTAAATAGGTTCCAGGAATTACAAAGCGACGCCCGGTACGTGCCGGCGAAAGTGTAGTCAAGATTAAAGTAAACTTCGGTCGTTATTTTCTAAATGAGAAGCGTGTTGGGGAACGATTCCGGTGGACAAAGAGAACTTTGTTCGACCGATGGAGTTTGATGTTTGGCAATGGTTAGCCACGGGCAATTGTTTGAGAAAGTGATTTATTACTCTTCTTTTTAATTTCCTTTTACCTTAAGGCATTCATATATCACATTCAGTAGTCCCACAATGATTTTTTTTATGTACAAATGCAGTACTTGTAACTCTGAGTGTACTGACATTGGAGATAGTTAAAAATCTTTGTGCACCGGCTACTGTAAAACCTTCTACATCGGTACATGGCGCGGGGAGCACTGTATCAGTATTTCTCGAATTTAAAAAAATAATAGCAAATTGTCCATTGGATTTTGAGGTACTTCAAAAAAAGTATTTAATATGCCGCGTTTTAAGGGACATATATTAAATTTTGGACATCTTTTCAGTCTGTTTCTTTACCGTACAGTATCGTAGCTTGTAGGGTCTCAAGATGGGTATCTTTGTCCCGTAAAATAGAGAGTATCCTAAAAAAAAATGCGAGACAGACTAAACCTTCCACACCCACATAACCCGTTTCGCATTCTTAAATACGAAACGAATTGGATATAATGCGAATTTCTACCGTTTATTTTATATCTTTAAAAGTACGTGCTCCTTTGTTATGTATGCGATTTTACCATCAAACTGAAAGTGATTAAAACCATTTTATAGCTCTCGTCATTTCACATGGTCTCGTATTTTTGCAATTAACTGATCTTTTTCTTTACTGCTGGCGTTGATTATGTTAAAAGTAAGAACTAAACCTTTTTAAAAGAAAATTCTTTTGTCTTTTATTATCCCATAAACCTTAAAAGCTAGAATTCCATGAAAAAAATTGATTAGTTTAAAAATAAAAAATAAAAGTTTTTGGTGGGCTATTTTTCAATTTTATAGAAGTCGTTCTAACATTAAATTTTGCGGTTACGAGCAGTAAAATTAATTGTGTTTATCTTTAAATGCCAGTCGGTTAAGAAAGACGCACTTCAATTATTTAAATAGCACGACAGTGTATGTAAATTCCGACATGTAAATTTAGAACCTGGGATTTTTAAGTGCAGAAGCGCGCGAGGAAATTAACAAGGGAAATTAAATTCCAAAATTTAGCACCACTGCCTCCAAAGGCCTCTTATATTTAGCCATTTCGTGGTTAATTGCAATTTGTAGCAGGCCGTGCCGTGGTAACTCCTTACACCCTGTTATCCCGATTTCAACCCCCAGTGATGGGGGGAAAATCGCTTACCGATTGACTGTTCACTGTAGTCCGGGGTTTGGTGCCCTGGGGTATAAGAGGTTCGGGTTCGCTAGAAAACTGTAGACCCTTGCACAAGACGGCCCTATAATATATATATTCTGCATGTGGTCCTAGTTCTTCAGTGTTTAGGAAGTGGCATACGAAATATATTAAAGCTGTGGAACCTTACATATATGGGCTCGTATATAACTCATTTATCTTACATATATATTCACAGTAATAACGATTGCATAATACTGTTGGTATAACTGTGGTTTACCCCCCCCGGGTAGAAAATGTTTTGTCCTCCCTGGCGAATGACATGTGTACCTAGCATTGAATTGCGGTTCATGGACCCCTCCCCACTGAATTTAAGACTAGTTACGTCAACGAACAGTACTCGTAATATTGTGAAATTCTTGTTTTACTTAATGGTTTATTTTTATAGAATCAACCTTTTACATAAATTCGCATGCGTTTCCATCCTAACAGTAAATACAGCCATGCCAAGGGTCACCACCTTCTGATTCGTTGGATTTGAGTAAGCTTGGTCGTTCGTAAAAATATTGTGCAGTGATACGGTCGCTTGTAGGGTTCCCCTGTAGATGAACGACTGACGATGTTTCACCTTCACCTGACAGTTAAAAACCGGCAGATCCCAATATGATGAAGTAGTGACTACCAGAATAGTGACGGCATGGACAGGGCCGTTTCTGCCATTAGGCCAAAGTAGACTATCGTCTAGGGCGGCAGAATTTTAGGGGCCGCAAAAATGGCGAAAAATAAATTAATTTTAAATCAAACAAAGAAAAAACTGAGCAAATGAGGAGAAAAAATGAAAAAGAAGAAAAATTAAAACATATAATTGTTTTCAAAAGCATACGAAACAATTACTTAATAAGTCTTTACTTTGACGAATGTGAAAATGTTTGATGTGTTTCATTGTTTAATTTTGCACACAAGTTCTTTTATATCTAATACATTTAAGCCTTCTAGCTCTGATAATACAACGTTGTGTTTTGAAATATTACTCCGTCAATATTACAGTTTTCAAAAATATAAAATGTTGAAATTAAACAATTATAACATGTAGCAATTGTTTTACTATTCACAATACCCTAATATTACAAAATAACTAATATAAGTTTAAAATATAAATATAATTAACGGGTTTAATGATTAAAAGTATAATAGAACATTTACGTTGTTGAACCGCTGGATGTTGATGGTGAAAGAAAGGGGAATATAGGCGAAAGCATTCGCTTTCTTTTTGGTTTTACGGCTCAAAGACTACAGTGGTCATGCTGCGCCGGGACCTACTGTTTTCCGAGGAATCCGAACCTCTTAAGGCCTGGGGAACCAAACCCCGGACTACAGTGAGCAGTGCGATCTTTATGAGATCTCTGAGTAAGCGTTCTTTTTGCACTGCTGGGAGTCGAACCCGGATTAGCCGCGCAATAGGAGAACGCGTTACCACACTGCGCCACCGCAGGGCATAGGCGAAAGCGTGACGATAGCAAAAAGATGGGGGAGGCATATTTTAATTCCCGCCTAGGGTAGCAAAACACCTAGAAACGGCTCTGGGACATGGATGAAAGGTAATGCTTTACTACACAAAATTATCGTTAGGGCAGAAGGCAAAACGAAAAATAAGAAACAAGCAGCATTTATTCATTATAAAAAGCAAATAAAAGTCCTCTGTCGTATGCCCTTCATCTCCTGTCTTTGATTCCCAACGTACGTTGATGTATTTTATACTGTGGAAAATACCGAAATAGAGAAACGTTCGTTGACAATGATCTCTGGAGTTGAGACCCAGATAATGATGCCACCTTAAATAATGGTGAAAGAAAAGTTATTAAAACTATTTCTTGTTATCAAGCTGTTTTATCTCAAACTCATATCTCGGTACTAATCCTTTGTTTCTTCCATTATAGGCTCACACACTTACTGAAAGCAAGGACCCTCCTGAAGATGGCAGTAGCAGCTCTTCAAGGTAAACATAACTCGTTTCTTTCTAGCTATTAAGTTTTCTTCTCCTTGTCTATTCGTTATATGTCCTGCAGGATCCAACAAATTAACGGACTTAGCAGTTTTGTGTTTAAGCCCGGCAAAAAAATCCAGGTTTAACGGGTCATAAAACATATAAATACCCGGGATCAACTTGGA
>QLNU02015003.1:64040376-64066718 GCA_006491805.2 Dysdera silvatica | reverse complement strand
CTTACGTTTTGAATTGTTAAATCTCTGGCAAATGCGGTTGTTTTCCCCGCAGTTGGTTAGGAATTTTGCCTGAAAAGTCACCTCCCCCTTTCTCAGGGGCGTACTGGACCACCGGACCGGTGCGTCATCATGGGCAATAGGACCCACGCCCTTCGATAATCAAAGGTATGCGCCATTTGAGAGGACCCGTTCCTGCCCCTTCTTCTCCAACAGGAGCTGGAGCCCTAGAAAAAGAGAGAGAGAGAGAGAGAAAAGAAAGCTATAATAAATTTTGCCGTATCACACGGTTAAGGTTGTTCTTGGAAAGGAATGGCGGAACCTTTACATGTTGGAAGGCTGCATTAAATTAGCTGTACTGTACGCACATGTTTTTGTTTTTTATTGGCGCAGTGTAGTTCAGATGTTCTTTTGCGCCATAAAAAGCCAAAACAAAACAAACGTACATGTTTCTTTGTGTCAGTCAATCAAGGAAGATTATTTCGTTAAATCTTCTACTCTTTTATACTTTACTTAGGTAGATTTTAAGATTATAATACAAATTAAAAAAAAACGAAGTAATCATATTAATAAAAATAAAGGGATTTTTCTGCAAAATTTTAATTTTGTCAAAAGGCCGCACCTAAGGGCCTCGAAGGCCGCATGTGGCCATAAGGCTGAGGGTTCCCCCACCCCTATTCTTGGATTATTTTGTCATTGAAACGAAAGTGGACCTTGCGCTCATTGATAATTCCTATAATGAAGCCCTATTTTATCCCCCGAGATGAAAGATGTCCGAATAATTTAGGGGAGATGGTCAGGGCTGGGCTTACGGTGTTAGCGGCCCTGGAAAACGCTTTGACAAAACAAAATTGATTTCCTGATACTTGCAATACATTTTTGGCGGCCAGCTCGCACACCCCTAAGCACGGCTCTGAAGATGGTGTATCCGTTTGTGAATGGAATATATTACTCATTCCCAAAAGACCACTAATGCGTTAATATTATAGTCAGTTGAGGGGTTATTTTTAATTATCAGTCGTAATGACAGGTAAGTCCAAGGAGAATGATTTGGATTGTATGTTAATCGCCCAATTGACCTGAGCCCAGTTCTCCTGCCTCTGACCTGAGCAGACCGGAATCTCTTTCATTCATCGAAATAATACTAATTTTTTACCAGTTGTCCTTGACCCGACTACGGCGTTACTGCAATAGTTGCTCACCCACATGCCAACCATTTAAATATATTATTTCTTTGTGCAGGAGAAATGTACGAACATTTTTTTGACGTTGATATTTGAAATCTGAAATTGATTCGTTTTAATAGTTATGTATGCATTCACTGACATTGCTACAGTAATCTTTGCGTACAATTTATGCTCGTAGTATTACACGACAAAGGGGAAATTATTTGTGGTGCATTTGAATGCCCTTTTAGCCTTGTTTCAAAATTTCTAAAATTTCCTGGCAATTGGAAAAAATTCAGAACCGGCTTCCTTTAGCAGAAACATGAAAAGTTGTTTGTATAATTTGAACATTTCATAATGGAACTTGCAATTCGATGGCAATTGATACGCAGGGTTCCTAGGAAAGACCGGATGCGGCCAATAGCCTTTGAACCAAGACAGATATTGCAGCGAAAATTAGGTATTGGTATAGTAAAATGACTATCACTAAATGACTGCACTATCAGATGAGATGAAAAGCAGCTTCCCTGGTTGCTGAAGGATTGAGGAAGTTAAAAATTTTATTTCGAAAAATAATAAAGATAGCGAAATATTTTCAATTACAAAGTTGTAGAGTGTCCTTCAGTTAGTAAAAAAAGAAATACGGCTCACATTCCGTATGTGCACGTACTGTCACAAAGTGAGGTGTTCCGGATGTTTCAATGCATAGCTTTCAGTTAATGCTTTCTAGAGCTTTAGAGGTTGGGTTGAAATTCTTAAAGAAAAGAAACCATGGTATCTCTCCTATAAGAACTTCAACTCGAATTTTAAAACACCTGAAAGCGATGCATTGAAACTTCCTGAAAACTTCCTGTGTGGAAGTACCTGTACCTAATTTATGTGAGCCGCGTGTCTTTACTTACTAAATGAAGGATGCTCTACAACTTTCTAATTGAAAATATTTCTCTATCTTTATTATTTTTCGAGAAAAAAAAATTTAACTTCCTCAATTCGCCACCAGGGGCGCTGCTGTTCATCTCATCTGATAGTGCATAGTCATTTTACTATACTAATATCTAACTTTCTTTGCAATATCTGTCTTGGTTCAAAAGTTATTGGCCGCATTCAAACTTTCCTATGTGCACTGTATATAGCTCGCCGAAGATATATTTTCAAAATAATTAACATTCTAATATTACTTTTAAATATATTATTTTACATATTTTTCTATAACATTAGGAATATAATGATGGTATTGCTTACCTATGGCGTATTTAATTGAAACCGTTTTTGATTGAAAGATGTATGTAGTGGCGTTAAGATGGTTTAAACGCGTTTGGGATGTAAATTGTAAATGTAAACCAGTTTTACATTTCATCTTTCTCTCTCTATTTTTTTTCTTTAGCTTGGCATGAAATAAAATGGCGCTTTGTTAAACGGGTTGATGAAAAACACTTGTTAGACCACCTTGTTCGGGAACTTGGCATTATTCGACAGACATTTGGCAAAACTCTGAACCACGTGTTTTAATGTATAGTTATTTTTCTCCCTTCTGTTACGAAACGCTATGTAATAACACGCTTTTCGGAAGAGGTCCAAACGTCAGAGTAACTATTTTACTAGTACTGAGGCACAGCTGGCAACGTCGCTAGCTTCCGAGAAAAGCGAAGAAAAACGAAACGTGCCATCGATCATTTTGAACACTCTTTCCCGTTGTGTTAACTCGCTTGCTGGCATATCATTTTTACATGCGAGATGCTCTTAGAAAGTTCAGATTTGAGAAATGTCGAGCGCTGAGCAAAGTGGAGAATGCAGGTTAACTGAGATATTAAATCGTATTTGTTTGTGTTCGTTCAATATACGATTCCTTTACTGCCTCTCTCTCCCCCCATTCTTTCAATGGCCGCTATGATGGACCAAATCCGTGGACTATTCCACCCATCTATAGCAGACGAGCAAAATCATTCATCGACTCGATCAGTGCATGATTCTGCACATCTGTGATGACTACAGCCACAATCTTTAAGCTGAGGTTCAAACCCCAACGAGGACAACGTAATCGGCGGTCGCGTTAAGAGGTCAATCCCGTCCCAGATAACGCATTGTGCAGCTTCTGGAGTCGAGAATGAATCCCCACCCCCACCCCCAAAATAATCTCGATGGTGCGCTTCTAGTCTGCCGCCAAAAATAATCTACGATAATCTTCATCATGGACTGAACGAGTACTTTTTTTTTTTTCCTCTGTACTTTTGTGTATATAATCTTCGTTTCGTTTCAGTGCCACCAACTACTTCAAGGGTCACAAGTCACCTCGCAAAGTGCAGTTGAAGGAAGTTCATCACGCCAATGAGACCGCTTCGGTCAAAGTCATCACACCGGACGGTGTCACGCTCGTCCAAGCATCGTCCACTATGACCAGCGATCATCCAAGCTCCAAAAGCAAGGAAGACAAGTCTTCGAGCAAAGACAAACATCATCACCATCATAAGAACAATAGCAATGGTAAAGTTCCTCATAAAAGGAGGCCGGCACCTCCACCGCCCCCCAAGCAGCCCCCAAAACGACCACCACCTCCCCCGCCACCCGATTCTCCAGAACCTACATCGGATGTGGTAGTGATCCTTGACAAAGAAGAGCAGCACGAAGATATCGATAAAGAACTACAAGAGCTCAGGTAGATTTTAATGTTTGTTCATTTGGGAATTTTCTTTCCTTCGTCCATTTTTTTTTGGTAAATCGATGCAATGTCTTTAAAATTTTGACGAATCATGCTTTTCGTTTGTGTATTGCTATGTAGGATATTGCAATGTTGTTTGGGAAATTTGGGGGTAGAAATTTGAAAATATTAGAGATGTTACAGAAGAGGTTTTGAAAGATTGGCTTAAGAACGGAAGTATAGACTGGGAAAAGTAAAGGTAGCAGGGAAGGAATTTGAAGTATTACCTGTTGGAGTAAATGAGTACAGCACCATTAAAACGTTTAAAGAATAATGAATATCAAGATAAAGAAGTACTGGAGGTAAAAGAAAACTATGGGAAGAAAAGACTAAGAACTGAATGAGGGATCTACGAACAGAGATGGACCTAGGTAACATTGAATACAGAGGACCTCAATTGTGGAATACGTTACTTTATAACTCTGTATGAGATGTGTGAAATATAAACATTGTCTGCAAAAAATAAATTTAAGAGGTAGTCAAAGTACCTTAGAGCCTTTAGGACTCTAACATTTAGTGAACATGAACTATGAGTATGCTCGTGTTCCCACGCAACCTGGAAAACCTGGGATTGTCCGGGAATTTGAAATAGTCCCTAAAGGTCAGGGAAAAAACAAGACTTTTTGGTCAAAACTGAAAAAGTCAGGGAAAAACTTTAACTTCTATTTGGAATAACTAAATCTCCCACGAACTTGAAGCCGTTTTCTCCCGTGGCCGTAGTTTAGTTAAAGTTTTGTGATCGATCAGGGGGGGAAAAAGAAAAGTTAGAAATTTTTTGTCTCTATTGCAACTGGATCATTGGTATTCGAGTAGTGGTGCCCCTCTCAACCCCACTTTTTGTTTTGGGGGGTAATGCCCGTATCCAGAGGGGGATCCTAGGGACCGCCCCCCAAAAAACTAAATTTTTAATGGGACTTGGCTACGGCCTTGCATGCTGTGATTGTATCAATACATGCTGTAAAATTTTTTGACCCACCAAATTAAATCCTGGCTACGGTCCTGGGGGGACTCATTTACGCCACTGTTAACCAAAAAAGGGTATTGCATTTATTCTATGCCGGAAAAAAATCGGAATTCCAGAAGGTTCTGTGATAAAATTGAATTCAGGAATTGATCAAGGCATAATCACTAAATATTAAATTTGGTTAAGGTAGCTGGAATATGTGTGATGACACCAGACATCCAAAAAAAAAAAAGGTTGATTCATACTTCCTGGCAATGATCTTTTAAATCTTTGAAGAACTTCCTTTCCTACGATTGACAAGAAAATGTCAACGTGTTTTTTTTTCTTTTTCTTTTCAGAATTGACGAGCGAAATGGACAAGAACCAAGTGGTTTACGATGTCCTCCATGTTACATTTCATCATCATCATCCAGTCCTCAATTGCTGGGTAGCTACGGGTCATCGAGTGAAGTTGAATGCTGTTCCAGCCCCGAATTGCCTTTGCCGCCTCCGCCACCTGCTGGGGATTGTCGAAGAGAAACATCCACGGACGAGCCATTGCCCCCACCTCCGGAAACCATGGACGTTGAATTAGCCAACCGAACCCTGGACAGCACATCCCTGTGAGTATAATAGGTTAACTACAGTTCTATAATTATCCATTGCTTTCTTAACTAATCAGGCATACTTCAAAATATGAGCAAATTCAGACATACCTCGATGAATTGGCATATACTGCTCTTAATAGCTGCACTACTGTGGTTAAATCCACTTTTGAAATGGAACTCAATCAACACAAACCTGCAATCGAATGTAAACTTTTCCATTTTGAAACCGTCGAAATAAATGTATATTAAAAATGATCTGTTAGTTACCAGTTATATAACTCAAAACTATTTCTAAGAATTTTAATCAAGCAAATAGCGACTTGTGGATACAAGAGATGCCTTGTTGCTCTTGTTTTAATAATATATTCGGGTTTAGGATTTAATTCTACTCTCGCTTAAATAATGAATTATCGATTTTGTATCTCTCCTAAGATCTTTGCTGACTCCATTCTCCTCCATCCCTTCACTAGCGTAGTGGTAACGCGTTCGCCTAGCACCCTGTTAACTCGGGTTCCATTCCCTACGGCGCCAAAAAAAAAAAGCGGCGCTTACCAATTAAATGCCTATTGCAGTGTTGGCTCTAGGCCTTAAGGATTACGGCGGGTTCCGTCGTAGCATGACCTTCGTCGTTCTTGCGCCCTAAAACTCAAATCTAAATCCTCTTCCATAAACTTACAACAGGACGAATAGATTAGTTGTGCAATGGCTAAGGAAAATGCAACGGTGCGCGGAAACAATACCACAATCTCTGCCGTCCTGCAAATAAAAAACAAATAAAGGACATGGACAAGTTGAGTATGTCCTGTCAACTGGTGATCTGAGCAAACAACAATATGTATGTATGTTTGCTTGGACATCTAGGACAATGAGCTGCAGAGACACGCAGCAAATCGAGCAAGGGACGAAAATATTGTGGCCTACTTCAAAAACTTCGAAGTCCTTGCTTCGTTTCGAAATAGTATATCAAATCTGCTGCAAAGAGTAAGGTGGTGGTATTTTTTGAAAGTCAGGATTTAATGCCGTTGTTGCTATGTTTGTTATCCAGCACTACTACTAAAGCAATTGTAATAGCGTGTGTGTGTGTGGGAGGTGGGGAGGGGTATATGATTTCAGCTCGCAATCAAAAACAATTGGTACCAGGTTATGATCACTGTCGTACCGAGAGGGTTGATGAGGGGCCATAACCCCCCCAATCACAATACAAGTATGTAGATATACGTATGAATATATATATAGAGTTCTATAGCTCTGTAACATCTCCGCTTCTCTTCTTAGGATGGGCATGATTGTGGTTGATATTAATACCACAGATATAATACCCATAATGACTTGCATACAATATGAATATGTGATGCGTATAATGGTCTACGTTCAGTACTAGCACCACAGATGTAATTAATATCCATAATGCCTTACATGGTGTATTAACACATAGCTGTAATATCCATTATGGCTTACATGAATGAATTATTAATGTCACAACATACCATCTACATTTACCCAAGGTGAACTCTGAATATAACGATACTCAAGGGAGCGTCAAAAATACCGTTATATACGGATCTCATTATGTTTGATATGAACATCAATGTTGTGATAGCTACAAGAGCTAATGCAGAGGGTGTTTACACATGTTTATAAAGACTTTGATTTTAAGTTCAAAAACAAAAAAACTAACAGTGACCCAGAAAAAAAACTGACATGTTATTACCTGAAAAATCGTTTACGACTCAAAATTTAGTTTGCTCTGTAAAATGGCGTACGTAAAATGGCGGCTTGTAAGCTATACATTTGTCCCTTCCGAAGAGGAATATTCGTATTCAATAATTAAAAAACAACGTGAGAAGCATGGTTTTCAAGTTTCAAAGCATAAAATAAGTGATATTATTAATGTAAAATGAAAAAAGTCACCAGGCTTTAATGTTAAGAGGGAAAGATACACATAGGAAATAACACAAAAATGTTCATATTTCTTCTAACATTTCTAAAGTGCATGGTTTTACAAACAAAATACGAAACTTCAAAGAACTGTGGCAAAAGCTTTTCATATGTCATCATCAACTATAAATAAAATAATTAATAAAGATTTGAATTTAATTAAAGCAAAAAAAAGTGCAGTTCATCGTCTGCTACCTCGGCATGTTGCTGAGCGGAAGACTAGATGCGGATTGTTATATGCATCGGCGAATTTATAAAATTGCCGCCCTTAGGCACAGCCTGTACTGCCGCCCCCTCCCTCCTTTACTAAGAAAGGAATATTTGTTTAAAAAAAACGCATATCATACTCTTAGCGTTTCGTATGTAACGGCTATTTTTCATATAATTATTCAAATTAATAAGATACAACTCAAAATTATTGCTACCATAATCTCCGACTTCGTGAATTCGAGACATTTTTTGAATCCACATTAGTTTTAGTTTGGAATCCTGGAGCCTCTGATTTGATCTGGTTTGTAAAAGAAAACTAAAAAGAAGCAAACACAATCACAAATATAAAATTGTAATGAAAGAGCGGTGTTACCAAACTAAATAGGAGCCCGAAACCGCACAGTAACCGTGCTAGATATGAAATGCGATTCATATTGCGCAGAAAGCCCTTTACCAACATGGTCTATCGTTTTGTTTACCTTTAATACGCTTTCAAAACGTTTCATTTCTGGTTCAAAGTCAGAAAGTTAATATCAACAACTAATGGCAATTTCCACGTGTTGATACCAGATACATCCTCTTCTGGTGGGAAGTATCGGATATTGTAATGTAAACAATATGATCATATGGTCATATCTCTTTGTCTTTCGATTCTGTAGTTTTTATTTGCAGGCAAGTTCAAGTAGTCGCCTATATCATCGCTGTTGGAGGAACAAGGCAATAATTAAAAAGAAACATTATTTTCAACATTGTCCAGTTTGGAAAATTTTATTTTCAAGCTTTTTGATGCCGCCTTTGTCCTGTGCCTTGTGTACCTGCCTACTTAGAAATCTGCCACTGGTTATATGGAAGTCATTTATCAGGAAATAGATGGGGGAAAATGTTATAATTGACGAAGTATGGATTTATTTAAATGATTGTAATAAAAAAAAAGATCGATTTATTATCAAAAATATGGCCCGAGAGACTCAAAAGTTTAGTTCAAAGAGAGCGAAGAAACTTTCAGTAAAAGGTTTATGGTTTGCGAGGGTATCTCTTGTAACAGAAAATTAAAATAAGGAAAGTTGAAAAATGGAAATATCAACTCTACATATTATCAAAATAATGTTCTGACTCCTATTTTTAAAGAAGATATTCCAAAATTGTATCCTACTGACTTTCAAAGTGTGGAACTCCATCAGGACAAAGCGAGTAGCTACCTCGTTTCTAGACGCATTCTAGAAAAAACGAGAGCCTAGAAACGAGATTCTAGAAAAAACTAGCCCCGCATTTCTAGAAAAAATGGAACAAGAAACAGGAATCAAGTCAATACCAGTTCTCCATTCCTACCAAGTCTCCAGATAAAACGCAAGTATCGGTAAAAAAGTCGAAAAAATTCGTCTTCTGTTGACGGCGCATGCGTGGCGTGACGTGGAATTTTAGCTCCAGCTATGACGTAGAGTGATGCCCCTGCACAACGAAATCATGCATCTGTATTTGTAGTTGTTGGGGAAGGCAAGAAAGAATGCGCTACACCGTTAAGGTTTTGGTCAAGCATGTGACTTTGTGTAGGGAAGCCATGTGTTAGACATATCTGGTATTTCTTTCCTCCGGAAAGAAAGTTTTGTTTTTAGGTGTTTTTGAAAACAACGTTAACGATGTCGACTGTTAATAAAAGGTACTACCAAACGTTTAAAGCCGAATGTATGACGATATTTAATTTTATTCAAAAATCAAGACTGGGGCCAAAATATGCTTTCTGCACGTGTTGCGGTAAAGACATAAGCATTACTCACGGTGGTAAACGCGATATTACTTTGCATTCTGAGACTGTTGAACATAAGGAGACGTTCAAGGCTGTAGAGTCTAATCATAGTATCAAGCCTTCATTTTTTGCATTTAACGATACCTCCTTTATTAACGCTGAATGTTTATTTACATCGTTTTTGATCGAACATAATTTGCCAATGAATTGCAGCGATCACGCGGGGATGCTCTTTCGGAAAACGTTTCCTGACAGCAGTATTGCAAAACAATATGGATCTGCAAAGACCAAAACTTCTGCAATTATGAAAGAAATGTCCGCAAAGGAATCCTCATCACTTGTTGAAAATTTAAGGTGCTATCCATTTTCAATTGCAACTGATGGAAGCAACGATGTTGATTCAAAGCTGTATCCAATAGTGGTAACTTTCTTCGATTTTTTTATGTGAAAAAATTGTGAATTGTCTTTTATCTATGCCATCTTTGAAAGAAGATGCTACTGGGTTAAATATTGGAAATCTTCTGGTAAGTGCTTTACAATCTAAAAACCTTGCGATTTCTAATTGTGTTGCCTTTAGCTGTGATAATGCACCTGTTATGATAGGAAAAAAGCAGGTGTAGCAGCGGTGTTAAAGAATCATCACCAAAATATTGAAATTATGGGCTGTTCCTGCCACCTTATTAACTTAGCAGCTGAAAAGAGTGCTGCATGTTTGCCATTTAAAATCGATGAAATTTTGGTAGACATTTACTATTACTTACAAAAGAGTTCGAAAAGAAAAGATAGGTTGAAAATTCTTCAAGAATTTCATGAGACTGATATAAAAAAGGTACTAAAACACGTTAGCACTCGTTGGTTGTCTGTTGGAAAGTGCTTAGAGCGTATAATCCAGCAGTGGCAACCTTTGATCAGTTTTTTTAAGGAAGAGGCCATGAAAAGGAATCAAATCACCCCACTTTCTTTCTTTACTATTCCCTCTATCAAAGTTTCGGTTGAAAATGCAGATAAAGTGAAAGAACGTAACAGCAAAAAAGCATCGCAGAAATTAAAAAGGAAAGCTCAAAATTATGTGGATATTTCTAAGAAACAAAAAACTGAAAACTCCATGTCTCGTGAAGAAAGGTTGTTTTATTTTCTGTCGGAAGATATCAATAAGGCTTTCTGTTTATTTTTATCTTATACTGTGCCTATATTTTAAAAAGCAAATGCTCAACTTCAGTCTGCGGAACCGTATATTCATATGCTAAAATCTGTTCTCTTAAAATTTTAGAGGGGAATGCTAGTGAAATTTATAAAACCAAGCGTCACAAAATTATGTAATAATATTTTGAAAGTCCACTATCATGAGAGGAGTAATCAAAAAGATGATGTTGATATCTTAATTGGAAATGGAACACTGAAAGTAATCCAAGATTTTAACATCCATGATAAAAATGAATTTTATGAAAACGTCAGAAGCTATTTCATAGCAGCATGTGACTACATGCACAATAAATTTCCTTTTGAGTTAGAAGTGTTACATCATGCAGAGGTTACACAAATATTGAATTTTGAAAATGCATCATTTTCCAGCTTAAAATATTTTACAGAAAAATTTCCTGTTCTCTGAATTAAAATTTAAACGACTTTCTCAGGTTATGCTGTCAATACTTACGATCCCTCACAGTAATGCAGCATGCGAGAGAGTCTTCAGTCAAGTGAAGAAAATTAGAACTGACTTCAGGTCAACCATGTCTGATGACACATTAGAAAATTTACTAATAGTTAAATGCAGACAACATGTGAAATGTTACGAGAATGTATTTGAAAAAAAATTTCTCGAAAATCCAAAATCTTGCACTACAGCATTTGTAAATTCTAAGAATTAATATTGCGTTTAATACAGTTTAATCCTCTATTATTATTAATTTAATAAATACTCCCTCAATTTAATTTTAATAATCGATTTTCCTTTAATTAATATTTCCCTCATTGTGCCCTTTTTTCATAAATTATGTATGATTTTGTTTAATTAAAAAATGGTGGCCTGCCCACCCGCTCACGATTGACTACAGATTTTTCACTTCTAGAAGTTGGCACCTATGAATTACTATGCATTTTGGACTTTTTAAACAAGCTCTTTCAAAACGCCGATCCAGTACCTTGGATGGACTGTGGAAAGCTGGGAATGGGACAAAATTCCGCTAGTGACTCTATAATAAAAAGCTCTACTCTCGTGGAAATCTAGATATACTATGATAGTTCAAAGATAGGACTATCAGATGGGATACTTTAGAAAATATTTTTTTTATTATAAGCATTTTATTTACGCTGTCAAAGTCGTTATAAACATCCTCTGTAGTATTTGCACCACGATTGTAATGGCCATGGTAGTTTATGTTGACTGTTGAAGGCATAATAGTTATAGTCATCGAACTTCAAATTAGGGTAAACCAAGCCATTTGGTTGATTGTGTGAAAGTAGGGGCGCCCGAGCCGTACGTGTGTGGCCTCTGCATTGGCACTACCACTGCATGAAATTTGGATGGCACAATGGTTATTGCTATAGCCCGTGGCAGATTCAGAAATATTTCAGGGGTGATTTGTTTCCGATTTCTAGTTTTAGCTGTCAGAAAGGTGCATTTAATTTCGTCCAATTATCACCATGTAAGAGCATGAAATGATATTTTTCCCTTTATTTTTTTCTTAAAACTTTGAGAAATTCCCATGTTATTGGAACTTGCAAAAATATTTTGTTTTTCGTGAAGGAAATTCAAAAATTGGAAGTCTGAAAGGGCGCTTCAATATGCTTCGGGATAGAGGGGCGCTCGAGCCCCCCTCCCCCTAAGTCCCCCTTGACTGCCCGCCTGTCTCAAAATTGCCACAGCCAAAAGCAACAAAACTGATCGAGCTTGCAGTTAATTCCCAACCGCATTTATTCCCTTTCATTTGGATTTATTATTAAAAAAAAGTGGAAGCGGATCCAAAGAGATATGGAATCTGTCACATACTGGTTTCTCTCCCTCTTTTTTTTTTTTCTATTATTGTAATTTGGCGTTCCTGTTTGGCGATAAATGAATGAGATTACTGCATAGCTCCTTCTCATTCGTGCGTGAAAACAAAGGAATTGAAAGGTCCGTGGGTATTCGGTTACTTGGGCAGAAAAAACAAAAGAAACAAATAACTCTCCGAAACATTTTATTGATGATGACTCACTTTTTCTTTTTGGCTGTAATCATCCCGACCATTAGAGGAGTCTCCTGTCCTTAGGGGCAGCGACTGCCTTGCCCCTAGGCAGGCCGACATTTCCAAGCGTATGAATTAATGAGCACTCTTGTCTTTTGTAATTAAAACCATTTCTACCTTTGTTCTGTTTGCCCTGTTATGCTGCGTTTATCTAGCTCGTTATCGATCCAGGTTCGACCCTCAGTCCCCTTTTCGTTTAGACTTCTTTCAAATTTATATATAATATAAGCTGTCTTGTCGATGGGTGTCAGCCGCTCAGCGAAAACATGGAGGCACCATAAGTAGACCTCTGGCATTTTTTTTTCTCCCATTTCAAATTTTAGAGAGACTTTTGTTTATATTAGACTGCCCGTAGTTATGTGACCGAAAGGCTAGAGATCGGTGTAGAATTAATAAAAAATAATCATTAATATTTATTAAATTGCCGTTGCAACTGCAGGAATATGGCAATTGTATTCGGAATTTAGACGTAATCTGAAGAAAATGATCTTAGTGTAGAAATATGTTTGCAGTTTTTTGTGAGGAAAAGGAGAAATGGTATTGTGCGTTCGCGTTCAGTTGGCGTGTGATACCGTTAGCAGACGGGTTAGTCCATTGCAGTTTAGGGAAGGGCGTCTTGCCGAAACTGGTTTTTCGCGCCAGAAAAACCAGTTCCTCCAAGACGGCCTTCCCTAAACTGCAATGGACTAACCCGTCTGCTAACGGTATCACGCGCCAACTGAGCGCTAATGCACAGTAGCTGGGTTCATTTTGCGGCTGTCTTTGTAGTAGAAAAACATTTTAAAGAAAAGACGTATTACTCACAAATTAAGATTAGAAAAAGAAAATTGTATAATGACCTCTATTTATGAAAAATATACATTTTTTTTTTTCTAACTTTTTTACGACCCTACCAACTGGATTTGATACCGTGTGATTTTTTCTGAGATCAATAATGTATATCATCTTACTTTATCTTTTTATATTTTATTTATTATATTTTTTATTATATATTTTTTTATATTATATTTATTTTATCTGTTATTAATCAAATTGTTCTGAAGGGAGATAGGGAAGAAGCCGACAGAGAATCGGCTTTACGAGTTCTGACCATTCATAAGAACCAAAGAACTGAGACATACAGCTTCAAGGTTATACAATAAATCACAAGAAAATATTAAAAAAAATTTATAAAATTAATAAATTCAATCCCAATTTAGTTAAACGACACTTCTCCTTCGAAAAATATTTTAAAATTCCGGCAATTCAGAAAGTAATGCATTTTATACACATTCATCAAAAGTTCGTTTTTCTTTATAGCAAGAGATACCCTGGAATGGTTTTCACGACTTTTAGGATGCGAGATATTTTTACTAATGTACTGCTTTGCAATAATCTGGTTGTAGATGGTAAAATATGGCGCGTTTGTGGATGGTGAAATGTTGTCTGGTTTGGTGAGGGAATAAAAACTTCCATACCTCTCCTTTTATGGGAGTTTCCAATCCCGAATGTCTGCCCCCAGCTTTATAGGAATGACACTAATTTTGTACGATCCGAAAATGATTAATGTTTATATCTTATTCTTATATTTGGAGAAGTGGGTTTATTGAAATTTATAGATTAGGTTTGGGTTCAACAGAAGTGCCTATGGAATTTCCAACGCCAGTTGGTTGGATGATTTTCGTGGCTCAAAAACAGCAAAGGTCATTCTTTGCCGAACAGGGTCTCTCTCGCCAGAAAACTCTGTATTTTTCAGCTTTTTCATACGTTGGATATGCTAATTTTGATTCTCATACGAGCTCTGGAGCTTTTTCATCTCTTGCTGTTTTCTATCTCCTTAACAACCGCTATCTTCTATGATTTATGATTCAAAAGATAGCCTTCATTTGCATCTTGTTCTTTGACATGTTTATTTAACATTTCCGACATCTTGCTAGATTGATAAGCAAGATATATGGTTAACATTCTCAAGGTGACCAGCAGTTGATTTTCCCCGGGGGGAAAAAAAAAATATACTACTACACGTACTAGCTACACGTGAACTTACTGCGCAGCTGTCTGTGACATGTCAACATTCCTCGGTTGTGGTGGCTGCTGTTAGTATAAATCGACTCTTAAGATACTTTACCGCGTTTGTCGGTTTCTTCAATTAGCCTTCATGTCATTTTACATGAGGAGTCATTGATCCAGTTCTCAAAAATATGTTGCACGCATGTTGTTCGTTCACGTTTAGGAGAACGGCTCTACCTCCCTTCTACCCTCGTCATTCGAGTTGGGTGTTTTGTCGTCTTAAGGCGTAGGTAAAGGTTTGCAAAGGAAAACAAATAGTGATTCACTTACTGGTTAATCCGCTTTTGCTACGCTCCGTGTGACGTCACGGATTTATGAAAAAGGAAAGTGATGGGCATGAAGGAAATGTACCTTTCGTGCAGATTTGGCTATCTTTTGCCACTTGTGGTTTGGCGACGAAACGTTTTCAGAGCCTTTCTGCATTAAAAGCACGTTAGGAATTTTCAATGTTCATTCATCCAGTGTTGTGCAGAAGATATCGGGAATGATGTATTGATCGTGGGTATTGATATTGGAAATGATGCATTGGTTGGGAGGATTGGCATAGCAAATGTTTGGGAAGATTTGCATGGCAAATGATACGTTAATTGGTAAGGATTGATATTGGCAATGGTGTGCACGATTCCTTGAGTTTTCAACCTCCATTTATTTTCCTATTGTGGTTGTGACTGATAAGCCATGTTGAAATATGATAGAAAGAAATAGTCCTTTGACTGGAAATGCTAAAAACCACATGGCTGATTGCAGTGAAAGGGTAGATGCAGATTATATGCACATTTGATGATTGAGCCTTACACGCTTAGAATCCAAACTTTGGGGCTTATTTTTTTTACTCGTGTTAACAGAAAGTGGGGAGGGAATGGGTACTCAAACTGGAATCGAACTAGGGATCGTTGACCAGGACCTGTTTTTCATTGAAGTTAAATCATTCATATTTTCATGGACCTTAAATCACGATCTTCGGTTTTCCTTTGGATCCCTCTTGCAGGCTTTTTATTAACAAGGATGTATATTCATCTCTTTTTCTTCTGTGCATTAATCATTTATTATGTTCTTGGACATCTCATGGACAATACAGCACGGGCGTTTCCGAGAACATGTCTTTTTCAGAACACGCTTTCTAGGGGCGTGTAAATTTCATGTGCAGAAATTTGACAGCCGCGCATAAGCTAATCATTTTTACTCGTGAAAGTTCAACGTGTCATCTCCCCCTCCTCTATTTCCATTACAGTTGCTGCTGCGATTTTCACGATTTTTGCCCATCTTTTATAACACATTCACACTACTTTGAAAGTCTAGTTTTGTTGTACTTTCAGCAAACATTTTCTTCCTCTTTCATTGTCACAGTCTGAGTTTAGATGATTGGGATTCAACTCGCGCTCAAGTCCTTTTTCCTGGATGCATCTTCGTACAAAAAGAAGTCCAGATTTATTTACCTGTTCATAGTAATAATCGTGTTGTCTTCTCACGAAGTTTTGTGTGTCCTATCTGTACAGATACAGAGTTCAGATTACATTATACCTGGACATACAGCTGACTGCGCTATTCTTAAAATTAGGCTATTGAAGCCACGCAGCGGCTAGGTAGTGAATTGCATACAATACAATGAATGTATCAGTCCTGGTTACTGTTATACAGATTTTATCCCAAACTGATAATCTCCAGTGCGTATTCTGGACAACCACCAGGGCACCAAAATATCGATTTACTATTTAAAAAAACAACAGAACTAATCCATTTTTCGTGACAGAGTCATTTCAAGATGTTTCTCGTGACGAAGGACGCAGTAAAATGGCTTATGGCTTCATGGCGATGCACACAAGTAACCTCTCTTCCATGCCAGTTATAAATAGCAGCTTACACAAAAATAAACATTTGTTTGTGCATTGTGTGTATGAGGACAGAGAACTAACGAATATACATGTACGTTGGAAGCTTCTTAAACATGATTTTAGTATAAAAATTAGGACGATGTTTGTCCAGTTCCAAACTAGCCTTTGCCAAGTTTTTGAATTGGGGGGTGGTGGGGGTGTAATAACTATTTTTTAAATGCTGCAGAATCTTTATTAACAACTTTTATGTTTAAAATTTTTTTTATTGAAAATAGTTCGTTTAATTTCTACTATATTTTTAACTATTTGTTTATTTTCGTGTAGTATATATCTTGTTTTAATCACAAATGATTAACCCGCGGATATATCTTCGTATCCGTTTACTAATTCCTATGTGTGGATTTTACTGCAAAGCTTGAAGTGTTTTTTCAACACTTCACATAACCCTATTGTTAGCGGACTTCATACACACGGCCCCCCAATGGCGTAGTGTGGTAACGCGTTCGCCTAGTGCGCTGTTAACCCGGGTTCGACTCCCAACAGTGCAAAGAACGCTTACTCAGAGATCTCATAAAGATTGCACTGCTCACTGTAGTCTGGGTTTGGTTCCTAGGGAGGTTTGAATTCCTCGGAAAATTGTAGGTCCAGAGGTTTGGATTCCTCGGAAAACAGTAGGTCCCGGCGCAGCATGACCATTGTAGTCCTTGAGCCGTAAAACCACAAACAAACGAAACAAAACTTCATGCACACCTTCATGGGGAAGACAACTTTGTCATTGGAGGTTAACAATTCCATCAGCATCCTGTATCACTGACGGGAGATATGAAAATATATAAGTACATACCCCCCCCCCAAGAAAAATATATACAGAATCCTGTAACATTAGAGTGTAATGCTTTATATAAAACCACACAAGGGGGAGAAATTGTCGTCGTGTGGTTTTCCCTTTAGAATTCTAAAAAGGGAATTCCGCATACAACCACAGTTCATTGAAATACTAATGCACACACATGCTTTATATCGACATAATATTAATTTTAAGTAAAATACACATTCCTTATCTTCGAGAAAATATTAAAAACTTCATTTTTTTTTTTAAGCGTCTCACTAAATTTTTAAGCAAGTTATCTTAAAATCAGTTCAGTCGGATTTTGGTCAGCATAAATGAATTCGAAGAATTAAATGATGGTTGTCATAGGTTTTATCCGCGAGTTGTTGTTGGCCTTTTTCGCCCATACCTCCTTTTTACCATATATATCAGAATGTCATTCCCCTCCTTGATCCTGTAAACAGGGTTCGTATGGTCCTTAAAACTCCTTAGCTTTAAAAATAAAAATTAAGGGCCCTTGGAACTTCTAAATTTTACGCCCCGGTCCTTCTTACTTTTCATCGCACAAATCTTTCCTCGCCAACATAGCCGGTAAAAACACATTGAGAAATTCTCTTTCACTCTTAACTTCACTTCAATTCTCCCCACCCCCCTCTCAACTCAATGAACTAGCCGGAAAAGGTGTAATAATTTAAATGATATTAACTTAAAAGATGTCTGATCACATCCAGGATAGGAGAAAAGATGTAACAATTTCGTCTGATCACATCCAGGATAGGAGAATTGTTTACGGCAAGGAAGCTAAATTTTTAGTGCCGTATTTTTTAAGGACCTCCATTTAAAAAATTGTTGAAAGTTGCCAAAATGGTGATGACATTAAGGGCCCACAAAGCACCTGGATTTTTTTTTGTGGGTCCTTAATTTTTTGTTTTAGGTTCTTAAAAAGTCCTTAATTTTTCTCTTCAAAAAGTAGTACGAACCCTGTTAAAGATTTGTTTGGCTAACAACATCGGTATAACTGGAGTTTAGATTCACCATTTTGAATCAATAATACCTTCCCCCCCCCCTAGTTGACGGCCCTGTTCCACATAAAAAATATAAATATGTATAATTTAGTTATAACGTGTTTCTATTCGTAGTAATCAGATTACTAGTTTCTTTTTATAACCTGCAGCGTGTACTAAGATGTTTTACACACACGTGAGCTTGCAGCCATTTTGTAATTGCAGACAACATTTGGGAAAGGTCACGACGTCAAAACTCGAACTGCGTAATTGACACCAAGGCCTTTTCCTCCGACTTTTATCGTTCGCATGAGGAAAATTAGCCATGCGTAATTAGCAGTGCTCCTTGGCGAAACACGATTTTTCGTTTCATTGGGTTTAAAAAATAGGCATGGCAACCCTAGCAAAGATTCGGTCGAACGCTCAAGAAGTCATACAACAAAACACGTTTTGTAGCTCGTTGGCAGCGGTGTCTGCACCCTAGTAATAAGAAGCCTGTGCCGTCCAACGGTAGCCATCCGTTTGAAAAGTCTACAACAAAAAACCTAGCTTCCTCGTCAGCGGCATTATTGTTTTATAGAAGACAAAAGATCTTCAACGATCATGTCTAACCACCACACGACTCCATTCAAGCCAGTTGCCATTTCAAGAGAATTCCACAAAAGCTGGTGATGGCAGCGCAAAAGGAAAACCACCCTCAAACGTAATTCTCCGTGATGGCGACCTACAATTTGTTAGTATGCCCTCCTTTATTTTATTTTTCTTCTTTCCGTTCGTCTTCCGGAAAAGTGTTTCTGGTGCATCTCCGTTTGATGGATCTCAGTCAGTTGGGTTTTTTGCCGCCGGACGCTCGAAGAACTTTCGGGTTTGTTGGCCAAGCGAAGGGCTAATGATTGCGCGCGAAAACCTTGCATAATTGCGTTTTAATCTTCTTTCGTATCTGAAGTCTTCACTACTTACCTCTTTTAGCTTGGTTAGTCCATCATGTGTAAATCTCTAAAGGATTAGTCTGCAGAAAGCGTATTTTCCCTGTGGGACTGAATCTTGCATTTTCAGAAATGCGGAATATTAACAGCTTGACAGTATTGGGTATGGCAATTTAAGCGAATGCATATATAATCTTAAAAAAGAAAATATGTGAAGTTTCCAAGTCTTTCAGGCAGCGTCGGTGACGGGAGATGAAAGCATATTCTTTTAAGGTTGTCGATTCTAAATTATCGGCTTTGTTAAGCTCGTGTTAAGTTAATGTGTGTCTGTTGACTTCTGTGGAAAAGGATGATACCAAACTGATGCTCAAGTGCTTTTTCAGAATTTCTCTACCATCAAAGGAGACGATCTTCCTCAATTTTCACCAATTACTAATACTTTGTCTTGTCTCGTAGATATGTGTGTCAGAATTATATAGTTTTAGTCAGAATTTTATAGTTTTAGTCAGAATTTTATAGTTTTATATTATCTCCATGTTTGAATAACAGGAAATTATATGTGTATTTATCTTCCTTGAATTTGAATTCGCCTGTTTATTTCTGCATGAAGTAATTTTCGTGGAAGTGAATGAGGAAATACTAATTGATTTACGTGTATGTTTTACAAGAATTGCCTCATGTTTCCACATATTACATTCTTCGAAATTATGTGGTAGTTATCCATGTTTCTCTTTTCTTTCAGGGTTTATCCGAAGAATTCGTACATGTCGTACAGAAGTGAGAAGAAGCTGGGAAGACAAGGCTTCGACGGAAACTATCGAAGATCCTTCCATGCGTCCTCTTCCTCAGTGGATCTGACTCACTTAGGAAACTTCCACGAGGTCAACAACATGCTGTCCCCCTCGAGTTGGGAGCAAATGCATAACATTAGACAACACGGAACAACTGTCATTTTTCATTCTGACAATCTCCACGCTAGCTGCGACGCCAGTAGTCTTCAGATGGCGAATTCTTGTCAGGATTTTCCTATGGGCGACGAGGTTGAAAAGGCTTACAACATATCAAATCCTAATCAAACGGAATCCGACTGCAGACCAGACGTAGAAGTCCCCGAGTGCCCAGTGCCATGTGCCACTAGTCAAGAAAACATTTGCATGCTCGCGAGAAGTCTCGATCTCCCAAATGGGGATAATTTGCCGTTGAAAACGCATCAGGAGATGGGGATAAACTGTAACGACGTCAGGGAATCATCCCCCATCCAAAATGGCGGGTTTGTCAACGACACTGTCGCCGATCCTTCCAACAAGAACTTAGACATGGTGTGCTCTGATCAGAATCAAAACCCCGTGGACAATCAGTGCGAGAGAAATGTTTCGACAAACAATAATAGTGATTTAATTATCAGAACTAACAGTTCGACACAAACAACGGACACACCGCGATTAAAGAGAAGGCATACCAAAACTAAGCAAGAGTTGGAATGTGAACGACTATCCATGGATTTCGTTCATCGCTTTGGGGATTTGGCTTTGAAGAACCTACTAGGTAAGTTGAAATCTCTACCCACATCTTTGAGTTTCGGTTGAGATGTCGAAGTCACGGATGATGTAGGGCCATTTCCTTTTTAAACGCGCACCAAAATTTATACATCGGTTTGCCATTTTATAATTACGGGCACGTAATGGACGAGAAATAAGAAATCATCAGCAATTACCATTGATCAAATTTATTCGGTAAACAAATTTACCTGTCTAAATTATTTATTAGAGAAAACACACAGCTTTCTCTAATAAACAATGACACTCCGGACTTTTTGATGTGAAATGGTTCATACGTTTTTCTCCCCTTGTTCAATCGTACGAAATAAGTCCTTGGACAATGAGAGTGTTTTGAGGGTGAACGAGCCCACTTTCAACCCTTGCACAAAAGATGATTTTGTCTGAGATTTGATTGCGAAACTATAAATAGCAATTTACAGGGAAAACGCATATCTTTCAAAGTTCTACTCAAATGAAGGAAATGTGCTCAGATCTTGAAAATTTTTATTGTTCATTGTGTTCTTCAAGTGAAAACACAAACGGGAATGCCAGAAGTAGGGCGGCAAAGGCAGAGACCAATTGTTAGTTATTCTAGAACAGTAACCTGCCTACCTATATTCTTAACTCCTTCATTAACCACTATTCATATATTTCCCTTTTCCTGTGTTTTTGTCATCCGCTTTATTGCGTAATGGTTCGCTTTCTCCACAACTTTTTCCTGGTATTTTCTGTACTTGACGAGCAGTGATTGTTGCTGTTCTTTATTTTTTTCCGTTTCAAAGTGCGATTGTTGTGCCGCAAATGGCATTTCTCGTGAAATAACTTTCCAATATAACTACTGTTGGGAAATTTTTATCCCGTGAAGAGTTACCAGAGACTCAGCTTTATCTGGAATGTTCTGTCGTACTAATTTGGCTCCATTTGACATGGCTTATAGTGGGTTCAAAATTTGTGAACGGATTTCTGACGTCATTCCCTGAGTACCGCCCCGTCCAGCATATGTGCGTTACAGGAGTCCTTAAATTTCCAATACCAGAGGTTTAATATGCCCCTCTATTACATGATGAAGGGTACAACACTAGCTAACATAGAGGAACAACGGCTTTGAAAGTTACAAAACTGTGAATTAGAAATGATATGAACTGAGAAAGAGAAAAGTATTAGACAAAATTTTAATGAAAATTGTGGCCACCGAAAGATAGCACTATAATTAATCCCAGACAGATTTTAACGCCAAGAAATCCCGACAGCCAGTAGGCGAGATTGTCAATCCTGATATGCACTAAAAATAGGCAAAATTATACCATGATCGAATCAACGAACTATTAGGCCACTGGTGTGCGCGGGAGGGGTGATGATGGGTGATCGTAACTCCCATTGCGGTGCATATATATATATGGAGTTGTATCTCTATAACCCGCTTATAAATGTCCTGCGTACACCTGTGGATTCTGCCCATCCAATAGATGAACAGTGAATAATTTGGCAAATAGCTACAATGATCCGTTCTTCAAATGTCTTTAGTCATGCCATAATCTTCAGATGTCTTTAGTCGTGCCATAGTCTTCAGATGTCTTTAGTCGTGCCATAGTCTTCAGATGTCTTTAGTCATGCCATAATCTTCAGATGTCTGTAGTCATTCCATAATCTTCAGATGTCTGTAGTCATTCCATAATCTTCATAAACTTTGTTCGTTTATACTGAACTGTTGACAACTATACCATTACCCTTCACACTCTCCTTTCTTCTGCACCCTTAGGATTAAGCCTTGACGATATCCCGACACAACTACTATTCTATTCATTTACGCCCATGGGTATCACTAGTAGGGCGTGCTGGGCCCCCCCTTCAGAAGGACAAACATTATAAATTGATATTTGTTCGAAGCAGTGAGGATGGGAAATATAATACCACCTCATAGATTTCATTGCTAAGCACGTCACTATTTGCACTTCTTTTTTTTTTAAGTGAAAAACCTCTTGCGTCTGTACTTTAACTCTCTGTGTATGTCAAAACCCATGGTTTTCAAACCATGCTTCGTCGTCGTTGTTTGAGACAGCGTAAAAGTATGTCAAACTGCGAAGCTTTGAATCTTTGCGGAATAAAGAGACACGCACGTTTATCTTGGCTAACTCGACACGCTGCACTTTTCGTCTTACAAATTTATATATAAAGATAGCCATATATATAAATGCTATTTTTTTTTAGAAAAAATGCGTCTCATTATAAAACTAATGTTTTTAAGTTAATTTCAAGTTGTAAGTACTCTAAAAGACCCGCAGAAGTTTATTTGGATGTCACAATAAAGCTACGGACCGACCCCAAGAATTTAAAAATTGCTGGTTTTAAGTGGGTTCGCATATTCGTATCTTTTCAATGCTAAATTTGACATATTGATGACCCCTTATCTCGTAAACCGTTTGAAGGAATTGGCTGAAGTTTTCAGTGCTTGTTCTCTGTACATTTCTACATACTTTAATATATACAGGGATTTCTTAAAATTAGCTGTGGTTATAATTTTATAATTTTTACAGCAAACCATTAAAAAATTGGAAGTTAAAAATTTATTAAAAAGAAACAAAACTTCAAATTACAAAACACTTGTATATATATGAGAGAAAAACACGTGGAAAAAATTTTAAAAGTATATCTTATATAGTTGCAGGAATAATGGGTCACGATTTTCAGAAAAATTCGATTAAAATTTAAATATGATATTATTATTAGTCATGCATCAATAAATTTAATTCGTTTTATAAAGGCAGGAAGAATTATCTTGTCCCTCTTCTCCAAGGAAAGCCTTCGCAAACAGTCTTTTAGCACTTGCACGCTGCTGTCTAGCCTCTTTCTTCTTTTATATAACATGTACTATCCTTTTTCTTGGAGTTTTGACAACATGTGCTAGCTTTTTTCTTTTGACAGTATGTGCTCAGCCTTTCTGACTCATAAATTGTCGAGTTCTGCCAACGTTCGACTTAACAATGTCTTTTCTTTTTTTAAAAAGTGCGTTTACTTTTAGTTATTTTTATTTACAAATTATTAAATTTATTATAACTCGTCAAAGAAAACAGATTACTGAATATAACCTTTTAGCATAAGAATATGGAAGAAATCGAAAGATACGCACCTTCAATAACGTAAACAAAAAAATGTAAACAATGAGGTAAAGTATAAACAAAACGTTGTTGCCAAACTGTAACTGCTAATAATAAACACGGAGGTAAAATAACAACAATAGAAGCCGTGTGTGTGGAATCTTGGCGTGGTTTTATGGTCAAAGTGACGCCGCGTGCTGGGGGGAAAAAAAAAGTAGGTAAAATTAAAAAAAGAATCGAAAATTTAAAAAAAAAAGAAAGTATCCGATCCCCTTTAACACTTAATATTTTTATTTCTTATACCTTGTATGCATTTTTTCTTAAACCAATGTGCATTTTTAAAAGCTGCTGGGCACCCTACCTCCACAGGTATAAAATACATTTATAATACTAACAGAATACGAAGGAGAAAGAAAGGATACCATAAAGAAGTACGGGGGGAAAAAAAAGATTAAATCAGCTGTATTTTATTTCTCTACGAAACATGCAAATGAAATGCGTCACATTATTTCTATGCACTTCAAATGAAAGGGTTTCTTTTTGCATACATTGTACGGTTGACACACTAAGGAAAAGTGTCACCAGGTCGAGTTGCCTCACACTTGTCGAAATTCGGCGATCTGGAAGCGCAGGCCACATAAGCACACGGCCATTGGCGTTTTTGCTGCAACCTTATAGCGAGATGTGTCATTTCTGTAGCTGGTGGGTTTGTTTCTTCATCAAAGTAATCAACTTTGTGCTTTGTTCTGATGTCGGTTTCATTCTTTCTTTAGGCAATGATATTTTCACCATGCGTGGGTGCGGTCCTTCCGTTTACACCCTCGATAAAAACATGCCATATATATCCGTCTATAATAAAAAAAAATATATATCTGTTTACAGATTTCATTGAACGCAGGATTTCCACATTACTTCCCAAAAAGCCATAAATTTGTCAGACGAACCTTGTTTTGATCGATCAAGGACTTTCAAGATTTCAGTGTAATCGGCTTTTGATAATTTATTTATTCGTACTAGATCCTACCATAAATATCGCTTTTTTTAGGGTTAATTTTTAACATTGATCGCTGTCAGGGTACTTCTATCATAGGCGTACACAGTTCATAAGGGGCGAGGTTATAGGCTCAGTTGGTGGGGTTACAGAGCTACAACTCGCGTATTCCAATGACAGGTATGTACTGGTAACGCGTTGGTTTCCCTCTAGGTTTGATTCCGATCAGTGGCGTAGAAAAGGGGGGAAGGGCTCAAGAGACTGAAGCCCCTTCCCAATTGAATATCAAAACACATTATGTGATGCGGCTTTAGAAAAAATAATCTTCTTTGAAGCCCCCCCACATGAGTTTTGAATTGTAACTCTATTGATTCCAGCGGGTGCTCCGCACTTACCCCCGACCTCTCTCCAGTTCCCGTAGTCCGGGGCATAGTTTCTGCTGAGAGAGAGATAGGTATTCACCAGAAAATGTGTGTGTCTCGGTGTTCAGACTAGTTAATCGCTGGAAATGAATCTATACAACTAGCTATGTAATTTGCATGACTTAAAAGAGACGCAGTGTTGCCACCTGAGGTCGCGGCCTATAACCCACCCCTTTTTTTAATAAGACATATGAAAGTTTGATGAACCGTTCTCAGAAAAATATGCCAAACATTCACCTGTTCTGAAGCCCTGTAGCCAAATGTGGTAACCCTAATAAGTAGATGATAATACACTGGTGTGTAAAAATTGAGGACAAAATGAAAAAAGTAACATAACAGCGGAACGAACAGGCAGAACTGACCGAAAGACCAATCAGGAGACTGCCTAGGGTCCTACACGGTAGGGCATTTGCGTATACGCATCATGATGTAATGTGGGCGTGTGGGTAGAATATGCAATACTGCACCTCTGTTCGTTTGAGTTTTACGGCACAAGGATAGTAGGTGTCATGCTGCACCGGACTTGCAGTTTTCCTAGGAATACGAACCGCTTAAAGCCGAGAGAAGCAACCCCCAGACTACGGTGGGCAGTTAGTCTGTCCTATCCGTGCTTCTATTTATTCCGACGAAGACAAATTACTTCTTTACGAACACGCTCTAGGAACGAAATTGCTCGTGATAGAGAGAACTACCTACAATAAATTCTTCAATAATTCAGTTCTCTGTCAGCGCTACAATCCTATAAGGACCTAGGCCTCCTTAACCACTTCACTACCAGTTGTAAATTATGAATATACGGTGCAATACTAGATTTTTAAGCTTTTCTACAAATTACATTTTTATTGTATTTTTAGCATATTTATTTTTTAGACTACGTTTTTACATTTATACACAATATGTGCTCTGCGGTGGCGCAGTGTGGTAACGCGTTCTCCTAGTGCGCCGCTAATCCGGGTTCGACTCCCAGCAGTGCAAAGAACGCTTACTCAGAGATCTCATAAAGATCGCACTGCTCACTGTAGTCCGGGGTTTGGTTCCCTAGGCCTTAAGAGGTTCGGATTCCTCGGAAAACAGTAGGTCCCGGCGCAGCATGACCATTGTAGTCTTTGAGCCGTAAAACCACAAAACAAA
>QLNU02015003.1:64010664-64034557 GCA_006491805.2 Dysdera silvatica | reverse complement strand
TATATAAGAAACTAACCGGTGACACATTCAAATATTTTAAACAGAACAAATGTTTGTTAGTCACCGTTTCGTGAGGTAAGATTCGGGCACAAAGCGTATACTATAAATTCAAAACTCGTCCAGATTTTATAATTTTTTGATATTGAGTTCAATTTTAAAGGCAATGAAAACAGCTAAAGTAAATACATGTAATGAGTTTGCCACAGTTGGAAAGCGTTCATTTTATTTTATATTTTACATTGAGATTAAGAAAAATATCCTTATTAACTAAAAAATATTATTTTTTTACTTATAAATTTTATGGAAAATAAACGGCAAAAGGAGAGCCCCCCACCTTCAAAGGTTGCGGGGTTTATCAGTACGCTACTGATTTTATTGCTAGTAATCAATTTCTCCTATTTTTGTATAATTACAAAATTATAAATATTGTAATTCTGCAAATTTTCAGGAACAAGGATTAATATATATTGTAAAATAATGTATAAGCATGTTGCTGCTTTTTCATTATTATGTCTTTCATTAAATTTTAATAAAAGACATAATAATAATAATAAAAAAAGCAGTAACATGCTATAATAGCAAGTCTGGAATATGAGAGGTCACAATGCATAAGAATAAAGTCTTGCCTTTGATTCGAAGTTTTATAATATCTCTTGAACACATAGCGGTCCCATCATGAAATTTTGAGAAAAGTTGTAAAATATCATGCCATATAATATATAATTTTTGAAAAAAAAA
This sequence comes from Dysdera silvatica, assembly GCA_006491805.2. Lineage (NCBI taxonomy): Eukaryota > Metazoa > Arthropoda > Arachnida > Araneae > Dysderidae > Dysdera > Dysdera silvatica. The sequence continues at coordinate 64,033,819 of QLNU02015003.1, read as the reverse complement.
AACACCCTATTTTTTTAAAAATCTGGGTAAAAAATTCAAGGTCAAATTTTTCTTTTCATCTTATTTAAAACAATTCTGCTTATAATACTTAGTTTTATTACGTATTTAGAAAGATCTTTAAAAATCTTTGAAATGAGATCACACTTAAAAATGAAAAAAGTTACGGTCAATTTTGTGAAGCACGGTAATCCAAAACAGGTCCATTTCAGCGACCTTTGACCTTTGGCCATATTTGATCTATTTGACGGATGGAACTTGGGATATTTTGAAGCATCCACTGGGTCACCAATTCTACGTAGTTTCAGGGAAATCTAAAGGGGTCAAGTCAATAATGTTCGGTGGTTTGACAGGGAATGACTCAAAACTGAAAATGCATCATCTTGATCTACATCGTAGACGAGTGCCAACATTTTCAATTCCTCATACAGTTCCACAGCATCACTATCATGTTTATCTCTGTCTCTCAATGAAAGTTGTAAGTCCTAAAAATCATACATCAGGTCTCCATCACCCATGTTCCAAAGGCCCCTAATGTGATACATAAAGCCAAAATTGTTTTTATAGTTCTTCAAATCTGCAAATTTTGTCTGACAGCTTATTCGTACTGCATCTACTATCACCAGAAAATAGTTGATTTTAAAATTGTCTTCGAGTGAAAGATCGGGAGCTTTGTCCTCTGTTTCATACAAGGAAACTTCCTTTTTACATCATCTTATACTGATCTCGAACGTCTCAACGATGCCAGCTTTTGCTACTTCTCTTACTGTTACCAATGCTAACTTGAAACTACTAAGACGGTATTTATCTAACTACTTGATAAGTGTTCAACTGCCACTCCTAAATTCATACTTTTATTTTACCATACCTTACTGATGGTGTACATTTTGACAAGAATGTACACCATACCTTACTGATGGTGTGTATTTTAACAAAAATGTCGTACCACAGTACAAAAACGTAACAAACATATGTGGTGATTACGTTTTCTAACGATTAACACTCGCTAATTAAACCATAATCTACGTTACTCTTACGGGGACTTGACAAAGTGTCCCAAACATTGTTTAGCTGATACTGTTCGTTCACGAAAAGAAGTCCGATGGAATAGTTAGAAATAACGGGAGGTGACGTTACAAACGGACTATCCCATTACAGTAGAGGAGGGCTCCAATTTCAGAACTTGATTTTGGCGCCGACAAACGTTCACTAAAAACAAGTTCTGAAATTGTAGTCCTCCTTTGTTGTAGTGAACTAACCCGTTTGTGACGTCACCTCCCGTTATTTCTAACTGTTCCATCGGACTTCTTTTCGTGAACGAACACACCTTACAGATTCTCTTCTGCACTCCTATCTGGTTTCGGAAAGAGGCTTGAAAGAAATGTTGATATGCGACTTCAAAATACTCCATCTTTCACTTGAGCAAGGGGAAAACTGTGTACAGTTTTTCAAAAGTCTAAAAAATGTCTGCGCTTTAGCACAAGATAAAGCAGCGTCTCCCAGCACCAGATTCTAGCTGTGGTTACTACATCGTACAGAGAATGCAGAGAGATTTATGTTTAGCAGCTTTCTTTGTATGCCACTCTTTTCCCAGCGAATGTCATCACCGTTGTCATAACCTTATTATCCCCTACAGTTGGCAAGGGACAAGCCTAACTCCTCCAATTTGTTTATTGCGCATTAAGCCAGCTTCTCATCCGTAGTTTTTTTTCTACAGCTACAAATTCTACAAAACGTTATTCAATTGGTTTGTTGTTTTCGGAATGATAGAGAGTGTGTGATAGATAATTGCTCAATCCGAGCAATATCTCGAGTACAGTCCAGAATGAGTGCATAGTACTTATTTTTTAATACTTTATACGCTATTTTAACTTTAACGTGATTGGCCATTACCTCAATAAAATTATTCTAAATATTTTTAAAGGTAGTCTCTGGCAACTGTCTTGTTCATAGCTTGGTGCAAGTGTTCTCGCAAAGTTGGGTCGAATCGTGCAATTAATTTAACTAAATTCAAAGAATTTCCATTGGAATTCGAGTCTAATAACCTCTCCTATGCTCTCTGAAAGTAAAATTATGAGTAGCCAAAAACTGTACGATGGCTAATAATAATCACTGGCTTACGTAGGGGGTTTTGATGGAGGTTGTAACCCCCATTGCAATGTAGTTTTTTATATTTGACATAGGAATACATGGAATTGTAGCTCAGTAACCCCCTTTGGACCTTTAATCCCCTCCTTATGAACTTTCTACGTACGCCTATACTAATAACCTTTCTAAAATGTCTCCCTAGTGCTGTTATTCGGCTCGAACTTGAGCCGGAGTTTGTGAATCAATAGTTTTTCCACAAGATAAGCCATTTTTTAGATTTAACCATTTTGTCGTGTATTCTTTGTGAAACTTGCCGTTTTCGTGAGACTTCAGCGCCTTAGATAGATGATTCCAGTCACTCATACCTTCGTTAGATCCAAGAACACTGTTGGGATTAGATCTTAGACAGAATAAGCGAAAAACAGTAAACAGAATCTTTGGACTCTGAATAAACTAACCATCACCAATCTTGCTCTTCAGTATTTATCTATATTTTTACCTAATGGGTGTCTCTAAAATGCCATCCACTTTCATCTTTGGGGTAAAAATTTGTTGTAGACTCTCACGAGGATTTCTTGAACTATACTAATGAGCTGTAAGTCTCCTAATTGTTCAGGCCATAAAAAAGAGTCACTCACAGTTATATTGGTCGGTAAGGGGTCGGTTTCCTCATGGAAAGCTAAGTCCTCATCGTTATCCTCTAGTGGTAAATGTATCGGTGATGACGAGGATGTCGGCTATAAATACAGCACATCTTTGCTTTCGAGAGGTGTGTCACTCTGGCTACTGAGCCCTGCTCCTGCAACGACAGAAATTTCTGCCGTCGTTGGATCTTAGATGCATGGACGTTCAGACTCTGGACACAACTCTTCATTGCTTCTGAGGGGGCATTAACTGTAGTTACCAGGTCTTCTTACAACGTCCGTAACTTTTGCCAACGTTATTGAATCTTGAACATACAGCTGTTCCTCATCTTCAGTGAAAATCATCTTCTTGAAATATTTTGTTAAAGGACCACTTAGGGTTGTTTTTTAAATTCTTTCCGTTTCAGTCTTTTTCCGTTTTGAACTACAAGAAACATATTTCCTACCAAAGTCAAGATCATGAGAAGTCATTGTAACTTAATCTCAAACAAATAAAATACGCTTTGATTGATAAAGTGTCGGATTAAAAATAACTGATAACTCTAGACTGATACCTAGCTGATGATATTATTAATAACCCCTTTAAAGTAGTTACAGCAAACAAAAACAGCATGAAGGAATTGACATTCAAAACGCACAACAAATGACTTTACATTTCCACTGATACTGATACACTATCCTATGACGACTAACTATAGTTTTCGTTTGACCGGGAGTCTATGCACAAGCAGTCAGTGCACCTCTTCTATTAATAACTGATTGTTGGACAAGGAAGGGAGGAAGGGGGACAGACCGTGCAGGTGCAAAGACTATTTGACGGGGGGAGGAGGTAAAAGAATATTTTTGTCTTCTTGTGGTCCGATGTTAATAACAAATAACAAAATTTGCTGAACAAATAACAAAATTTGCTAAACAAATAACAAAATTTGATAAAGAAATTAATATTAAGAATAATAAAGATTATTTTAAGGTTATTAAAATTCAAATAAATTACGTTTACGTTATATAATGAATAGGGGTTTACAATTTGATAACGGACAATTTGCATTACAAGTGCGTCGTTAATAAAAGGGCCGGCGCAAGACCCCGCAACTAACGAGGCCCTGGGCGGTTGCCCGGACTGTCCGGCATTGGAGCCGCCTCTGACTGTGCGGGTAAAAGATCCCCTTCATGAATCAGAGATATTTTCAGCTCCGGGATGGATATTGGCGAAGATTAATGGAATATAATTCGCTTTCTCCTAGTGCGTTTCACGTCTGCTTAACGAGATTCACGTCCAGAGACTTTAATGAACACTGCATTCATTGGATATTTTTACTTTGAAGAAAATAATAATAAGGATACTTTATTTAACCTCGAGCATACAATTAGTAAGTTTATATAACTTATTTGTAGGTGGTGATGACATGAAGATTTATTCTTTCTGATGGTTAGGTTGAAAAATGGAATGGAGTGAAAAGCATTAGCTTGTTGCGAGGCTCTCTTCCCGCATAATGAACTGAATGTAAGTAAATTAACTGACATTATCATGAAAGTGAAAAAATAATCGCCCATCTAAAATTAGAGAAGGCGGACAGAGTTGTCCATGGATAAGAATTCTGGACCCACAGCAATTTGAAAAAGTTAAATATAGGATTTCGGTACGTCTTGCCAGAAACAGAACATTCGTCAAAGATGTGGACTGCCATCTGTTGGCGAAAATTGAGGTGCATTGGCATAGATATCTGTTGGCGAAAACCGAAATGTGTTTTACATTACTCTGGTGAGAAATGTCAACCTAGGCTAAATACTATGGTGGGGGTGACTTTGACATTTCCTTAGATCAATTCACAAGTCACGTTGGGTGCAATATATCTATTCTTCAAAATTCAAATCTTCGCGATTTTCCAAACTTACCCTGACTTGGAAGCTGGCGCTGACATGGTCTTGAAATTTGGCCTTGGTTCAGTTTAGGGTGCTTCTTAAACAACGGAAAGCGATAAATCGACAATTCTAGTTTCCTTGGTTAGTTTCGTTTATGGAAACTTTTTTGACGTAAATACGTCTGCAAAATCACTCTAATACTGGATGACATCTCGGAAATCATGTAATGTTTGCATGACAATACAAAACCATTGAATAACTCCGAAACTACAAGTCCGACTGGAATGATTTTTCTATCATTCTAACCGGTATATAGTTGCGTCGCCGCCAAAACATGGCCACCGCGGCGTATGCGCAGTACGCTAGAGGCGGGGCTTGACACAAAACGGACATTTTGGGCTTCTGCGGAAATTTCCAATTATTATAACTCATGACTTCGAGCAGCTATAAGACTAGTTTAGGTCTCAAATTGTAGATCTCTATTAGATCTATGCGTTTCACTACAGTCTAAAACGTTTAAATCAGTTTTAGTGACTGAAAAAGTTTTAAACAAAAAATAAAATTGCAAGAATTTCACAATGTCGGCCAAAATTCGCACAGATGCCAAAATGAAATATAGAAAACGCATAGCATTGGAAAGAGTGTCTCAGCAGCTATTCAGGGATATACCATTGTTTTGTCAGTCGCTGAGAAGGTCAGGAGGTACAGGTGCACGCAAAAATGCGAACGTCGACGGCGAAGTTAAACACGGTTTCTGTGCATCAATAAATGTGTCAATCCATTTCTGAGTTCCATTGAACACCGATGCCTCAAGCGACGTTATATTGGGAACGTATTCATATCAGTCTTCGACAATGCACTCTGTCATATTTGGCGTAGCATAGTCCCAATGTTCTTGCGCCATAAAATTCCAAACAAACAAACAAAGCATTCTGTCACAAACACTATCTTTTCGTAGTTTTGCTAGACAAGCTGGGGAAATATTTTATTTTACTTTCTTGTCTCTTTACTAATTCAAGAGAGCATTGGTTCAAGGTCTGGTGGTTCAAGAGTGTGCTGTGCCAAAGTTCAATACCAGCAATACAGCTATTGGCGGTGATGGGGGAGTGGAGATGCATCCACAAACTGGGCAATCACCGATTCTGTAAAGGTACTGGTAGGCAAAATATTCTGTAGATTAATTTTAAAACCGTATAATTAAACTATTATTCTTTTTCTGATTTAATTTGCCGATTCGAAGAAAGTTCAAAATGATGTTTAAATTTTACAAATGTTTCAAATTGTATTTTTAGAAACGAAGCTAAAATGCTGCCATTTTGAATGATCGCTCTAGATTAATTGCTTTTAGTCTTTTAGCGCCAAATCATAAAGCGCTGTGAACTGGACCGAGATATAATAATGCTACAATAATATTTATTTTTCATTTATTATACATTTTACAAATTTCAACATTACTATTTCACAATTTCACATGAAGGTATACAGTTGTAGCAATGCTATATTACAATGTAATTTTAACCGCTAATATTCTTGAATAATTGACCTTTGAAATTTATTTTTAAATATACTCCGAAATTTCATTTTTGAGTCCACAGATTCTTAGTAATCCACAGTTTGCTACTTTTTGTCCCTTATACTGCTCTTACGGAATGAAATAATAAAGAAAATGCACAGAATATTTGGTAAGATATTTTATTCTCACATTGTTGGATTAAGTTGTATCAATCACATTAAACGATATAATTATGAACTTTCACGCACGTGTAAATTTACTTACAATTTAGCAGAACAATAAATCCATAATAATAATAACGATCATTTTCCAAAGTTCCATAGTACAAATCGGAGCGTCGTGAGATTTGCCCTATCCAAGTATGATTTTATTATTTAATAATAACTTACTAAAAAATGTGTGTATTTAAAAAATTAATTATCAAATCATCCAAAAATTTTAATCTTCTAAAAAATTATTTTTCTAATATTTTGAAAACGGGCTTTTGCTGGTACTTTGGGTTCAATATTTTCGAGCAAAGCGAGCTGAAAACGTTGTAATTTGCGTATCGGATTCATATTACCAATCTTTTCACTAGATTAGTAATCTTTTCGTTTCTTTGATTTACTGGTACATGTTTATTGCTAGGCAACATTGCTGTTTGGTGGTTTAAACGGCCTAGAGTACTTTTTTACTTAGTTTATTCTCACCCTGATTTCTTTCAACCACCGGTACCCTTCGTATGTATAGGGTTTTCATAGAACTATTGTTTATTATTATTGCAGTTATGTTCTTTTTTTTTTCTTTTTTTTCGTTGTTGTTGTTTTTTGTTTTTTGCCCAATTGCTTTACGTGAATAAATTTATGCGATCTTTCATTACTTGCTAAATTACTGAAAAATATATGGAGGCTTCTTTCTCCTCGTCGAAAAACACTTCGGTGTCACTGCATAACAAGTTACCCACTGAATTTTTGCCAGTTTTGCCAAAAAACGACTGGCAACAGGCAAAGTGGCCAGCCACCATGTTGTTTACGGCGTTTTTTGTAATTTTCAAGAATCATTGAAAGGATTGTTGGGGGAGAGCCCAACCCCCATCACCCGCTTCGTACTGCGCCCTTGCAGTTCGTTCAACTAGTCTTCGAGTACCCCTGAATCAGTATAATGTTGAGGCACAAAAATCCTGCAAAGTCGAGAAAGCAAAATGCAAATACTCACCTAGTTCGTTGGGCGGACGTTTGCGGCGAGAAAATAGTCTTAATTGCGTACGTAATCTATAAAAAAATACGAGTCAGACGCTCAGATATTTTCGCTGCAACAAACAAAACACAGCGAATGTGAAGCAAAAAGAAAATGGCGTATCGCACCAGTTCTCACTGCAACATACAGACGTATATGACGTCAGAGTGTGTGACGTCACATGCCAATCTACTGAAATTTAGAGCTGATTTCAAGAGGACAGAGAGAAAGAGAGAGAGAAGTAATATGTCGTTCAGTAGTGTCAACATTGTGAACACTTCAAATTATATTTTTAAGGATATATCTAGAGTATGGTTCAAGCTGAGAGGGTCACGATTTATTTATTTCCTTTTTATAATCGTCTTCAGAATTTATAATTTGCACGACCAAAGTACTTTTTATATTTTTCTTATAAAAATTACTTGATTTCAAATTCATTTAGTTATTTCTTTCTTCAAGATGGTGTCATACTCGTTTTGGCGACGACCTCTCTAACTCTGGCGTAATTTTTGATAATGTGAAGCATATACGCAATCTTTACCCAAATTTCATGTTTAAAAATCCATTCTATTTTCATAGGACAATATATAAAGTTGGTTTCTAATAACGGGGAGCTACTGCATGACGGGTTACCTACTTCTCTTTCGGTCCTCTTGAAATCATTCTAAATTTCAGTAGATCGGCTTGTGACGTCACACACTCTGACGTCATATACGTCTGTATGATGCAGTGAGAACTAGTACGATAGGCCATTTTCTTTTTGCTTCACATTCACTGTGTTTTTTTCGTTGCTGCGGAAATGTCTGAGCGTCTGACTCTTATTTTTTTATGGATTAAGTATGCAATTAAGACTATTTTTCCGCCGCAAACATCTGCCCCACGAACTAGGTGAGTACTTGCTTTTTACTTTTCCCACTATTCATGAATTTTGTGATTTAACATTTTACTGATTCAATGGTACTGGAAGACTGTCTGAAAGGGCTGCAAGAGCGCAGCCCAAAACGGAGGGCGGGGCGTAGGGTTCTCCTCCACAATCCTTACACTGATACATCCCCTTCACTGATTCACGAAAATTACAAAAAACGACGTAAACAACTTGGTTGCTTTACCTGTTGCCAGTTTTTTTTAGCAACACTGAAAAAAATCAGTAGGTAACGTGTTATGCAGTGACACCAATAACGGAAACAACAAACATTGCCAATGAGTTCGTCTGGAACAGAAATGTACAACTTCATAAGCAGTATGGGTTGGATTAGAAAGACAGTCCGTGTAGCGTGCCACAGCTATTACTTTGAAAGGAGTCGTGAATGAGAAAGGAAATGATATTAGCAATTCGATAAATCTAAACCGATTAAAATTTAAATAACTTTCACTGGTCCAGTGTTAGTAGATGTAAAATTTGTCATGGGTCAGGTAAAATTCAGCATTCGGTCTCGATGCCGTATGATGTATATCTCTAATCTAGAATTTTCAAGTTTTTCAAATCCACTTCTCATTTCACCTTTAAATAAATAAATTCCCGTGGCTCGCGGTAGGGAAATGCAGTTTCGTAACGAAATTTAATTTTTTCCAAAGTGCTTTGAAAACAACTACCTTTGCATGTAAATTCGTAAAGTCAAAACGTGTGGGGGAGAAAATACAATATAACTATAAAATCAATTAATATTATACTTATTACATAAACGCAATACATTATTATCAAACTTCAATGACAGCCTTAACCGATAACTGTAAAGCCCAGTTTTAAAACCATTGGGTTAATCTGAGGAATCCAGACCTCCTTGCTGTTTTTCACAATTTTTGTGGCCATTAATCGCCAATTGCAGTTTCGTTTCTACTAATTATGGAGATTGTTTTCTAAGAAATATACTACATCGCTTTCTTTTTTCAACAACACTTAGTTACAAAAGTGTTGTTTTGTAACATTTCTCAGGTTGTTGATGGATTTTGAGAACTGCCTTTTAATTTTCGGCAAATATTAAACGAAAGTTCATTGCAAATACTTCTCCTAAGTCTTTAAAACAAAGTTTAAATAGATTTGTCTTTATAAGTAACCCTAAAATTTCAATCTAAGAGAAAGGGGTAGTAATATCTTATAAATATACTGTAGTCACACATTAAATAACTCTTTAATAATGCTTTTTCACTTAGTTTCGGAAGGATGCTCTCTTAAAAAATTACTTGTCATTAGTATTACTTTCTCTATATTGAAGTTGCCAGGGCCATAACAATGAATTTTCGTATCTAGATCAAAGCTGTAAAATGCCGCCCACCACAAGGAATATTAGTTTCTAACATTTGACATTTTAAATTACTAACTATGTTCTTTAATTATAACGCATACACACTTGCCTAGAATCACAATACACCCCGTTACCTCATTTGATGACTCTTCAACTTTTAACCAGAAGCAATTGCCTCGTTTTCCACACGTTTCCGCGTTGACATGTTGTGTTGTTTAGAGCAAGGATTGTGAAAATTGAGGAATTTTAAACACTCATCACCATTTTCAGCTCCATTGAAAATTTTGTTTAAACCATTCTACTCCATATTCTTCTATTCACGAAGGCTAACTAGGGAACTCTACCAACTGTCACTCACCAAATGCCACGATTTTTCGTATCTAGTAGGATGTGGTACAACAATCACTTAAAACGTTAAAAGTTTTCTCTATCTCGGAATAGAACAGAAGATATGGTCATATGAATATAGAGTTTTTAACGTGCCAAGCTAAAGATATCTCCCCAAGTTAAAACAAATCTCACCGAGTTGTTTAATTATTATTATTGTTTGTTTGTTTTACTGCTTAAAGACTACAGTGGTCATGCTGCGCCGGGACCTACAGTTTTCCGAGGAATCCAAACCTCTTAAGGCCTGGGGAACCAAACCCCGGACTACAGTGAGCAGTGCGATCTTTTACGAGATCTCTGCGGAGTAAGCGTTCTTTTTGCTCTGGAGGTCAGACGGATTAACCGCGCAATGAGAAGAACTAGCGTTACCACACTTGCGCCACTGGAGGAAGCGCTAAGTTGTTCCAAAACTAAACGCTTTGGGCGAACGTCCGAACGCCTGAGATCACGATAAAGAACAGAGATATTGACACTAGAATTTTCTTTTCGAAGTTATCGTGAATTATGCTTAATTTACTAAATGTTGACATACATTTTTTGAACTTAGTTAAAGCTAAATTTGGAGATCCAATTACAGCAAACAATTCAAAGTGAAATGAATGTAGGGATGGAACTTTTTGCAATTGCTAAAACGATGTGTTACAGCCATCGGAATTTTATGTGGATTTTGAGTCTACGCTGGATTTTGATTTTGACGAAAGGGTTGCAAATAACGATTTTACAGAAAATTCATCAGAAAATAAGGAGCCCATCAGCTCAATTGCCAATAGTTATACTTTAGAAAAATATATGGAAAAAGTATCAAGCTTTACTTGGGCAACGAAAGGACGACGTCGCAAAATAGCAACAATATGTCGATACTTTTATAATTTAGATTTAAATTATAGACAAATATATAGAATGCGCAACTATATAGTAAATAATGGCAATAGATCGCAAAAGTAAAAAAGAAATAAGAAACGCAGTTTTTAATCGTTTAAAATCAGCACGATACAATGGCTTTTGTGTACATGATAAAGACACCCCAAAAATGGTTTATTGTAAAAAGTTTGAACTGTATGATCGGTCGTTCACGTGATCGGAAGTTACTCCGACGGCAAAGGTGGGGGCGAAAGTCAGTCAGTGTGTTTATCACAGTTGAACAGGAAGGTTGTCTTTGTGGTTCGCTCCACGAGCGAATAATCTACGCGTAGTTTTTGTGAGTAATAATTGTCTTTGTGCTGCATCTTCATTAGTTGTTCGTAATTAAATTGTACAGTCCAGAAAAGTAGTAACGTTTAATTTTGTGTGTGTGTGAAAGTAATAATTCCTGGTCGCTGCATTGTCGACGGTTTTGTTAGATAAGCTAAAATGTTCATATTGTATACTCCAAAAGAAAAAGCATAAATGACTTTAAAGTTTCAAATGGATTTACAAATTCATTTAAAAGAGAATTTAATATTTCTGGGCGAAAAATTACCAAACTCGTAACAAAAACTGATATCCAAAGTAAAGATTTTTTGAAAACCGAGCGGTTGAATTTGTCCTTCAAATAATGGATGATGAAAGGACGCCAAATGGACGGGTTACAGCCAAATGCTGCTGATTTTACTAATATTCAAGATGTCATATCTTTTGATCTCTTCCGAGATAGAGAAAATTTTTAATGTTTTAGGCAATAGATTTACCATACCTTACTACATGCAAAAAATCGTGACAGTTGTTGAGTGACAGTTGGTGGAGTTCCCTGTAGTAAGTGCAATGGCAGTTCTTTCTTCATTTAAATCTGGCATGAACGGTATCCCAAAGTAGGGTATGAGGAACACTATACAAATTGAAAAAGATCCTTTCCTTGTAGTGTGGCTTATGGGCCATTAAAGTTAATTTACAATACTCTCAGCAAATAAAATTTCACCTTTCTACCAATTTAAACGTCTCATCAATTTGGGTGTAACTCAGGTTGTCTGCATGGTATGTTTGTTCTTTGTCGTTTGAGCTTGCTCTTCGCATAGTGATTTTACGCCACGGGCAACCTCGAATGATATTCAGCAGTTGTTCACGTTCGCTCAAATATCTTGTCCCTGCTTACCTTAACCTAAGCTTCCTTTTCATCCTTTATGTGGACTTCGTCTTATTTTCTACTCCCCTATTTATGAGTTTCTATACATGACCGCATCGCCTATAATCCTCTTACCCTCTCTTTCTCCCTCCCTCTTTTTTTTAAATGGACTCTATATACTGTCCAATGTACCTCATAAATATTTACGATCCCCTTTTCTGGGAACGCAGAGTTGCATTTGTACCCAACCTTCCTCTTTTTCAAGTACAATTAAAACAACACAGATGGCTGCGGGATGATTCAATTTATTTTGGAAAGCCATTCTTGTTTTCGATTATTGTAAAATCTTTCATTAAATAGAAACAATATTATGCATTATAGAAAATGCGAGGTAAATATCATGCCTAAAACTAGTTTATTAGCATTGATAAGCTTATCTCCAGTGTATTCAGATTCTTAATGTTAAACCTTTGTTTAAATTAAGTTGTAGTGTGTTACCTTGGAAAGTAATTGCGATTCAAAAAGTGTTTTGCATACCACATTAATTGGTAGCATTAGATGGCTGCAATTAACTTTTTTTTTTAAAGCTAACAAATCATGAACGAAACGTTTGAAGGACCGTCTGCTCATGATGAAAATTGGCAAACATACTCCTCCGGCTCTTCAGATCCGAATAGCTCATACAGTTCGAGCACAGCTGGAACCTCGCCATTTTCACTTAATGGATCAGATGAAGTATTTACTGATGGAAGTTATTCAAGTTCACCAGGAGTAACTAGTCCACAAAGGAGTTTAAACAGAACATTTGAAGGTTTTGGTTCACCAGGAAGTTCATTTGATTTCGATCGACTTGATTTGAACAGAACATATGACGCTGTTCCAGCAGCAAGCAATAGTCCCCGTACGAGTATGAATAGAACATTTGACTCTCGCGGCTCATCACGAGTAAATAGTCCACAACGGGGTATGAACAGAACATTTGAAGGTATGGGTTCACCAGGAAGTTCATTTGATTTCGATCGACTTGATTTGAATAGAACGTTGGAAAGTGATGGTTCACCAAGCGCAAGTAGTCCACGACCAGGTTCAATGAACAGATCATATAATGCTGAAGGTTCTCCAGGAGTCAGCCCAGGACAGAATTCGATGGACAGTTCATATAATTTCGAAGGCCTTGAATCACCGGTATCCAGTTATGGAAGCAGTAGTCGAAGCGGCCAATACTCCAGTCGTACAGAGAGTGCTGGAAGCAGTATGGGCCAGTATTCAAACCAATCCAGTAGTTCTGGAAGCAGAACTCCAACCCGATATTCCAACCGCATGGACATTACTGGGGGTAGTTTGGGTAGATATTCTGATCGCAGTGGAGCTGATGACAGTTTTTCGTCCAATTCTTCGTGGGTTCAATTAGAACAGGATATTAACGATATGATGCTTCAAGAACTGGAGACGATTGAAAATAAGAGTCAAGAAGAACAGCTTGTATTTTTCGTAAGTAGTATTTATAACAGTTTAATAATCATAATTATTATCGTTCAATTTATCAGCACTTCGGAACATTCAAAATAAAAAAAAAAAAAAAAGAACTTTTTAATCCTAGGGTAGAGAAAGTTTTTAAATAATAAATTAAAATTTAATTTCAGTTTTTAAAAATGCGTGCAAAAATTCGTTGTTAAATAAGTCAAAAGATAACTCTTTTCAAAATTTAATCATCGTGGAGCTATATATTTTTATATAGAACAACCATATCGAACCCTCTGCATTCAAAGTACTATGAATTGAATAGTGGGAATTTTACAGAAGTAGCTGTTTACAATTTATAATGCAAAAATAGCGAAAATAGGGCGTACGCGCATATATATATAGAGAGAGAGAGTTTAAGATGCCAATGTTTTCGCGTCAGAACATGCACTGATTTTCCAGCTTGCTTCACAGCTAGCATATCTAAAAGACAAAAGCAAGCGGAAGCAACAGGATTCTGACACAGTGAATTAAATTATTCTAAACTAAAAAGCTAACTAGCTTAAGGGAGGGAGGGGGGATGGTTTTTTTTTGCTTAAATTATTAGTAGTGAAAAACTCAATTTTTTGGTGTTGAGAAAGTAAAAAGCTGCATTGATATTGAACTAATTAAAGCGAAACTAACTCATTAGTTATTGATTTACATTGAAATAATTAAGGGAAAAGTAACTAGGCCTGCTTAATGGGACTTTGGAATCATTTTTTATATCACGAATTAAACTGACAGTCCCCTAATAACAAATAGCAATTACTAGCAATTATAGTTTCTTCGTATAGCTATTTATATTTCACTGTAGCTATTTTTCTTTCAATATAGCAATTTCTTTTTTAATAGAGCTATTTTTTAAGGTCTTTCATGTGTGCACTTTACTCTAAACTAATTGCTTTCTGTAGTGATACAATAGTATCACAATTAATTGTGATTCCGGCCAATTACATACATTCTTAATTATACTTTATTATGTCTTTTTTAGAAATCCTGGTTCGAAGTAACTTACGATAAGGCGCTTTTGTATGAACACTTCCTGTCTACTGTCAAAAATTTAGTGCTTGATCACACACAGAACGTTTCTTTCAGAGAATATCTTCCTGGCTCGTTGCTTGGACTTCTTGAGAGATGTCTTAATAACTATCGCAAGACCGCCGAGGAACTACATCAAGATTTCCTCGAGGTAATGTATTTGTTATAAATTTTCTTTTAAAAGGTCTGCTTTTCATAAATGTCGTAAGGAATTAGTATATATGTATAAGATATATATACACTTGAACCTGGTAAATTGACCACCTGAATAAAGTGACACTTTGTGCAAGAGAGGACTAATAAGGACTTAATAGATTTCACAGATGTCTCTAGTTATAGATGACAGATTTGGTATACCAAATCTGTCATCTATAGTGACCACATGTCTATGGTCATCATTATGGTTCAGTCTCAAAGGCGGCCACTTTAGGCAGATTTTACTGTATATATATATATATGGCCTGCAAAAGGGTTGCTGGTATCTAACTGGAAGGAGACCCACACGCTGAACGTATGTGACGATGTGTGGAACCGGCCAGGCCAGTAACCTAGTGTCCTACCCCGCCTTCAAGTGGTGCAGGCTGAGCTTTCTATTTATGTGGCAAATTAATATTTGCTACACGGATAGAAAGGCGGAAGGGGAGGGCTAATTCACCAACCCGTCTAGCCAGCGTGGTGAAATTATGGCTAATTCCTCCATTATGTTGACACACCAGAAACCATGGCCCCTAGTCTCCAGGTGCTGGAGTGCTCCTGATCAAGGCAGCGGTCAGTGTGGCATGAAAGCAGGGGGTGCTAAGAATCACTGGAATGGCCCAGGCTGCCGTTTGTTATTGACCTTGGCAACGTATAATGGACGATCCCTTGCTTCTGAAGCAAAACTTCAGGAATTGGAAGAAGAACTTGACAAGATCAAATGGGACATTGTAGGACTCAGTGAAGTTAGAAGAAAAGGTGAAGAGTTGGTGGAACTTAAAAGTGGACATTTGTTTTATTATAGAGGAACGGAAACTGGAAGAACAAGTGGTGTTGGCTTCTTAATCAACAAAAGAATTAAAGACTGTCTTCTGGAAGTTGAAAGTACATCAGATCGAGCAGCGAGGCTCGTTGTTCAACTAACCCAGCGATACCAACTTCAAATAGTACAGGTATATGCACCAACATCAAGCCATACCGACGAAGAGGTTGAAGAATTTTATGAAGAAATCAAAGAGTTACACACCAAAGGGAAACAACATATCAAGCTCATCATGGGGGATTTCAATGCAAGAATTGGACAACAGGAACAAGGAGAGACATCGGTTGGTAAATACGGATATGGGGAAAGGAATGAACGTGGCGATCAACTCATCGAATTTGCAGAAGCTGAAAACCTTAGCATCATGAATTCATTTTTTAAGAAGAAACCGCAAAGAAAATGGACATGGAAACACCCAAATGGGGGAACTAGTGAAATTGACTATATCCTGGCAAACAAGAAATCAATTATTGAAGATTGCAGTGTACTGAACAGATTTAATACTGGAAGTGATCATCGAATGGTGAGATGTAAAGTGCACTTAAATACTAAATTAGAACGACAGAAGCTCATTAGGAAACAAGTAAGTAAGAGGGTGGATTTAAAGAAATTAAAAGAAAATACCGAGGCATTCAAGTTGGAATTAAAAAATCGCTTTTCTGCACTGGAAGGACTTATTGAAGAAATTGATATCTCAGAAGCAAATGAAAACATTGTTAAGACAATAGTTGAAACTGCTGGGGAAATTGGTGGTGTAACCTGTAAAAAGCACAATAGCAAATTATCTGAGAAGACGAAACAGCTCATGAAAAGGCGAAGAGATATGAAGGTGGACAATCGAAATACCAGTTCCAGGATTGAGTACATAGAACTTTGTAAAACTCTGCGCAAAAGCATGAAAGAAGACATAAGAAAATTCAACTGTGAGTTAGTAAGGAAGGCCATTGAAAATAACAAGAGCCTTAGGGTTGTTAAAGGAAGTTTATCTGTTGGGAAGAAACACATCATTGCATTAAAAGGAGAGGATGGCACCGTAACAAGAAATAGGGAAGAAATACTTAGAAGAGTTGAAGAATTCTACAAAAAACTATATGAAAGTAACAGTGGATTAAACGAAGACACTGAAATAGTCGAAGGAACAGCTCCTAAAATCTTAAAAGAAGAAGTTTCATTTGCAATAAAAAGTATGAAGAAAGGAAGAGCCCCTGGTGATGATGGTATTACATTAGATATCCTAAAAGAAGCTGGAGAATATGTAGAAGACATACTTGCAAAATTCTTTACCAAATGTCTTAACAGCGGTAACATACCAAACCAATGGGATTCTGCAACAGTAATTCTTTTGCATAAAAAAGGTGATAAAGAGGATTTGAAAAATTACCGACCAATTAGCTTGTTACCTGCTATTTATAAAATCTTCACAAAAGTGCTAACACATCGCCTGCAGAAAAAATTAGATGCAGCTCAACCAAGAGAACAAGCTGGATTTCGAAGTGGATTCAGTACAGTGGACCATATTCAAGTATTAAGAGAATTAATTGAAAGAACACATGAATATGAACTTCCATTGTGTGTTGCATTTATTGACTATGAGAAGGCCTTTGACTCTATTAAAACATCAGCAGTCATCAACTCTTTAAGATCAACAGACATTGAGGATGTGTACATTGACATGGTGAAACGTGTGTATAAAAATGCAAGTGCAAAATTTCGGTTACATAAAGATACCAAAACTATCAAACTTGGCAAAGGGGTGAGGCAGGGAGATACCATTTCTCCAAAACTTTTTACTTCAGCTTTACAGATGATTTTTCAGCTGATAAATTGGAATAACAAGGGAATAAAAATAAATGGTGAATATTTAAATCATTTGCGGTTTGCTGATGACATTGTTATTTTTTCAACGAACCCATCAGAACTCCAAGACATGGTACAGGAGCTCTCAACTAGAAGTAAAGAAGTTGGACTCAAGATGAACCTACAAAAAACTAAGATCATGTTCAATAATTTTGTAGAGGAAACAAAAATACAAGTTGACAACATTGAGCTAGAAATTGCTGATTCATATATTTACCTTGGCCAGCTGATTTCAATGGATGGCAACATTATGAAAGAACTCAACAGACGTATTAAACTTGGCTGGAGTGCATTTGGAAGAAACAGTTTTATCCTGAAGGGGAAATTGCCTTTGTGTCTAAAAAGAAAGGTCTTCAACCAGTGTGTATTGCCAGTCCTCTCTTATGGATCAGAGACATGGAGTCTAACAGTTGGAGCAATACGAAAGTTACAGACAACGCAAAGGAGCATGGAGAGGTGCATGCTTGGAATAACTAGGAGAGATCGAAAAAGAAACACTTGGGTGAGAGAGCAAACTAGAGTAGAGGACATCATTGTTAAAGTAAAAGGGCTGAAATGGCGATGGGCTGGGCATATTGCAAGAAGAACTGATCAACGATGGACAACAGAAATTCTGAACTGGATTCCAAGAGACCACCGAAGACCTAGAAAACGTCCTCAAACTAGATGGGTGGATGAAATAAGAAAACAGGTTGGGGTGACGTGGAAGCGAATTGCTCAGGATAGACTTGTGTGGAAAGCATTTGGAGAGACCTTCATCCAGCAGTGGATAGATAATGGTTGAATATGATGATGATGATATATATATATATATATATATACTAGGAATGAGAATAAAGTATTTTCCAATTCATTTAGCTGAATAAGGACACGAAGTTATTGAGTGTCAAGGGAGAAGAATTCTGTAAAGATCATTATGCTAAAGGGTAAAAATTGAACTCTTTTATTTTATTGTTTTGAAATAATTGATTTCCCCATTATTATTATTGTAAAAATATGTTACGGCGAAGCCCGAATCACCTGTATGACAATCGAACTCAAACTTTTCAATATTGCACTGATTTATATAATTATTGGGAGAAATCATTTTATTTAGCACTATCGTAAGGATTATAAGGAACAGTATATTGATATTTTTTAATAAAAAACATTCTTTATTTTTTTCTGGAACCTTTTACAATTGTATTACCTGTGTGATATTTTCCTTTACAAAATGTTACATAGATGATACAATTGTAAATGGTTCCAAAAAAATAAATAAATAAAAATTAGGACTATTTTTTTTTAGTAAAAAAATATATGCTGTTTCTCATAGTCCTTATGATAGCGCTAAATACAAATTTTCTCTTAATAATTATATAAATTCTATAAAGCAATGAGAAGTTTGAGCTCAATTGTCGAACTGGTGATCCTGACTTTGCCCTTACTTTACGACCAATAATGGCGAGTTTTTTAGCTGCCTACATTTTGCAAATAGTGCCACGAATAGTGGCGCAGAGGTGGATAATTTTCCCAATCTCTCTTAAACAATCATCAATCAACAACAACGCCGCAACAACCTTAAAACGCCCCAGCGTAATGATATATTGCGGACTCGAACAACAGGAAACCATTCACAAGAATACGCAGAAAATTTATAAAGGGGGGGGGGGTGTTATAGGCTCAATTGGGGCTGCAGAGCTACAACTCCGTATATTCACACGTATATATACAACATTTTATTGCAATGCGAGGTTACAACGCCCCTGTATACGCCAGGGAACTATTAAAAATGTGGTCCGAGAGTGCGCATTACGTTCTGTACCATCACGATAGGCAGTAACGCAAGTAGCAATGGACAAAAGGCAATGCGCAGAAAGTAGGAAACAGAGCCGTAGCTAGATCGTGGCAAGGAAAGTCCACGCCAGGGATGCAGACGAGGAGGCATAGAATTCTGATGAAGTAACTTACAGGGGAAAATACGTCCGAGACTAGGTGGCGCAATCTAGACGGTTCTGCCGTCTTTGCTCTCAAAATAGGCCTCAGTTTCGTCAATCACTTCTTCATTTGAGCCAAATTTCTTTCCCTGGAGCATCTTTTTGATGTCTGCAAAAAGCCAGTAGTCGCTGGGGGCCAGATCTAAAGAGTACGGTGGGTGGGTGGGGAAGCGATTCGGAGCGTAATTCATTCAATTTAACCATCGTTTTCATCGACTTGTGACACGGGGCATTGTCTTTGTGAAACAGCACTTTTTTCTTTTGCATGTAAGGCCGTTTTTCCTTAATTTCTACACTCAATCGATCCAATAATGGCATGTAATATTCGCTATTGATAGTTTTACCTTTCTCAAGATAGTCTATGAACAAAATACCATGCGCGTCCCAAAATACGGATGCCATAACCTTGCCAGCTGACTTTTGAGTTTTTGGTCGCTTTGGACGACTTTAACCGGCTGCTGTCCACTCAGCTGACGATCTTTTTGATTCAGGTGTGTAGTAGTGGATCTATGTTTCAACCATTGTCACATACTGACGCAAAAAATCCTTTTCTTCTCGCTTGAACAGCTCCAAACAGCGCTCTGAATCGTCGACGCGTTGTTGTTTTTGTTCCGGTGTGACCAAACGCGGCACCCACTTCGAAAGCAACTTACGCATGCTCAAATCTTCGTGCAAAATTGTAAACACACTACCTTCTGATACCTTTAAGGTGTCAGCCATCTCACGCAACTTCACTTTACAGTCTTTCAAAACTATTTTGTGGACTTTTCTTTATGTTTTCCGGAACAACTGCCGATTTTGGGCGGCCAGAGGGTTCAGCATCATCGGTGTTTGTATGACCGCGTTTAAATTCAGCATACCAGTCAATAATAGTTGATTTCCCTGGTACAGTGTCTCTACAACGCTTATCAAGCCACTATTTGGCTTCAACAGTATTTTTTCCCATCAAAAAACAAGGTTCAATCAACACACGAAATTACGGTATTTATTTAATGATAGTATATTAATGAGGTAGATTACTTCAGTTTTAAGTTCCATAATGGCCTTATTGAATAACCGGCTAATCTCCTGCCCGTGATGAAAAGTCAATGATTCTCCCCTTATAACTTTCTGCATACTCCCATTCATGAGTATGTTCGTAAGAGAATAAAAGTAATCGTGGTTGGGCTGGCGGTTGCAGATAGTATTGGCGGTTTGCTCAACAAACAGCCGAGCTCCGATCTGTTTATTCTCGAAACTGTTGGAACAGACTTTAAGATCGATTTGCGCGATAATTTTTTACTTCAGTTCAAATTTCTGTTCAAATCGCTGTTCATGCTGGCTGTGTAAACTGTAGAAATGGACAACTGCGTTATAAAGATTGACGGCCAAACCGGTTAAGTGTCTATTCAGGCATCGTCATATCGCAAAGGGGAAGGAAGTAATGTAAAAGATGCTATGAGACTTCGCCGTCTAAACGGAATTCAAGACCATAGTGCGGTTTGAAGTGTGATGTGAATAGAAGCTTGCACGGAAGCAAGAAATGGTCCTGTAATCATAATTATTTTATACAACCCAATATAAACGGTGTTTCAGAAAGGACTACCTAACTTTGAATTTACATAACTCCGAAACGGTGATAGATAGAAAGATGAAATGAGTGGTATGTTTAATCTGCAGGCCGTAAAAATCTAATACACGGGTGTGCAAAATCAGTTACATAATCGGCCAATAGGTGACGCTGTAACTGCAAGCCGGGTTTTAAATACTGTTCAGAACTACAGATTATTATTTCATCCAGATTTCTTCCCACCTTCTTCACTACGCTAAACCTCCTGTCCCGTTTCGGCAGCGGAACAGACAGAAGACTGAATAATCTGTAGGTCTAAACAGTATTTAAAAGGCGCCAGGTGATTGCAGCGCCACCTGTTGGTCGATTATGTAACTAATTTTGTATATCCATATATTAGATTTTTACGGCCTGCACATTAAACATATAACTTATTTCATCCTTTTATCTATCACCGTTTCGGAGTTATGTAATTTCAAAGCTAGGTAGTCCTTTCCGAATCACCCTGTACATATTTAGTGTTAAATCAAAAGAAGCAACAAATGAGCCAAATCAAATACAAAAGTTGAACTCCACTTTATTATATTTGCTTTGGGTTGTAGAGATTTGACAAGTTCTTCTGAAGTCTCGCAGCACTTCTGCCCTACCTTCGTTAATGAGGAGTTATAGTCATAGGAATATAATGATGACAAAAGACGAACATAGATAATTATCTAAATAGTTGGTGCAACACATGAAAAGGTCATATCACGGTGCCAGCCCTTGGTTTGAAAGAGAGAATACGTCATATCTTCGAGCCACCATTCAGCAGAGAAAGTCATATGTTGAGAAAGTCACTGCAACGAGCTTCGCAACGTTTGCTGCTTTACTTCCACTAGTTTCATCATATTTATTAATTTAGGGAAGTGGGGATAGTAAAAGACAAGATAAAAATAGGCAATAGGCCACAAGTTTCAAAATGTTTAGCATATAAAAAAAAGTAATAAAAAACAATGGAAAAAAGTTTGCACAAAACATAATAAACAAAGGTAAGAACAACTATATACATATAGTCAATAAGTGAAGAAAAGTGTTACTGACCAATTCAAGGTAAGTCTGCAATGGTACTTAATATGTAATTGAGAAAGCAGTGGCATAGATCCAAATAAATACAAATGGGGTGAGCATACACAATTTTTCTTCATTTTCCTTTTTTTTTTAACACCAAGTAATCACACGCAAATAACAAATAAGAAAAGTTATAAGTACCACAGAAAAGTTGAAGCAAAAACTATAACACTAAATCAGGAAACATTCTAATCCTTGGGAGAAAAAAAAAATTAGTGCAAAGCAAATCAAACAACATAAAGTAATTTAGTGTACATCAACAAGAGTATTTAAGAGTGTAACAAACGATCTTTTAAACTGCAATTTGTATTAAGTCTTCAGTTAAAAAAAAACCCTGTATACTACAATTGATGCGTTTTAAAGTGCAGCATAAAAGTATATATACTATAAACAACAATTTTATATAATCAAATTCAATGGCATATGTGCACTCAAAGTCGGTGCATAGTAGTCAAAGGCAAGAGAGCAGAACGTCAGTAGGCCCAGGGCCTAAGGAGCAGGAACTTGCTTGTAGGCAGAGTATCTGAGGTCATACAGGGATTTGGATGGTTATCTATTCTGTAAAAAGTCTTAGCTCTAAGCTTAATAAAAAACTCTTTAAGTGGAAGAGTTTCGCTGTCTTTATAGGTGGATGCGTTTGACACAAATCAAGGCGCTCTTGTAATTCTTCTGAGCAGTCTTCTTTCGAACTTGGCCATGCTCAGAATGTTTGTTTGGGAGGCAGTCCCCAACACGCCGCAAGCATATGCGAGAATTGGTCTTATAGTTATCTTGTAGATTAGTAGCTTGTTGTCAATTGACAACTTGCTTCTTGCATGAATAAGAAGATTTAAAGAGGCAGCAACCATTTTGGCTTTATTGATGGCGTTTCTAATTTGGGAGCCCCATAGGAGCTTCCGGTCCATGGTCACCCCTAAGTATTTCACTTCGTGCTTCCAGGAGATTTCATCCTTGTCCCAGAACAAATCTGTGGTTGTTTCTGCTTCGGTTGTAGGACACTTTTGCTTATTGCTAAACAGTATGGCCACCGTTTTGTTAGGATTTATCTTTATATCCCATTTGTTAGAAGAGCGGTGGATAGCGTTAAGTTGACGTTGGAGGATGTTAATTGCGAGAGAG
>QLNU02015003.1:63996984-64010564 GCA_006491805.2 Dysdera silvatica | reverse complement strand
ATATGTACACATGTATTAAATTATTTCCAAAACAATTAATGCTTTGATAAACACACACACATATGCTTGTGACTTTTCACTATCAACATAGTAGTAGTGTAGTCATATGTAACTGCGTATTTTTGGATAAATATTATAGCTTCTGTGCACCTGTATACTGAAATTTGGATTTCCAAATTATCCTTTACTTCGGATAAGAAAGATTTTACCGTATCTATAGTCTTTAAAAAAACCAGCATTATACACATACATACACTCCTGATATAATACTTCCCCAATGCATTTCCTAACAATTGCACCTCCCCCACCCCCACGCACGTACACACGCACATAAATTACTTCCTGATAATGTATCCTCACAACATTGTTTTTTTTACAATAACTCCCACAATAGCCAAAAATAGGATTTATAGGAAGAGGCTTTTTCGGTATACGTTCACGATGGTTTTAATTTTTTTTTAATCGGCTCATAGACGTCTAAGATCGGGCTGCTACGGCTCTAACAATTTCTTGAGAATCTGAGCCTTTTCTTGCCGAGGAAACATCCGACTGAAGATCTACCAAAACCAGACACGTAAAATACTCGGCGCAATCATAAGTTAAACTCGGATTTTTCCAGTGACGTAGAAGATGGGGGCTTCGGGGGCTCAAACACCGCCATTGAATATAAAATTACATTCGTCTCTTTAACACCGTGTCACACGGTCTTCTTCCAAGCTATTTACGGCCCCATGATTTTTAAATTGTTACGCCACTGGGTTTTTCGTATGGTAAACAAACACGTTTCCATTACGTCATCACAGAGTTTCCACAAAGGCCGTAAATCACACTGGAGACCGGGTTATGAATGCAATTTAAAACAAGAAGAAAAATAGCAACACTTTCGGACCTGTGAATTTATTTTTGAAGTCATTTACGCAATCATATAAGACATGTCTGCTAAAGTAAAAAAAAAATCCCGTTAAATTTCTATTTTGAGTTGGCTGAAGGCTTTTAATAAAAATCACTAAAAAAATTTAACAAAAGCACTGAATAAAACACCAAAATTAATAAAGTTAATTAAAAATAATAAATTTAATAAAATTCACTAAAATAAAATTAAACCTAATTATAATTTTTTTCATTAAAAAAAGAATTTATAAAAGAATTACTGGTAAATGTATATTCAAAAAAAAATTCTCACAATTTTATTATTAAACATGAAATATTTAGAACAACAGCATTTGGATAGATTTGTTTAAATAAAAATGATTATGTTAAATAAAATTCTCTTAGTTTATTTAATAATTGTTAAATTTTATCGTTTCATTTGCATTGAAAATATGTTTCATTTGTTTACAGAGCACATGTTAATGAGTTAGAGAACGCCCAGAACGTCCGAAATTCGGCCGCTCGTCTTCAATCGATGACAAAAAGCGTAAGTAAACTAAGATGTGACATTTTTATGCACTTTTCTAACAACCATTTAAAAACATACTAAAATCGCAGTGGAAAGTGTTATATATTTTACCTGGTACAGTGCTCTACATACTCAATACGATGCTCTACTCACTCAGCTAGTACGATGCACTGCATACTCTCAGCAAGTATGGTGATCCATCTACTTATTACAGTGCTTTATCTATTCAGCTAGGACCGTGGTATGCTTGCTCAATAAGGTGCTCTACCTTCTCAGTTAGTACAGTGATCTATACTCAGTACAGTGATTTACCTGCTCAGTACAGTGGTCTACCTGCTCAGTACAATTGTCTACCTTCTCAGCACAGTGATCTACCTACTCAGTTAATACAGTGATTTATCTACTCAGTACAGTGATCTACGTACTCAATTAGTACAGTGATTTATCTACTCAGTATAGTGATCTACCTCTTCAATTAGTACAGTGATCTACCTCTTCAGTCAATACAGGGATTTACCTCTTCAGTTAGTACAGTGATCTACCTCTTCAGTTAGTACAGTGATTTATTTCTTCAGTTAGTACAGTTATCTACCTCTTCAATTAGTACAGTGATCTATCTACTCAGTATAGTGATCTACCTACTCAGTATAGTGATCATTTACCTATTCAGCATACTGATCATCTACCTGTTCAGTATAGTGATCATCTACCTATTCAGCATACTGATCATCTAACAATTAACTAGCATAGTGATCATCTACCCATTCAGCATACCTCCGATCATCTACCTACTCAGTATAGTGATCATTTACCTATTCAGCATACTGATCATCTACCTGTTCAGTATAGTGATCATCTACCTATTCAGCATACTGATCATCTACCTGTTTAGTATAGTGATCATCTACCTATTCAGCATACTGATCATCTACCTGTTCAGTATATTGATCATCTACCTATTCAGTACAGCGCCCTATCTACTCATCTAGTACAGTGCCCTATATACTCATCTAGTACAGTGCTCCATCTACTCACCTAGTACGATCCTTTACCTGCTCAGTTATCACTATTCCTTTAAACAATCTTTATCGAGTTCCAACAAAATATACTTTATTCAAGCAAATGTATACTTACAATTCAAATTTATAATTCGGTCCACTTTGTTTTCTTGATTTTTTACTTCTACGAATGTAACAAACAACCATACAAAGAACATTTAAAAATTCTGTTCAATGAATAGAACACGCCATTTTGCCTTAATACTTGAACAATAACTAATAGATGCTGAACATGAGAAAACATGGGAGTGAATTTGGCGTTATTAGATTTAAATTTCAGAATAGCTGCAGCTCTTATTTTTCTGTCAATTTAATTTTTGTATTGCTTATTGATTTTTAGATTACTGAAGCCAAGAGCCCAACATCCCCAAATTCGCCAGAAAAATCTTATACCGTAAGTTGTGGATTTTGAAATACACACAAATTTTGCATGAAGTTCCTTTACATAGTGTTGGTTCATTAAAATGTGGTTTTGAACAGTCCTCAATTTCAAGGATACAATACAAGTTGAGCATCCCAGATTTAAAAATTTTAAGTTCCGACAAGGCGCCACAAGTGGAAAATTCCACGCCTAATCTCATGTGACGAGTCCTAATCGAAACGACGCAATAGTACAGCAAAATGATTTTTCAGCACCCAGAGTATAAAAAAGAAACCCCAGGCCCTGAACACATATTATTTTAATTGTATGCATGACATGACATGTCATGTCTTTTACTACTAAACACTAGCGTATGAGTAAGTGACATTTGCTTTTTGATAATTCAATATATACAAACTTTGTTTCACCAATCAAGCTCAAACTTTGTTTCGTTCACGAAATATTTTAAATTTTTTGAAGCTGAGGTGATGTAGTGATAATGTGCTTACCAAGTGTGCTGTTATCCTGGGTGCGACTCCCAACTGTGTAAAAAAAAAAAACTCTAACTGCTCTACGATTCTCTAAGACTGCTCTAAGACTCTAACTGCTTACTGTAGTCCGGGGTGGGGGGGTGGTTTTTCTATGTCTAAAATTGTAGGAATTCCTCGGAAAGCTGTAGGTCCGGGTTCAGCCTTATCCTTGCTGCCTTGCGTCGTAAGATTTATAAATTAAATATATAAAATTATCGCCAAACTATGTGCATGTAGTGAA
Organism: Dysdera silvatica; assembly: GCA_006491805.2. Lineage (NCBI taxonomy): Eukaryota > Metazoa > Arthropoda > Arachnida > Araneae > Dysderidae > Dysdera > Dysdera silvatica. Next base: position 64,006,975 of record QLNU02015003.1, on the reverse strand, counting down.
ATTTATATATGAAGCATTACTGAATTTCGCGCTTAAACTTGTGTACTATCTTTAAACACGAAATATTACTGATCCTAAGTACTTAAGGGCCGTTCGTGTATTACGTAAGCATCGTTGGGGGTAGGGGTGTTTGACATTTGCTTATTTTTGCTGACAACGGGGGGGGAGTCTGAACCATGCTTACGTAAGACACGGAAAATAATAAAACCAGCTCATAGTCAGGAAGTAATAGCCGCCCTGACAGAACTGCAATACTGTGGTGTACGACACACGAGTAAAAGTTATAAAATACACATAATCGCAGTTAAATATTTAATTATTTAATCCAGTGGCTGGCCATTAACCCTTATTCGCTAGGAGGCTACCTTCTATACTCCCCGTGGCCCCTCTAATATTTTTAAATTAAAACGAACGTATTATTTTTAATAAATGCATTTTTTAACTGCATGCCAAATCCGCTTCCTATTCACTATTTACATACAATATAAGAAATATCAAAACGTAATAAAAATGTAACAAAATACTTTATAATAAAATATTATATTATTATCCTTTATAGTTTAATAATATATATATATATATATATAGTTTAATAAGATATAATATATATAGTTTAATAAGATATAATATATATATATATAGTTTAATAATATATAATATATATATAGTTTTATAATAATTATAATCAAAAAATTAGGGAACCAAAATCTCACGTAAGCATATGAGGGGATCAGGCATTTGCTTATTTTTTCTTACAAGGAGGAGGGGGAGTATAAAATGGGCAGAAATGTACTTACGTAATATCTGAACTGCCCCTTACATACCTAAATGCCAAATGCATGTCGAATGCAATGCAAATGCAACGACTCTGTATAACCTTTATTCATATATATACAGGTGATAAGGTAAAAGGGTTACAGGTTAAAGTACTTTATTTATATACGTACAGGTGATAAGGTGCAAGGGTTGCAGGTTAAAGTACTTTATTCATATATATATATACAGTACTTTATCATTGAAAGAATTTTCGGCCTTCAAAGAAATGCATTTGTGTAAGAGAAATAGAGAAAAATATACCAGCTAAAAATCAATTGTTGGACCAAAAATTTCTTTGTAATACGTACACACTAAGGCTCCTAGAAAAGAGAGCTGGCGCATATCCGCCATTTTCCTGCCATCGTATCACGTGATCCCATTCACTGCTGTGTTAAAGTTGAGTGATTTACAAGTGTGCTATTTTTAATAAAATAAGGTGAAATGGGTGAGTGTTCCGCTGAGAATTGTTCTAATTATTCGAGGAATAAATATAGAATGTGTTGATTCGCAACAGATTCTGTGAGAAGAAGAAAATGGATTATTAATTTTCCAATAATAAACGTTGTGTTATGAAACCGGAAGTATACAAGAAAATGGCGGCTGATTCGTCGGCCTATAATTCTAGGGACTTTAGTGTACACACATATATATAAACTATATGACGCACGATAACATTTTTAAAGAATAGTTCTCATTTGTTGCATGTTTCATAACGCAAGGATAGTTAAGATCTTAATGCGATAAGATCTAAAGTTTTCTTAAAGATCCGAATCTCCTTCGGTTTGAGAATCAAATTCCGAATTGGACGTAAAAAAAGGTAAACTCTAGATGTCACCAGAATTCCATCGGATATTGCGCCCAATAAACAAGACGCTGGTTGCACGATACTACATTTTATTTTCAATTATTTACAGTGAAATTTGCAGCAAAATAAATTGCCATATTTGTATCAAGTTCCTTGCTGCAAAGGAACAGATTAGCGGAATGTAGTGATATGAAATTTACTCACATTTTACGAGCTAAAGAACCATCAATGGAAAAACAATTAATAAATCTCATTTAGAATATTTTAATCAAATGTTTACTAATTATTTTCTACTTTTATTAATAATGCATTAAGCTTCGTTTATGCTCTGTAGGGAAGAGATTCAAAATCTCTTTATACGGTTAAACTGTCTACTTCCCTTCACACCACAGTTATTATTTAGTTTAATTTAGATTATCATTTTAAATATTGCAGCACTACTTCTACCACAGAGTAGCTGAGGTGCGGATACAATGAAATCTTCCAAATTTTATTACTCCATAGAAAAGGAGAAATTATTTTCTCAATAATTTATGAAGGGTAATGATATTATGAAGGGTAATGATATCTTACAACTTTGTTTTCAATTCTACAGTTGTCAATCCGCACATGGGGCAAGAGTAGCAAAACCTAAGGTTAATTCCCTCTCTCCATATACTGGCTTAAGTTTCATTTCTTATAATTAGTCTTCTTAATTTGTTTCTAAATTCAGTTTCTGACGTAATATTTTTTATTTCGTTTGGTAATGAATTCCACATCTTAATGCCGTAATAATTTATATTACCGGAACCCATGTTTGTTTTTATTTTTTAATTTTTAAAGTTTTCCTTGATCAACTATTGTTCATATTTGGTTTATTTTCTATATTTATGTCCTCAATATACTTCCCTTTTTTTATTCGATTAAATATCATTATCAAAATTTTAAATCCATGTATTTGATCTAAATTCATTATATTATTTTCAATTTTTATTTCTTGTTTTTTGTTTTTTTTTTGCGTTACATTGTTCCAAAATCTATTTAATATTGTTTGCATACTTTTTCGACTTTTTATATTCATATTTTCCCAGATACTATTTCCATATAAAATATAACTATATGAAGAATATAAATGAATTTTTATGTATATGGGTAACATATTCTTTAATCTTTAATACTCCTACACTTTTTCTAATTTTTTTTATTAACTTCCAAAATATATTTATTCCAATTTAAACTTCATTTATATAAATACCAAGGAACTTAATTTCATCCGTTTTCTTTATTTCCTTATTATCTAACTTTAATATTTCCAAATTATCTAATTTTTTATTTATATTATGAAAAAGTATATGCTTAGTTTTTTCTCTATTAACTATTAGTTTATTATTTTTAAACCACTGATTTAGAATTTCTAGTTTTAATTTTGTCTTGATGACGAGGTTTTCTTGTGACATATCTCCAAAAATCAGACCTATGTCGTCAACAAATAAGTTTATATCATCGTCAATGTCAGTAATATCATTTATGTATATGAGAAACAATAGCGGCCCAAGGGACTTGGGGACTCCACATGTATTTTGCTCTTGATTAGAATGTATATGATTTATTTGCACAATTTTAGTTCAACAATGTTCAGTTTTATCTTGATCGGAGAGTTTGAAAATTTTTTTGTATAAGGAGGATTGATGGAAGCAACTAGGGTATTTTTTTTAAAATGTCACCTCTAAACAGCAGTGTCTCTGCAAAAAATTTCAAGGTTCTACTACTTACGTCTTTGGAGATACACACATATGTATTATACATATTTTTCCATTGAAGACAATGCTGAAAAAACAAAATTAGGCTTAACTGCATCTTTTTCAAAAATTCATAGCTTTCGTAATTTTCTAAATATTCAAAAACTAAAAAAAATGGTTCTAATAAAATTTGTCCTAAAACCCAGAAAAAAAAATCAAAACACAAATCTGAAATATCAGGTTAAAATTTTTTTAAAAATTGGGTGAATTGATACGTAATGACCCTATAATTGTATAAAGCATTTGATGCGTCGGCAAAATACATTCATTAATTAGAATGCCGTTAGTGAGAGATATTTCTGTATTCAACAACCTCTCTTCTGGAGACATAATCATCGCAGATAATTTTTACAAGATATGACAATAAAAATCGTGGTAAGATACCCAAATTTAAGTTAGTGAAAATAATGCAATTTGAAGTCAAAATCCTGAAAAGGAGAAGACGAATATTATATGCTAAAGGAACAACCCAGAAAAAAATGGGTCGTTATATGCTAACATATATCTATTTGTTATTGTAGGAAGAACTGGAACGGCAGCTACGATCGGAAACTTCATTGTGCGACAGTCTGAAAAATGAACTCAACTCTTCCAATAATTCTATTCAACAACTGTGGAATGATCTAAAAGGAGAAAAGGAAAATTCTGCTATCCTTGAAGCGAACTTGGTGTCATCCATGGAGGAATCTGCCCATAAATCTCAGCTCTTGAGCACACTTTCCGATGAATTAATAAACTCTTTTGAAAAGAGTTTGTCTGAGAGTTTTGCAAATTCTTCCTATTCATCGAGTAAAGAGGATTCCAGAGAGGTAATAGAAGGATGGAAACGTGAACTTCAAGAAGTCATAGATGAGAAAGAAACTTCGATAAACCGTCTGGATAGACAATTATATGAAATACAGGAGAAAGAATCCGAGATGAGAATTAAACTCAGAGAGAAAGGAAATGCTTTCATTAGATTAGAGATGGATTACGAATTGAAGGTTTCCGAACTAACAGAATGCCAAGCTAACATGGAATTAAAAGAGAATGAGATAGTCAAGTTGTATAATTACAACGCGGATATGGATCTAAACATTAAGCAATTAGCAGCAGAGTTGATTCAAAAGACTAACAGACTTTCATTTTTGCAAAACGAACTGTCTAAAGTATCTGGAGAACTACTTTCGCTTGAGAAATTCCACATTGCTTCTGGTGGTAGCTCAAGCATGTCTTCCAACCGCATGTCCGCTCATGAATTTAAAGTGATGTCACGAAGTATCACAGACACAGGAAAACTTTTTGCCTCCATGGAATCTCCTGTGCTAAAATCTTTCGGACCAATTAAACTTCGCACGTCATCTTTACGGCAAATTGCTTCTTTTCAGACATCCAGTCTTCCACTTTATTTGAACCGAAGATTTACCAAATCCGTCATAATAAGGCACCCACAAAGAAACGAAGCTTTGGAATTGAAAGTCAATGTGGTCCCTTCCCGCTCTGGTGAACACTTGAAATGTGATGTTGAGTTGAAAGATGAGCCAGGCAAGACGAATCAATCCTCTATACAGAATAAGTCTCTGCCTCAATCACCACCGAATGCGACTGGTTTGAAATGCTCTACACCACATCCACAGAGAAGCCAAATACCTTTTGGTCACGATACGAGAACCCCTATTCGCAACATGCCGGGATCAGAATCCACACCGTTAAGTTGCTCGGTTGGGAGCGTTGGTCGTCTCGTAACCTCTAGAAGAGTTTTACCGAGTCCCATACGTCCAAGCAGTCCTTACTCTGAAAGATCCAGACTTACCCGGTCCACGCCGACAAGCTCAAGAATTCCCTATTTAGGTCGCACAAATGTAACATATCCAAATTCTGCACCGCGCATTCCAAGCTCACCACTTTCTCAAACACGATAAACATGTCACTCTGGCAAATTTATTTAAATTGGAAATCAGATTCTTGAAAATCCCTTCGATGCAAAATTTTAATCAATTTTTATAAATTTACCTGTATTTCAATTAAACTTACTTCTAGTAATTTTATATTTTTACATAAAATAATTTATCCTAAACTTTTTCAAGCATCTGGTTTATTTTTTTATATTAAATACTGTTAAGAAATAAAATTTTTATACAATAAGTTTTAATCGCAGTTTATTAAAAGGAAAATTGTAAAATTTTACCGGCAGAAATTATTACAGAATATGCTTAAAAACCCATATTCCGAAATCATGTATAAAAGCAGGAAGTTTCCAAAGAAAAAAAGAACAAGTTTCTATTGTTAAGAGAAAAGAATAATTTAAAAAAAAAAGGCAGCATTAAAATGCTCTGTTTGTGCCTTTAGGTCCAGAAGACGGCACAATGAACCCTCCAGGGCGGGTCATCAACAGCTTAACCCTCACCTCTGAACCAGGTTACATTAAAAAAATGCAACCAAGTTTGCCATACATCGAGTCCCGCACAGTAACCTCAAAAACCCTAAAGAAGGTAACAATATAGGGCGAGGATTTTGTATCCCCATTTATTTATTTATTTATTTATTCATTCATTCATTTATTTATTTATTTATTTGTTTTTGTTTCAGGAAAAAATGGTGTAAAGGAAAAAAGTAGTGGGGAAAGGAAATTTGAGTAGATTTGTGTGTAGATTGAAAGCAAATTCAATATTCAATAAAATATGACTGGCAAGAACAGACTGTAACGCCGGAATTTCCAACCTCAGGTCGCGACTCGAATCATGGTCGCGGAGGGTTGACGCAGGGTCACGAGAGGCTTATGGATGGCCTGATAATTAGTATTAAATAAGGTTAATTGTTTTTACGAGTTTTATTATGAAGCAAAAATTATTTCTTAAAGTTCAGAGATTAGTTTAAAATAATTTATATATTCCCTAAAATTGCCCCAAAATCGTTAGTAGTAAAAAATTGCAGCTCGACTCCACGTCAAGAACATGACTCATCTCATAAATAAGCGAAAACACGATTTAGGCATGTTCAATCACTTCATCTGTGTGTATATCATTTAAGTAGTAAACAAATATCGATATAAAACAATTAAAATTGTAATCGATATATCAATTAAATTGTTAGAACATCCATATTTAAAAAAAATCGATGTTCCAAACCTGTGACGTCTCCAACGACATTCGACATTTCCCGGAACTGTGTTGACATTGATGAGACTGATGTTAAGACAAGCAACATCAGTGTTCGGAGGCTGTCCTCAAACGCTTTCCAAGAGATAAAGGTGTACCAAAACACACAATATCAAACACAGTTGAAGTGAAAATTCTGACTGCAGATATTTCTAATTCAAGAAATCTAATGTCTAGTTCAAGAAATCTAATGTCTAGTTCAAGAAATCTAATGTCAAGAAATCTAATCTTACTGATGAAGATAGGACAACGGTGACAAAAAAAATCTTCGGGAACCATATGCAAATTAAAAATTTTCCACGATTATCACTAGTGCTGTATAAGTCAAGGAAAACCTTACCACAGTCGGAAGTTCTTCTCATCTTGGTTGATTAAGCAAAATTGGCTAGCTTACTCAAAGAAAGAAGACAGTGCTTATTGAAAATTTTATGTTCTCTTTGCACCACATAAAGTCGATTTAAGATCAACACAAGCCAAGGATCAATTTGTTTCAAAGGGATTTAATAATATGGAAGAAGGTCTTGAAGAAGTTCAGCTAACATGAAACTTTTCTCTATCATATGGATTCAGTCATGAAGGTCGATGTGTTTTGAAGGGTCATGGAAGAAAAAAAAATTCAGTAATGGATAGAGGTAAGTAAAAGCAAGTTTTGCAGAATAGGGTTATTCTTAAACCTATTATCAAAACGGTAATTTTTTATGGAGGACAAGGGCTGGCCATTGTAAAATTATGTAAAAATCTGCTACTCCTTCTAATTACTTAAATATTTTACACTATAAAATTATTAGCAATTTAATAATAATAATAAATGCGCACAAAAAGACAACCATGATTGAATTGGTCTCTGATCATATTTTCCCACTGATAATTCTTTGCACCCCTGGGGAATATTCTGAGTGCGCCACTCTTCCAAACCTACAGTGCTGTCACGAGTTACATGCAAATCGCTGTTAAGGGTGGCGTCAATAAAAAGTTGAGAACCGGTGCTATAAAGAAACAGCTAGATAAGAAAACAGACAAAAATGAAAATCATTATAGTAATAATTATTTTCGCGTTTTTGTACTTCATATCGAGATTTCGTTTGACGTACTATCGCTAAAATAACGTGAGCATTTAATATCTCCTGACTTTGCTACTTCTATTATCAGCTTTTTTGGAGCAGCAGATTTCAAACTTTGCATCCTATTGAGCCCTTTTCTTTTCTTTTTTTTATTGAGCCCTTTTCCACATGTCTAGCCATAGAGCTCATCCATACCCGTACCCGGGGGGGGGGGAATCTTAGGAATCGGTCCTCCCCTCCCGAAATTAAATTTTTAATGGGACTTGGCTACGGACTTGCATGCTGTAATTGTATCGATACATGCTGTAAAAATTTATGAACCCCCGAAATTAAATCTTGGCCACTGTCTTGAGCCCATCTACAAATATTAGTTAAGAAAAATCCAAAGGGGCTAGTATATATTTGTGCTTGAACATAAACATAAAAATCAATAAAAAATGAACATAAAAATGTAGCTAACACCTTCCTATTGTTGCGAGGTATTGACGGTTTGTTAGCTCTGTCCAAGGAACTGTCGCGAGGGAAAATTTTTGCATTCAAAAAATTTTCCGGAAAAGTTCGATAATGTCTTGAAAATTACTTGCGTAACCCCTTAGTTCCACGAAACACACTTTGGGAAACACTGTTCTAGAGATTTGATGTTATATGTTTGATGCTCTTCCTTAATTGATGCTAATTTTAATCTTAATTTAGAGATTACTACTAGATTACTAGAGAGTATTTACTGCGAATCCATCCTTTAACTGAGGTTAAACTTCTCATCTCCACCCACATAATTATATTACGATTCAATGATAGAAGATGTCTGGTTTGTAGTCAGGTATAATTAATTTGTTGATCGGAAATGCATTTGTAATTATTTATAACACCATAGCTCCAGAAGAAAGATTAGAGAGAGAGGGGGGGGGGAAGCAAGGTCAATGTGGAAAGCATTATTGCAAAAATAAATTATCTTCAAACAACAAACCAGACCAATTGACTGGAAAATTATTCAACGATGAGTCATTGAAATTCCTAATTGAATAAAGCCCAGATATGTTCAAGAAAACAACATTAGATAAAAATTATTAATCAGCCAGTTGGAGTACTATGAATGAAAATATTTCAAATTAGCGATAAATGTACGGAGTTATACCGTTTGTAGATTGCTTCTTTCTCGCTGAAGTTTTTTAGTTTCTCAAACGGACAGGGGCTGATTTCCATCTGGAAACCCCCAGCTTTGTTTATGTTTCAAGCCTGTTTACGACTTAGTTAATATAAGCTTTGTTCCAACCTATCAAGATTATTTCTAAACCCTAGAATTTCTAGATTTGTTCTAAATCTGTTAACTTTGAATTAAACAACAATTAAACAACAACTGTTAACTTTGCTTAAGCTTCGTTCCAAGCCTGTTCTATTTCCTAAGCCCCCTGTCTTCAGTCAAAGACTTAATTTAGAGATCTACAATTTTCCGAGAAATTCGAATCCACTATTACCTAAGGACTCCAACTCCGGACTGTGATTTATTGAAAAAAAATTGTGTCGTGGTCATCTAGATGGTGTATTCCAATGCAGCAATCATTACGCAACATTTCAGAATTTAGATTGGTTGGAAAGCAGTGTGAGGTAAGTTCGAGCAATTGTTTATACGGAAATGAATAACTCCATATATATGTGTGTGTGTGTGTGTGTGTGTGTGTGTGTGTGTGTGTGTGTGTGTGTGTGTGTGTGTGTGTTTATATACCTAAAAAACTAAGATCATGTTCAATAATTTCGTAGAGGAAACAAAAATGCAAGTTGACAACATTGAGCTAGAAATTGCTGATTCATATATTTACCTTGGCCAGCTGATTTCAATGGATGGCAATATTATGAAAGAACTCAACAGACGTATTAAACTTGGCTGGAGTGCATTTGGAAGAAACAGTTTTATCCTGAAGGGGAAATTGCCTTTGTGTCTAAAAAGAAAGGTCTTCAACCAGTGTGTATTGCCAGTCCTCTCTTATGGATCAGAGACATGGAGTCTAACAGTTGGAGCAATACGAAAGTTACAGACAACACAAAGGAGCATGGAGAGGTGCATGCTTGGAATAACTAGGAGAGATCGGAAAAGGAACACTTGGGTGAGAGAGCAAACTAGAGTGGAGGACATCATTGTTAAAGTAAAAGGGCGTTGGGCTGGGCATATTACAAGAAAAACTGATCAACGATGGACAACAGAAATTCTGAACTGGATGCCAAGAGACCACCGAAGACCTAAAAAACGTCCTCAAACTAGATGGGCAGATGAAATAAGAAAACAGGTCGGGGTGACATGGAAGCAAATTGCTAAGGATAGACTTGTGTGGAAAGCATTTGGAGAGACCTTCATCCAGCAGTGGATAGATAATGGTTGAATATGATGATGATGATGAT
>QLNU02015003.1:63937216-63980527 GCA_006491805.2 Dysdera silvatica | reverse complement strand
GAGTTCGGTCTCAGCTCTGGTGGCGTGCGGATGTCTGTCCGGGCTGGCGGGTGTTGGTTCCAGCTCGCTTAAGACGGAGTGCTTGGGATATTCACTTTGGCCGCCGGGTGGCGGTGGATGGATGCCTGCTTCTGCTATTCTGGGACCGGACTCCGCCCTCCCTCGTAATTCGGACTTCGTCGCTAGGGCCGTGCTTGGCCTTCTGTCCATGACGGGCGTTCGCCATTGTCTTCGTCCGCTGCGATCGCTTGGGGGCCAGCTTTCGCAAACAGTGGATGATACTTTGGCATGTGATGCCTGTCCGGATTGTTCTGGTCTCGTGCGCCCTGGTTGCGGGGAATGATTTTCGCCTGTTCGCTGCCGCTCGCGGCACCTCACCCACTCAACGGTGTCCGGTGGTTTCCCGTAGGAATACCGGCCGGCCCGGGGTGTTCTTCCGCGCCATCCATCTATTTCGGCCGCTCTTCGGGGCGGACTGATCGTGGGTGGTCTCCGGTCGACGTTGAATGACGACAATCATGTGAGCTGTGCGTCTCTGTACGCCTGTTTCGATCGACAATCCCCTGCAATGCTCCCTCCCCCCCAGTGTCCCTTCTCGGTCCACTGGTCGTCATATCATATGACAAAAGCCTGTCTGGGAATACAGCGCTGCCCCCTTCGGCGGCCACCTTTCCCATTAATCTCCTTGCACAATACGACGACTACCTCTTGGATCTTTCTGAATCATCCGTCTTTGCGCTGCCTCCGTGGCGGTGCTACAAACCTTCCTCTCCGGGGTCAGTCGGTTCCTGTAGGGTCTTGGCCGGCCCTGGGGTGTAACTCCGGATCTTCAGCCTAGGCCGTTTTCCGTGATGGTTCGTTTGGCAGCTGGTTTCGATATGCGTTATCTGCCGACTTTCACGAGAGCGTGCATCTTTGTGTGCCGTGTTGATCGGCAATCCCATTACCCTTCAGCCGCTTCGGCGGCTGAGTACGCTGTTTGAGCGTCCTGTCTGGGATTACAGCGCCGCCTCCGGCGGCCACCCTTCCTATTAAAATTCTTGCACACTACTTACCTACCCGATCCCCTCGTTAAGAGTAGAAATGCGACAGGAGAAGCTATTTTCTCCTACTTTCTTTTCTAGCCAAGTAATCGTTATCGGATGGAAACACAGATAGGAAGTCTACGCACATGCACAGAAGGCGGATCAGGATTCAACCTTGGGTGCAGGGGATCTTCCGCTACGATCTCGTGTGAAAATAAGAGAAAATAGCTTCTCTTGTCGGATTTCTGTGCATGCGCGTGGATTTCACGTATGTTTGTTGATAAAAAGCTTTCACTGGGCCGATAAATACCTCAATGTCGTCAGATAACGACCAGAGATCCATCAGAGATTTTATCCGCTAACAGTAAATAAACAACGATCTTTCTTTTTCAGCGGGAATTCCGTGCTTACTTTTTTAACTTTTACGTTAAAAAAAACACTCTGGAGTTCTCTTTAAAGGTACAGTGATTTATATTACGCATAGACATCTGTCTATAACGATATTCTAGTGACCGAAAAAAAATGTTACAGACGACAAGATTGTATCTAATATACTCTGTACATACATCGTGATACATGGATCGTGTGTGGGGAAATGTCCTTATCCACAGTTTATCGTTTTAGTAATTTCGGTGCAGGATAACTTGTCCTTGCGCCATAAAAATTCACAATATAACATTTTCTGCTACCCCATAGGGTGTATTAAGTTTAATCTTGTCTATAAAGATATCCACTGCACCAGAATTTTATTTTAGAGCTAATAAACTAGAGATTAATGTTCGATGTATAGAACAGAATTAAAAACTAGTTACCATGGCTCCCACAAGGTGGGGTGGGGGGGTGACAGGGCTCTAGCCTGGGAGCCCAACGTAATGGGTTGGCCAGCTAAGCGAAACGAACGGAAGTCGGCGTTACTGCAGAACACATAACCCACTCGATTCTAGTCCGGGTTTCCAAAACTGGCAATTGGTACTAGCAACACTGGTAATTTGCACAGGTAGCCACCATGTTGTTTACGCCATTCTCCTCTGTTTTATTCCTCCTCCCCACCACCATCTCCCAATTAAAAAAAAAAAAAAAAATGAGGGTACTTCCTTATTTTAGCAGCCCCCAAAATTATTGCCAAGGTACTGTTGAAATCTCGCCAAAATCGGAGTCCTCTGTTGTTTACATAGTGTGAAAATTGTGCTTCGGTCCTCGTATTTGCGTTGTTTCTTTTTGAATAATCCTTTTTTTTTTGTGAATATGCAAACCAACTTTAGTTTACTAAAAGAGGTGGATGCCATGTAATTTTTCAAGAAAGAGCTTTTACCTGAAACAACATGAAAATGGTCAGAATCCCTGCATATAGGCAGTGCACATCAATGTGATCGAATGGTCCTGTCGTGAAGTTTACAAGTGTTTGTGTGTGTGTGTGGGTCTTCCCCCAATTCGATCTCTGTGATTCAGGAAAGTGTACTAATTGGGTGAAAAATACTAATTACAACATAATATTGATTCGGTCTTTTACTGATTTACAAACACCTTGGCGATTTTGGCATAATCCTAAAGTCACAAAATGATCTCGAGGGAGGCCATTATAATAAGGAAGTACCAAAATGTCTACTTGCTTATTCCATGCGATCGGATGTTTCCGGCATCGGTAGAGTTACTAGCTGCCATGTTGTTTATGGCATTTTTGGTAATCCTCCTCCTCCTCCCCTCTTGTATTTTACGTTATTCTGCTTCCTCCTCCTCCTCCTCCTTTTTCCCCCCTCGCTACTTTTCATGAGTCCTCCTCCTCCTATAATTTTTGTGAATCCTCCTCTCCCTCCTTCAAATTTTTTCGTGCATCCTGATCCTTCAAACCTAAAAAACCCTACCACGTTTCCTACAATGCCATTGAAACATACCTACACTACGTCTTGCACACGGAATCACTATATTCTTCCTCATCCAACACTCATACTCACACCAGGGTGTCTACTCATCTGGAAAGTCAGGGAAATTTGAAATACAAAGGCCAAAATCAGGGAAATTTGAAATTCATTGTTATAATAAATAACTTATTAAAATAATTTTCCTGAACTGTGCTTTTCATACCACATTACCTACTGAAAATTTTGAAAAACTTGTACTTTTGACTAAACTTCTTCCAAAAGTTACCATTTTTCACCAAAACTAATATAATTTATATAAAATTATTAAGCCTATATATTTTTTAGAAGAAAATGTTTGTCAAATGCGGAATTAATACTTTGGCTGCATTTCATCCTTTTTTAAACCTGATTATACATAAACCAATCATTGATTATAGGTCACAGTGAGCTTTATGTCCCGTTGACCTGCAGTCAGGAGTGAACTGGGCTTTATATATTCCTCAATGACAAAAAAACACTTCTCTCATTAATGACCAATAAACTGCTCACTATTTAATATTTGTTCTCCCACTTTTTTCAATGTTCTGCTTTATTTGGCATTGCTAATCTACCTTTTTTTAAAGGAAAAACAAAAACGAAAAACCCTCTGTAATACTTTTAATGTTGAAATTATTCCCATTGAGCACAAATCCACAAATTTTTCAATGAAATTGAAGATGCTAACATTGAAAATGTTTTCTGTTTTCTTTTCCACTTATTGCTGTTGAGAAAATGCAAAAACTACAAACATAAAGCTTTGCAGTTTAGAAAAACAAACTTACAAAGCATAGTGTTGTTACTTAATCATAATATGAAATATCAATAATAAGCCACTGGGTGCATGGATGCCATTCTTCCGTCCTATAGACGGAAATCTGTCTTTTTAAACCTAACCAGATAATCTGATTTTTCGCATTTTTTTTATTGGTCCTTCTTGTATATTTAGTATACCCCAATTTTCAGTGGAAGAAATTCTGGCAAATTTCTTTCCACCTCTGGAAATTCAATTTTCATGTGGTTGGGCTGTTTTCGCTTCTGTTAATAAACTGTGTTTCCTCAAACCCATCCTGGACTTCAATTTTTGGGGAATTTATACCATTCCATGCCAATGCAACCATATTCACATTGGCCAAACATGGCAAGCCTTTCGTATTAGGTTAAAAGAACATTATACTTACCTTCATAAACAAGGATTCTATAGACTAGCATTTGCAAAAAAACCCGTAGGAAGCTGATCATGAATTCTTATTTCATACGGCCCAACATATTCAAAATTTCTTTTCTCTCTACTTGATCATTTTTTCAGGCTATACATATAATGCTGATATCACAGTCAATGATTAGTGGCCTTCTGACATAATTTCTCCCATTTGGAAAAACTACTTTCTACAACCAGAGATGTGTTTTCAGTCCCATGGTTTATTTCGTGCATATTTCTGACAACATAGTTGTACCTGTATTTGTAACTATCATTTTATGCAACACTATCTGGCATCGTACATTGTGCTGTATTTAATGCCGTTCTGATGATAACTCATGACTATCGAAACAGCTGTCAGTGATTAAATAAACCATCCGACTATGTTAATTTTGTATGATCACATTTAGTTAAGCCATATTTTATATTGTTTCATTATCATTAAATATATTGTGTTTATACTTTTTTTTCTTATTACAGGTGACTGTTAATAGCTCTTCCAAGTTGGATAATAGCACAAGCTATGCTGTATTTCCTTTTGCTAACTAAAATTGAGAAATTATATGATTCCTTAGTTCAATGTAATCAGAGTTGATAAAAAATTAAACACTGACACATTTGTTGTAAGTATAACAGTGAAAACAATGACTACAAAATATTCGTCACTTTGTTAGCCAAATATCTTTCCATGAAATGTCAACTTTTTTAATATTCTTTTTTAGACAAACTGTGTCATTATTGTTATCAGCAATGCTCCACGAATTCCTGTTAGCTTTGCAAGGTGTTCCTGGTTCAATTTTTGTGGAAAAAGACAATGGAATATATGTATGTAAATAAAAAAAATTCTATTATTTTTGCATCCAATTTGTATGCATGGGTGCCCGAGTACTTTTAGTTGGGGGCTCAAAAATATCATTACTTTCTTCTAGACTGTTAAATATTTGAGCAAATGTACAAGATATCAAAACATTCAAAACTAATTGATACTGCTTGAAAATTAGTAATGAGCTAAAAAGTACCTTATTTTAAAACGTGAAAGGTCTATCAAAAACACACCTAAATTTTTTCTGTTCATTGTATTTTTTTTTTATAAAGTTGGAAAAAAAAAAAAACTGAACAAATAAACTTTATCTGATTTTAAAAAAAAATGTTGGCATATGATTATATTATTACTTTAAAAACAAAGTGCTTTAAAAAAAAATTCATCTGTTTTAGTGCTTTAAATTGATTGAAAATTTGGCTATACCAAGGGCTAGGTCCTCAAGCCCCCTATCCCCACTTTTGGGCATCTATGTTTGTATGTTACATTCAATAACTCTGTGCTTGGCAATGGCATAGAGATAATTTGTTTGGCTAACGTGAGAATTATCGTGCCTTTATTCCATTGGTTACCCTGCGTTTGCTGTTCCTTTTCTACAGATCTTTGGTCTGGCATTTTATTACATTAGTCAAAAGAGGTTTAGGTTTCCTTAGAAATTGTAGATTCTAACACGGCATGACCTTAGCTGTAACTTTATGCTATAAAACAATAATAGCAATGTGTAACATCTTACGTTTTTACAGTAATGTTTCTTTTCAATGTCAATAAGAAAAATTGTTATATCAATCCTGTATTTTAAGAACTTATTTTTTCAGAAAACAATTTTTTTTAATATATATATATAAAATTTATATAAATCGAACACTACGCAGATTAAATCAAACAACAATATCAATCAACGTTTATTGGCGTAGTGATACCAGCGCCGATGTTATGGCGTGATTAGATGGTGAAACGTTCGAAAGAAAATAAATATTTCTGCGTTCGGTGGGACCTGAAGTGGAAGGTCGTGGGTTCAGGTCCCACCGAACGCAGAAATATTTATTTTCTTTCGAACGTTTCACCATCTAATCACGCCATAACATCGGCGTGGGTATCACTACGCCAATAAACGTTGATTAATATTGTTGTTTGATATATATATAAAAGTTTATAACCAGTCTTTTTTTATACTTTCTTGTGCTTGAAATCTGTTATAGGTTTCAAAAAGTGTTATGTTTTTGCATGTGGCTGAGGAGAATCTCCTCAATAGGCTTTGCGTGATGGGTGCAAAGTACAAAGTCTTAATGGAATTTATTCAACGTCACAAGCACAATAAAAAAGACACAGGTGAATTTCTTTTATATTTTGTTTCAGTAAATGTAACTTACCTTTCCTATGACTACATAATAACACCTGTAATCTAGTCAAATAAGGGAGGGCATTTAGCCGATTTTATCATTGTTAGGAAAGATAAAATTTATTAATCTATAAACCATAGGCATAATCTGGTGGGGACATTTGCCCCCTCCCCAGTTTTTTTTTAAAAGAGGCAAAATCATACTTCCCCCCCACCCATACAATTTTTTTTTTGCCTTCCCCCAATTTATGCCACATTTAACCCCCCAAGTTACACCCATGCTATAAACAATATATTTTATCAATAGTATTAGATACTTAAAATATCTTATTCATAGAGCTTAAGAATCAGAAATAGGTTATAACGACATGATGTTTATAAACTCTTATCTTAAAATGATAGAATTTTAACATATATATATATCATCATATTCAACCATTATCTATCCACTGCTGGATGAAGGTCTCTCCAAATGCTTTCCACACAAGTCTATCCTGGGCCATTCGTTTCCACGTCACCCCAACCTCTTTTCTTATTTCATCCACCCATCTAGTTTGAGGACGTTTTCTATGTATATATATACATCTTTGCATGCATGCCTGTATCCAGGGGGGAGGGAGATCTTAGGAACCGGTCTCCCTGAAACTAAATTTTTGATGTTACAACTACAGCCTTGTATTCTGTGATTGTATCGATACATGCTGTAAAAATTTTTAACCCACCCAAAAATTAAATCCTGGCTACGGTCTTATTTGCATGGGATGCAATGTATTTTCAATTGCATTATTTACCATTAAAGTTTAATTTTACTTTCTCAATATGAATTAGAAATAGAGCAAAAGTAATCTTTCAGGTATTATTTTTGGATCTTATGCACGTGCATTTGTTGATGGTTTGGACGAAGCACTGAAATCTTATCGATATGAGATCTGGCAGTATGAGCTGGAAATTCTTAAAGATCCTCGCATTGCATTAACATCATTCTCAAAATTGGAAAAGGTAAATTACTTCATTTTATAAATATGTAATATATGGAAATGGTTTTAGAGTAATAGATAGTACTAAAACAACAAGATACTAACAAGATAATAGAAAATGAGAATATGTAACACACTTAGTGGTTGTAATAGAACATTAGGACATGTAGAAGATACAGTAGAAAGGTAGAAGATATAATAGTAGAAAATGTAATATAGATTTTGAGTAATAAACTTTACAAAATGTAAATTTATTAGGGATGAACATCACTGGTCGATGTTTTACTTTCGATGTCCGATGATTTCATGATTGACGGTGAATAGTCAATGTTTTGAAACCATCGAGGGTGAATGTTGATGTTTCGAGACCGTATGGTGAACGACCAGTGTTTTGAGACCATTGATATTTTTACTGCACTATCGATTTTTTCAATAATATGAGAAATTTGTAATTTAATTTTAGGTTTTGACGATTCAAAATAATAGTTTTAACAAGGCTATCCAGAATAATTGATTCACAACATTTGCATGGTTATTCAAAACTTACGGGTGGGCAGGTGCCTTGAATGGCTTTAAAGATTATATGATGTGGCTTCAGAAAAAATAATGCATTTTAATTCATCCCTTTATTAGCAGAAAAAGCTTTATAAGTAAGTTTTAAAATTTAATTATAAATGTTTTCATGGTAAGGTTGTAAACACTAACACAAAACTTTAACATTTCCAAAATGCAGATACAATATGGAAATTCATAGAGGTTTAAAATTAAAAAAAAGTTAAAATGTATCCGTGATTCTGTACAAAAACCCAGTGGGTTTTTGCTGGTAGGCCTACTCGGCAAAACCTGGGCAGGTTTTACTGGGTTGGGCCCAACTTGCCAACTTTGATGGTGACCATTGCAGTCCAGTCCGAAAGGTGGTCGCTTTAGGCACGATAGCTGCCAAGTTTCTTGTATAAACCGGGAGACTCGTGTATGCTTTTGAATAGGAAATCTCCCGGTTTATACACGAAAGTTGGCAGGCATGGACTTCGATATGCAGGGTAAGTCAAAGAGGATCATCTTATTAATTACAAAAGGTTATAGCAAGCATTGTAACTGACACCCCATTAACTGTGATACATTAAATTAGACTTTGCTACGCCAAGTTTCTTGTCACGCATTACAGATGCTCTGCATAGAACCTTTCGTTATGTGACAAACATCTATGGTATTCCACATCAACGCCGGTTTTGATAGTCTAATGATTAATCGATTGTGGGAATGTGCCTCACCCGCTGAGTGAAGTTTAAATGATTAAACAACTTGCTACTATCGCACATTCTTTTTTACGCACTTCATTCTTGTTTTGTTTGGTTGTACTGACTATGCGAGTTATTATGTTCAAAAGCTTAAACTTTGTTAACGTTATGTTAAAGTCATGCGGGGATTACAAATGAACTTCATATTAAGCTACTGGTTAATGACTTTGGAAGATGTTGGTTACTGAACCCCGTTGTGATAACTTAGACTTGACAACCGAGCTTTATGTGTTGATTTTGAGTTAATTAAATGGTTATGTTTGTTCGACTGGATTTCGTTTTATTCGTATGCTGCTCCTAATGGTTCACACGTTTCATTGAAATACCTGCGCATGGTGCTTCACTATGTGTACCTGGAGTCTTAACCAATGCTGCACTTATAATGTGGATTGATAACCTTCACATATTATCATTTTTGGCGGGGCATGCATCCTGTATTTGAGTCGTATTAGAGACCCACACACACTATTCCACACATCCAATCTATAGTCATTTTTGGTTCACACACCGTAAAGCATATCTGCTGTTATTGATGCGACGACATTGGTAATGTAGATTTTGAGTTCATGAAGGTTGAATGGCAAAGGCGGCACAAAACCAATGTCTTTAATATACACTCTCAAAAGAATCACAAGGGATTAAAAGGGGTTAATCCCTTTTCAAAAGAATTACAAGGCTTTAAGTCCTACGAATTTTGAGACCATGTGAGGTCCCCATTGTTGTGTGCTTCTATGCGGCTACTCCAACGTCTTGGCAGGTGTTCATCCTTGTAATTACGAACACCTGAATGCCAATGTGGAGGTGCCCTATCCTGCTGGAATACAGGCACTGTAAATTCCATGCTAGAATACGAAACAGTTTTTGGCCAGAACTCGCTATCTCGAAACGAAATGCATTGTGAGTTACATATACATCAAATATAGTCGAATGCCATCTATGTAAAATTGGGTTCATTAAGTTAAATTTGATGTATCACATATAATTATGTGCCAGTTTCATCGTTTGCTATAACTATTTGTGATAGGATGATTCTTTTTGACTTCCCTCTATATAGAGATTCAAATTATTAATACTTTTTAGTGTTGTGCAGTTGGGATATTTAATTGTTACCAGATCTATTACCAGCATAGATCTTTAGTAATGTATCTTTTGATGGGATGCTTATTTTTATTTTTTTCTTGTGCAGTTTTTACCATTGTTCAAGCATTTACTGAATGTTATACAGGTTATAGAGAAACGCAAAGTAAGCTTTATATTTTGCTTTATTCAAATTTGATTTTTGAGATGAAGATTAAATATAATGTGACACTAAGGCTCTTTTTCTCGCTTGTAGGCCCACGGTTGCCAAATCTTGGAGATTGTGCATAATTTCTCATATTCTGGCAACCTTATGATTGAAGCATGCATGCATAGGTAGGTATTAAAATTTAATTGTTATTAGGGCTCTGCTACAAATTTAGTCACCATTCGCAATTAGATTTTTACGAATTATGAGTAGGACATTTGCTTTTCCTACTGGGTTCTGGAGTTTTCTTTTTGAAGCGGATAGGTACTATTCTTGTCTGGTGAGTACAGTTCACTATGAGTATTGTAGTCTATATTAGGGTTCTACTGCAAATTCCGTCACCACTCATAACTGGGTTTTATGATGGGCAAGTAAGACATTGGCTTTTTCTACTAGGTTCTGGTGTTTTCTTTTTGATAGTGGATGAGTACTATTTTTGTCTGGTGAGTACAGTTCACTATGAGTTATTGAGTACTGGTTATCACACATTAGGGTTTGAATTATTGGTGATAATAAGGTCATGATTTACATTTTACTATCAAAAGATGTGTTTATTTTGTAGACACTTACATCCAAATATTTTACAATTATATACAATAAGCTCTCCCGTAACTCCCAGCCACTATATAACCGTGGTCAGTTAATCTGAAAATTGAGCTGTTTAGGTGACAAATTACTCGCAAATAAAATAAATGATTAATTATTAATTATATAAATCATTTCTTTTCTTTGCGAGTCATTCATCATCTAATACTACCACATCACCAGCTAAAATGTGAATTGTTCTACTTTAATAAGTATCATTGTTAATCTCGCCTATTGGACATTTGGCTTCCTATTCGACATTTTTAGACCAAAGCAGCAATTCAAAGAATTGCTGCTTTGGTCTAAAAAGCAGTCCATGCACTGCCCCACTCATTGCAAACTTGTTCATAGTAACACTTTGTATACTCTCTCAATGGAAAGAATGTCTGATACCTGTAGCTCAATGGCAAAACACTCAACCAGAAACCAAGAGATTCTGGGTTTGTGTCCCACCAAGGTTCGATAAATCATTTCTTTGTGAGTAAGTAATTCATTATCTAATATTACCACATTATAGACTAAGATGAAGATTGTTCTACTTTAATGAATTGGGTTTTTTGTTGAAAAAAAGTTGGCAAAATTAAGGTAATATGATGAAAAGGAAATTGTTTTAAAATGATATGATTATGGCATTCTCACAAAACTGGAAAACCTGAAATTGTCAGGGAATTTGAAATTGTCCATAAAAGGCAGAAGAAAAGGGGATTTTTTGCTCAAACCTGTAAAAGTCAGGGAAACCTTCCAAACTTCTGTTTTGAATAGCGAAATCTCCTACGAACATGAATCTGTTTTCCCCTACAAATGAAGCACAGTTGAAGATTTTGTTTGCAATTGGTCAGAGAATTTTGCCAGAAAAACCTGGAAATGTCAGGGAATTTTTTCTGTGATATGAGTGGGAACCCTGAATTAGTACTTAACCCATAGGCGTATGCAGAAATTTCTAAGGGGGGGTTATAGGCTCAATGGAGCTGCACAAGATAGTGTTATGTGAAATATATAATTTCATTGCAATGGGGGTTGGGAATGCCATCAACCCCCCGCATATGCCAATGACTTAACCTTTAGCTTACGGGACTGGAAAAAAGAAATTTGTTCCATATGTGGAAATATCGCTTCTTCCCTTCTCCCCATACTAATCAACCTAAGGTGCACCTGTAAGTGTCACTACCTGGAGTGAGGAGGGAGGTGTAGCTGCACTTAAGTACAAATAAACAACACCAAATAACTTTAGTGGGCATGTATTGTACATCAGTGGAAGATAAACCTTCTCATAATCTAATAACAGAACGTTAACTTTCGTATAAAGTAGTTAAAAAGAGGAAGGGAGGGGGGAAGGTCCTGTTTGTACACTAGACTTTTATTTCATTCCCCTTTTCATTACCACCCGTGATCAAGCCATTTGTACTACTAAACTGACCATTGACTTGGGAAGAACAAGAAAGTGCGGAAAAATTTCTGAGATAGGACTTATTCCAGCCCCTTTCTTTTGAGAAGTAAATCTGCTGGGATATATGTTGTCCCACCCATCAACTAAAGGTTAAATAAGAAAAGATCTTCAGAAACAAAATCTGTGGTATTATTCAAAAAACGATGATGAACTTTGAACTACGATCACGCAGGAGTTCAGCTAAAAATAGGCAGCTAAAACTGGTTTCTATGGCGGCTGGTTAAAGTAAGACCGATTAAGAAAGTGTTTAATATATTTCCATGTCTCATATCTATTTTATTGCATCTTGTGTGTATTCAGTGTATCATATTTGTGAGATGTATTAAAGAAAGTAAGTATTGTATGCATGTGTTTGTGTGTGCTTATATTCAATTGAGGAGGTAATTTCTATCATTGATTGCATCACTAGGATATTAAACTGTTGTCATGAGGTTCTGTTGAGGCAATTGCGACACTGGATGATCGAAGGTATTTTATCTGATGCCCATGATGAGTTCTTCATTGTATCTAAAGATCAAGAAGACAGTAAAGAGTCTATTGTTCCGACAGCCGAGGTAAAGGATATTGTCTTGCATGTAATTATTAATAACATAAAATATTAAAAGCAAAAACAGTCCTATTACATGTTATTACAGGGTCATATATATACACATGATTTGGTCAATAATGTGTGGACACCAGAGTTACAAAAATTAACTATGTTTTATTTCACAAATTAGTACCAAACTAGTTTATCTTTAAGCTTGATTCATTCTTTGATCCCTCGGGGCACATTTTCTACTTGATTGTGGAATGTGGTTGCAGCAATATATTTCTATTCTGCTTGTTGTGCCATTTCTGGGTCGTATTTAGAAGTAGGATTTTTCACATTCCTAGTGGGGCACTCCACTTCGTCCCAAAGGTTGAGTTTTATTCGGTTCAGCTCGAGACCTTATGCAGGCTGGTCCATACAAGGAACTCGATTTTCCTAAAATTGTTCGGTAACAATGCATGTGGAGCATTGCATTTTTGGCAGGGTGCATTCTCTTATTGATACAAGTAAAGACTGCTTCTGTAGTACTACCATAGCGTTGGAAATGCAAATTGTCCAGGTAAGCTTCCGTGTTAACAGTTTTTAGCAACACTGTTGCTGAACTCAGTCCATACTTCAAGAAACAGTTCCGCACAACAACACTGCCATTTCTAAATCTGATTGTAGGTAGGTACAGTGTCATTACATAACTGACACTGAGGGTTATAGCTTGGTTTTGGTGATTAGTGATACATCCCATCAGCCTTAATTGTTTTCATGGATCTGGGTCCTTCAATTACCATGATGTTGAAAGATCCTCATATTACGGGACTCTAAACAGTAGACAAGGAAAAATAGCATAAGCAATTACAGCAGAACCTTATAGTGACCACATTTGTGCTTAGACTGCAATGGTCTCATAGACAGGTGGTCATTATAAATGACAGACTTTGGTACATGCATTACTAAGTCCCTACCAATTCTCTATTATAAAAAGCAGTAAAATTACCAAGGTGGTTGTTTTACCAGGTTCTGCTGTATTTTATTTGGATTATGCACAAACCAGCTAGCCATGGTTGTAAATTCAGATACATCATTGAAACTTAGTTTTTAGCTTTGGCTTACACAATGTGGACAGCTCAATGTAAATGATTTTGATCGTGCCAGACTATTGGTTTAGTTACACCAGAATCTTCTGAACAAGTTGTGTGTTAGCTAGCATGTATGAGAGAGAACTGGTTTAGGTTCCGGCGATCGTGCAATACACCTGTTTTTGTTTCAGTGTTTCTTCAGGAATATGACTCAGAAAATAAATTTGTTTTCGTTAAGTGTTTGTCGAGAGTCAAGTTCACCTGCAATATGAATTTAGCGATTTGCGTAAAAAACTAGCTCTTTATTTGTAATTGAATATTTCGTATTTAGTTTGTTAAGGGAGAATTCTGTCAATATTTTTGGCACCTACCCATGGCCTTGTGTAAAATGTACCATGATTTGTCGTCAGTCTAATTTCTTAAAAAGGGGGACCTTTTTTTTTTCTGTCTAAACCCTAAGGTTAACCCTCCTTCTACCATGGCAAACAATGTGTAGCATTCTGTGGAAGTGATGTGGGGTTTTGGTGTGTTTTGATAATTGTGCAGGACTTGCTCTGCACCAGCAACGTATTATATTTAAAACAGTTGACCTTGGTATGTTTAAATAACTTTCTCCGATGAAAAGACTTGTGTCATGTTAACACCATACCTCTCTCAAATCGTACATGTTCACGTTGGGACATCTTGTTTTGGAATAGATTATATTGGGTAAATCCATAACTTGCCATTAAACAGGAATTTGCATACCATAATGCGGCAGCAAGCATGTGCAATGTAATTTTTTGAATGAGTGTTTTGTGATTTTTATACAAATAATAAAATCGTTTAAATAAATAGTTTATTAAAGATCAATAATAGGATTCTTATATAAGAAATAAATAATTTTCCTCTCTTACGAGTTTGAATACAAAAAGTGGTTTTAAGATTCCTAATAAGATTCTTAAGTTGACATAGAGAATCTTATATATATAATGCTTTTTAAAGATTCATAATACGTTCCTAAGATAGAAAATAACCCCATTCATTGAAATCAAGATTTTTTTTACATTCCTAAATAAAAGAAACAATATAATATAAACAGTTTCATTTTAAAGACTACTAATAAGATTCCTAAATATGAGATAAAGAATGTTTTATATATTTTTTTTTTCTTTTTTAGAATAAAACGTTGTTTGAGCTAAAAGCCAACATGGTGCCATCATATATTCCCAGCCATATTGCTTTAAATATATTATTTATTGGACAATCAGTCCGGCTTTTCGATCCAAATCTACATGGTGATTATAAACTTGATCTGATTTCTCTCAAAATTAATATAACTATGTATGAATTTAATACTATGATTACATATACACGATATATCTTGCACACATAATTTATATTAATAAGTTATCTGGCGATATGTATGAGAATTTTTTTATAAGCTTTCTTATATTTTAGCTTCTGTTCTACAGAGGGAAAGTCCTGTATCAGAATTCAGGTTGAAGGAGAATGAGTATTCTATGAAACTGATGAAGTTGCAAACATCAGAATACTTTGCAATATCTGAGTTCGCTGCCGTTGTCGAAGAAATACGAAATTCTGCTGCACAGGTATGTTTGTTATGTGCAAAATGGCTGATAATTGTTGTTAATTGTTGTTGAGTACATGTGATGTTTTCTTTTTAGCAAATGTATAAAATCATTGTCGAAGAGGGAGATCTATTAGCCAATTTACGTCTGGTTAAAAATTTTTATTTGCTGGGAAAGGGAGAATTTTTTCTCGCATATATAGACCAAGCCAATGATATTTTGAAGATGCCACAAACAATCACCACCTTGCATGGTAAGTTTATTGAAAACAGTCTATTTTTTAATAGAAATTTTATTTGTATATTTCATATCTTAAGATTGCATTGCTTATGCATCACCTAAGATGTGATTAACGACTTAATATGACCTGCAATCTGCTGCAGAAATATTGCCTTAAATACTTTATTGCCTAAAACATTGCCATTTGGGGAGTGTTCAAGTGCTATATAAGCACTTTAGGGGAGTTCATTGGTCTTATTGTTCTGTGTTAACCAATGTTAATTTTGCTTACTAGGTGGGGGGAGGGGTTAAAATGGCCAAAATATTGCTTACGTAATACTTGAACTCTCCCTTGGCAGTGAAACGATAATTTCTATCACTGGACTGGGTAAGATGGGGACTTCAGTCCCCACCAAACAAAAATGATTTATATGCCCCCCCCGCCCCAAAAAAAAATATTCTCTAATAGAATGAAATTTGATTTTGATTCTTATTTGAATTCATACTTCCTCCACAGAACAATTCTAGATCTATCTGATTTTCGCCCTGCGGTAACCTTAGTGGTGATGTTATTTGTCTATAATGAAGAAAAAAAATCCAGGTTATGACCCCTCCCCCCCCGGGGGTAGTATCCAAGATTTATTAATTTTTTTTTATTGATCCACAGTCCACAGTTTATTTCCCCCCCGAGTGGCAATATGTTTCAGATACCTCAAAAAACTGCGGGTTCTTGCACAGCATACTCTGAACTGTCATTGCAACATAAATGGTAGTAGTATATGGGGCATCTACGTATCTGGAAAGCATGGAAAATTTCTGGAATTTTTTTTCTGACTGGAAAAGTCAGGGAAATTTGAAGTGCATAGGCCCAAGTCAGGAAAATTGGAAATTCATTGTTATAATAAATAGCTAATTAAAATAACTTTCCTAAACCATGCTTTTCATATTGCAGTGCATAGTTAAAATTAAAAAACAAAAAACTTATATTTTTCACTAAACTTCTTCCAGAAATTACTCTTTTGCCCCAAAGCTAATATAAGTTACATAAAATTATTATTCCCAGGAGAAAATGTTTGCCAAATGTACAACTATGCCAAATATATAACAAAATGTCAAATGGCATATATATTAAGGTAACAGTTTTTTCATATTAGCCGATGATGTGGCAACAGTAGATGTTAAATTACTCGTAAAGAAAAGAATGATTTTCCGGCGCCTTGTGGCACCCACGACCCAAATTTGGTACAGGCCTATATATGCCAAATATATAACACGTGTAATTAAAACTCGGAAAAAAAAACTGGTGTTTTTAGCTAAATTTTCTAATCTGTAAGGGATTTTGATCATACCAATCTCCTTTGCCTTATACAGTAAAACCTCTCTACAACAATATTATACGGACGGAGAAAAATTATCGTTGTAGAGAGAGTTATTGTTATAGGGAGGGTTCATTATACAGTAAAACCTCTCTACAACACTATTATACGGACCGAGAAAAATTATCGTTAGAGAGCGATTTATTATTATATCGGATATCGTTACTGTGAGATTTTGCTGTATATAGTCATACACACTTTAAATGGAATAGATGAAGCATCAGCTTTGCAATTATATAGTTAAATGCTTTTATAATAAATACAAAAAGGGCTGGATGAAAGTGTTATAAATATTTAATTAATGCAAGTTTTTAGTATAATGAAAGCGCATTTTTTAAATGCAATTTTTGTATTTTTAAATTTACAGTAATGGCTTTTGAGATTATGTTAGTGGATTTTATGGTCTTAGAAACTTATTTTTATTATGCAAATTTTAATGCGTTGTGTGTTGTTTACTGTAATTAGCGACTGGAAATCGATTAAGATTTGACCTGGAAAAGTCAGGGAAGTTTGAAACAGAATGTGAGTAGACATCACATGAGTACAGTAGTCTGTGATTTGCATGACAAAGTACAGACGTGTAAGACAAAGTGAAGACATGATTTGCATAAGTAAATTGATTTATATCTTTTTTTATATCCTCTTCTGTAATGTAGCAAGGTATTTTCAGCTTCGTAGTATTTCCTGATTCTGCAATAAAAACTAAGATGAAGAATACATTTCTATAAAATTAATTAGTAGTTATTTTGACATTTATACCAGAATTTTTGCTACCTTTGCACCAGAAAATTTCAAATAACTAAATGTAAAATTAGTGTTTCTATGGGTAAAAAACAGCCTTCCTTCCTTCCTTCCTTCCTTCCTTCCTTCCTTCATTTCTTTCTTTCTTTCTTATACTGCTATTTTAACTCTACCAATTTCACACACCTATTTATTTGTTCCTTTTTTCTGCAGATGCCAATGCTGCATTCGTAGTCGCAGCATCTCAGATACCATCTGAAGGTGAAAAAATCACCGAGCAATTCCGAATCACTTTGAAAACAAAGAAGGGCAGTGAGTATATATTAAATTTTTAGCAATGATTGACAACTAATAGATGCAAATTCATACATAGGAGGACACATTGTCTTGAACCATCTGGGTTTATCATTTATCTTCCTAGTGCCTACAGTGGAATATCCATCATGCCATTCCTTCTGTCCATTGTAATCTGAGGTTTAGCTTCTTAGACTACGGAAGATCTAATCCCTCAAAAAATTAGATCTCGATGCAGCGTGACTGTGTCTGCCCTTCTACCATAATGCACAAACATCTGCTTTCCCAAATCCTGTATGATAAAGTGATATAAGTATTGACCATGGCCTGCCATAATTGGTAGGTTTTGTCAGGATGTGGAAGACGAGGAAAATAGAAATCTGTGAATGTGACGACAGGGAGAATTAGGAATAAAAGTAGCAAAATTTCTTTTTCAAATCTGGGAATTGTTTTTAATCTAAATTTAATTAAAAGCATTTTGCATATTAAGCTGTTTCAAGGGAAACCCATTAAGCCAACTGTTGAATTTGGATACTGTAACATCACAGTTATGCACTTAAATGTAAAGAAGTCCATGTAAATAAAGAAATCAACATATATGACGATGACATGCCAAACTACAAAATGTGCTCACCAATAGACTTTTGTGTATTGGTGAGCACATTTTGTAGTTTGTCATGTCATCACCAATAGACTTTTGTGTAGACGTCAGCGTATATATCCTAACGTATAGCCCGTCATGGTCGATATATCATCCTTATGAGAGTAACGGCATTTCAGTGGTAATGCTCCATTCTTTTTCTGGGATTTGGGTTCATAAGTAATGTTCTATGAAGACCCTGCAGTGGTGTAACTTGTTCACTTAAAGTACATTGAAATTTCACAAGTGTGAATAATTAGTTATGGCATAATTATAAAGAGTATTGATACACCCCTTCGAATAGTACACAATTTTCTGATACACTCAATTTGCTGATTGGTCCCTTGCATTTGCAGCATGGATATTATTTCATTTAGTTTTAAGAACAGAGGATGCACCACATGTTATTGTAATCAGCCTGCAGAAGCTTTTTATGACTGATCCTAATGAGCAGTATACTCTTTCTCGAATGCTAAAAGATTTTGATGTCGGAAAATTCTTGATCATTCACGAATACTCACATATTTAAAAATACAGAAAACTTTAGCAACCATTGTACCAAAGTCAATCATTAAGCTGAAACTAAATAGTATTTTGAATGTCGGAAAATTCTTGATCATTCACGAATACTCACATATTTAAAAATACAGAAAACTTTAGCAACCATTGTACCAAAGTCAATCATTATTAAATGTAGATGAAAATAAAGTAAATACCTTATTCTCTTTGATGAATAACACTGTTAAACAATGAAAATTTTACAGCGGTGAAAATATCTGTCCTTTATAGATTTCAGGTCACTGAACGTGAAAATTATGCTTAAAATTGCTTCCTGGCTCAGGTTTCTGGGTAATTTCACTGTTTACATTTTACATATAAGGCTATGGGGAATATAATAGTGCGAATAACAGTTAACAACCTTTCCTTATTATACACGCCATCTTTTTGCCTGTCATTTGTGGGGAACGTTCCGGGGCGTCTTTCTGGATCATCCAGCAGAAAGCTGCTAACGTTGAAACTGACCGCTTTTCTTTGTAATGCTGTTCCATTGCGGAAATGTCCTGATGGAATCACTTCCCTTTTTTGTCACTAAAGCGCCACAATTCGCTCGGAAGACATTAATACGTGAATGCAGGAAGTGCATTTTTAGTTACATGTTGCATCCAATTTTCTCGTAGGTAGATGTAAGTTCTTCCACTACGTCTTTGTAATTTTCAGCATGAAGGTTGCCCAAAAATTGCGCACTAATATTTCAGAAACAATGCCAGGCATGTAACTCATCAGGATTGAGACTGGATTCAAACTGTCCTGATAAAGCTTGAGTATCTGGGGACCTATAAATACCCCTGTTTTATCTTTTCCATACTTAGACATGGAAACTTTTTGCATAAATATTCAAATGCATGTTTATTTTTGTTAACAGCCTTAATAAATCCCAGTTTTATGTGCAACAGTGGTAGGACACTGCTGTTAGTGTTCACTCAAGGTTCGTATGAAACATTTTTAATGCCAGGCAACAAAGCTGTTCGTAGAGGACATTCTTTCTGTTTGTAATGGGCATGCCTCATGCCGCTATCCTACTGACATATATAGCAACAATACTTTGTTTATCTACCTTGTAGACCAAGCACAATTGCAATTGTTTTGAAATCACCACATACTAATCACTTAAGTTGATTGTAATTTATAAGAATGGGAAGGTGCTGAAACATGGGTTAACTTTTTTTATGTAGGACTGCATAAACGCAACATGAACACATGAACGATTCACACGCTGCTATGTATAAGACTGAGGCTGTTGGATTGAACTGGTTTTAACTGCTTAATCATGTGATTCATGAGATGAAGATTGGAATCAACAGCGGTGCGAGTGAATAGCAGCTTTATCAAGAACGACAGTGCCTATTATATTTCTTTTCCCTTATTTATTTATTTAATTTCATGTATCGTAATTCTAATGTCTCATAGCTTTATATGTAAAATACAAACAGTGCAATTACTCAAAACTCTGAGCTAGGAGAGAATTTTAAGGGTGTTTTTTTGTTTTCAGCGACCCAAAATTTATAAAAGGTAGCTACTTTCATTTTGGTAAAAAACCAAAAGTGAAAAATTGTTGAACAGTGTAATCATATGCCTCACCCTGCTCATACCAAATAGCGTATTAGGAAGAGAAGGGGAGAATATATATGAGGTGTGATTAAAAAGTATCGGAACTGGTGCCCTACGTATAAGGAAAATACATGCAGAGTGAAGACGCTCAGCAGATATTGACCTTGAACCCTCCCACACATGCACCAAAAGTCACAACGTCATAGCTCCCACCACTTCTTTACAGCAGCGTTTTGAACAAACGTCATTACTGTGTTGTCGTCGCATTCATTATGTCAGAGAAAGTTGAACAGAGAATCTGAATCAAATTTTGCCAAAAGCTTGGCACCACCTGTGCTGAGACCCATTCAAAGTTGAAGAAAGTTTATGGGAAAAGAGTATGAGCCGCACAAGAGTTTATGAGTGATTCAAACATTTCCAAGATGGCCGTGAAATTGTCGAAAGTCATGAATGTCTGGGGAGGCCCTCAACCAACAAAACTGATCAAAACATCCAACATGTGCATTCAGCTGTGCGGGAAAATCGTCGAATCATTATTCGTGAGTTATCTGAAGAGTACCACATTAGCTACAATTCAGTTCAATCTATTCTGACTCAAGATTTGAGTATGAGACGTGTGTTTGCCAAGTTTGTGCCAAAACTGCTCTCTGCAGACCAAACAGACCGGCTTTCAGCTGAATTTGATCTCCTTGAATGGCCAAGCATTAAATTCCCCAGGTCCCGCATCCACCATATTCTCCAGATATCGTCCTTTGCGACTTTTTGCTCTTTCCAAAAATTAAATCCCACTTGAAAGGAAGATGATATCAGGGTGTCGAGGAAATCTAACAGAATGTGATGAGGGAGCTGCTCGCTATCCCAGAAAATGCATTCCAGTTTTGCTTCCAACAATGAAAAAACATGGGATGAAGTGTGGGACTTTAGACGGGGACTACTTCGAAGGAGATTAAATGCCAAATCTGCAAGTACTGTATTGGTATTTTTTTAGCCCTAGTTCCGATACTTTTTGATTACACCTTGTATATAAGGTCGTGCAAAGTTGCTATCACAATAATAAAGAAATATTAAGACTTCATTTTCTAATTCTGAAATTATTCTTATTCAAAGGTCCTTCAGAGGTAGATAAGAACACATTGTCGAAAGTCAAACTTAGAAGTGGATGGTCTACCATTGGGTTAGAGTACAAAGTCCAGTCACCACTTCACATTGTTTTCACGCCAACTTTGTTAGATAAGTAAGTTAGACTTTTTTTAAATAACTTATTTGCATTAAAGCTGTGAATGTTTATTCAACAGTTGTGACAAAGATATAGCTTTTGTGCTATCACTAGTTTAAAAAATTATAATTGTAGCCCCCTCCATGTGAAAATGTCCCCCTGTATGAAATATGCTGAATTGTGCTGTTTTAAATATATACTCGCTGTTATGAATACACAAGGTTTAAGACTGGAAGAGTGACGAACACTGTGCAAATATAATAATGATGAAAAATATACAACGTGTTTTGGTGTCGTTACAAATTTAAAAGATGGTTCGACGCACGTTTCGAGAGAACAAGGTCTCTCCTCGTCTGGAACTAGCGTGCAGTAAACAACATTGGAGTGTTGCCAACTCGATGTGGTTAATACGTTGCCGGTAGCGGTTAGTGCTTTTTTCAGGAGTACAGAGTTGTTTTAGGCGGCCAACTTACAAAGTGGTAAATTTTGGTCACAAAGTTAAGTAGCAGGTGTAGTTGAAGGAGAAGCAATGGGGAAGAGTTTTAACAGATTTTTCCAAGCCCCACTAAAACTTGGGGTTGATTTATGGTCATTCACAAGTGTGACAGAGGCTATAGTCCTAGCATCATCGATAACGTGCTTTCTAAATTCACTCACCGCTCTACTCTTAATACCAGTTCTACAATTGAATTTTTGGGTACAGTCATCTTTCTGTTCTTTCAGTGCCGCCGTGGCAAACATATTTCGCAGAGCCAACTTTCGAGTCATCTTCTCACCATATACCAAAATTCGGCCCTCTCACCTTAAAGACACCATCCCGATGCTACCACGCTAGGGTATATATCGTGTGTTTTGCCAATGCCATTTATCATACGTGGGACAGACCAAGCGGGCCCTACGACATCGTATAAAAGAACATCAAAGATATGTCACTAATGCTTAGTTTCAAAAATCATCCATTGTAGTTCATTGTTGGAATAATGACCATCAATTCAACTTTAAAGAAGCAATGGTCATTTGACAACCTTTTTCGGTCATTGAACTTGACTTCTTAGAAGCGTTTTTCATCCACAGATTTGGTGCCTCACTTGTGAATGACCATAAATCAATCCCAAGTTTTAGTAGTGCTTGGAAAAATCTTTTTAAACTCTTCCCCACTGCTTCTTCTCCTTCAACTGCATCCTCTAATTAACTTCGTGAACAAAATTTACCACTTTGAAAGTTGGCCATGGAATACAACTCTGTACTCCTTTAAAAAGCACTAATGATCCGCTGTAGATCGTTTGGAAGGAAATATTGCATCGATTGGTGATAACCTTTCGTCCCATGTGAGCGTGGCTGTTTTACAAGCATGTGAAGAAAAAAATATAAAGTTCATTTGTCTGCTTCCTAACACAACCCACTTACTTCAGCTCCAGGACATAACTTCCTTCGAGCCTTTAAAATGAGCTGGGCGATCATTCCGGTCCACATGGCGAGACTTGGCCGAATGTTCTAAATATCTAGCAATTCCTAAAGACAAATTTCCTGGTCTGTTGAAGGAGTTATTGAATGCAATTAAACCAAATGCAAAGCAAAATTTAATATCAGGCTTTAAAAATTGTGGAATTGTGCCATTTAATAAAAGCATAGTACTAACGTGACTTCCTAAGAATCAGGTGAATGCCAAAAGAATAGAACTAGTTGAAAAGGAGAAACGAAAGATCCACCCTCTTACTTACTTGTTTCCTAATGAGCTTCTGTCGTTCTAATTTAGTATTTA
This sequence comes from Dysdera silvatica, assembly GCA_006491805.2. Lineage (NCBI taxonomy): Eukaryota > Metazoa > Arthropoda > Arachnida > Araneae > Dysderidae > Dysdera > Dysdera silvatica. The sequence continues at coordinate 63,957,125 of QLNU02015003.1, read as the reverse complement.
AGTGCACTTTACATCTCACCATTCGATGATCACTTCCAGTATTAAATCTGTTCAGTACACTGCAATCTTCAATAATTGATTTCTTGTTTGCCAGGATATAGTCAATTTCACTAGTTCCCCCATTTGGGTGTTTCCATGTCCATTTTCTTTGCGGTTTCTTCTTAAAAAATGAATTCATGATGCTAAGATTTTCAGCTTCTGCAAATTCGATGAGTTGATCGCCACGTTCATTCCTTTCCCCATATCCGTATTTACCAACCGATGTCTCTCCTTGTTCCTGTTGTCCAATTCTTGCATTGAAATCCCCCATGATGAGCTTGATATGTTGTTTCCCTTTGGTGTGTAACTCTTTGATTTCTTCATAAAATTCTTCAACCTCTTCGTCGGTATGGCTTGATGTTGGTGCATATACCTGTACTATTTGAAGTTGGTATCGCTGGGTTAGTTGAACAACGAGCCTCGCTGCTCGATCTGACGTGCTTTCGACTTCAAGAAGGTAGTCTTTAATTCTTTTGTTGATTAAGAAGCCAACACCACTTGTTCTTCCAGTTTCCGTTCCTCTATAATAAAACAAATGTCCACTTTTAAGTTCCACCAACTCTTCACCTTTTCTTCTAACTTCACTGAGTCCTACAATGTCCCATTTGATCTTGTCTAGTTCCTCTTCCAATTCCTGAAGTTTTGCTTCAGAAGCAAGGGATCGTCCATTAAACGTAGCCAAGGTCAATAACAAACGGCAGCCTGTTCTTCTTATCTACCATACATAAAATTGAGGTTTGATTCCAACTGCCATTATTGGCTTGTAGTTCCGTGTTTGATAGCCCAGAAAACAGTGGTTTGGATTTCTCAAAAAACTCGGTTTTAGTGATGCATGATTTGCTCGTTTTCATTTTTAACCCAGTGGAATCAAAATATTTCTGTATTAATTCAATATAGACAACACATCAACAGTTCATAATATGTCACCATGCTACATATATTACTGGTTAAATAAACTATAATTATTATCTTGATGGCAACAAACACTTGCCATTTTCTACTCATCTTTAATTTTGCTCGTTCGATGACTTCGGTGACAGCATTTCAGATTCTTCAGAAGCCTGTAGGTCTTATCATGACATAATCTTAGCTGTCATTGTACGGTGAAAATACAGACAAAAGATCTTTTCTATGCTTAATTTCTCATAAATTGCTTTTAGGTACAACAGTATTTTTCGATTCCTATTGAACGTTCGTCGTGTTCAGATCAAACTGCATCAGTGTTGGGTGTTTCAAATGCGTGACAGGAATGCTGGACGTGAGTCACCACATATACAGTTCTGGCAACTGCGCTCACATATGGCTTTTTTCATTGACAACTTACAATATTACTTGCAAGTGAGATTTTTTTTATAACTTTGTTTTTAATATGTATTTTACATAAAATTCTTGTGATACTATTCTAGTACTGGGTCGCAAATTACAGATTGCCTGCTCACATGTGGAGATAACTTTTTTTTGGTGAACGACTGAAATGATTTAAATGGAGCGCATTCATATACAGTGAAACCTGTTTATAACGATACTCCCCCTCTCCACCCTCAGTCCTAACTGATATAGGATATATCATGTTCAACCTTATCTATAATGGTATCTTTTCCCCCGTTCCTTGAGTACCGTCATAGACAGATTTTACTGTATGGCATAAGAACATTTTGGGCTACTAGATTTTGCCACAGGTTTCCAAGATTTTTGCCACATTTGCACCCTTGTTCTAGCACATGTAAACTATACTGTCTTTGTATCACAAAATATAATTTATTTCATCGATACGTTTTCTCTTTTCTTGAAGGTGGATGTTCTCGAAAGTCATTTTGCTGCCTTAGAACATAAAGTTAAAACTATAAAGGATTTTGAAGAAATTCAACTTGCACATGAACATTTTGTGATTTCAATCCTTGCCCAATGCTTCTTACACCTGAAACATGTAAAAGCTTTAATATTCTATTAATAATTTTTAGTTTAATTCTTCAAAATTGTTGTACAACGTTTTCTTAGCTTGTTAAGTTCAAACGGTATTTTCTACCTATTTTTTTTAACCAGTAGTTATTGTTGAGTGTGCATAGATTTTTTTTCTACTTAGTATTAATCTTAAACTATAGCTTTGTGTATTAATTGCCATTTGTTTATCCAGTTATTTTGTTTTATATGACTTTTGGTTTTGCTCCATCTTTTCAGATTTACCACTGTCTTTTGGAAATCCTTGATATCTGTTTATCGTTTTGTAAACTCATGAAACGAGCCCAACATTCTGCAGAGGTTTTGAAGTCTGAGCATTTGGCGAATTTTAGATCGGTAAGAGTAATTCTAATTATGTATATTATTTTAAAAAATTTAAGGAACGCAAACGTGCATTTATGTCATGTGTATATTTGAATCACGACAAAAGCAATTTAATTGAAACTTGACATAATTTTGTGATAACACAATTTGATTGTAATTTGTTTCAAATCCATTTTAATATGACACAATTCAATTAGAATTTGTTATAAATTGATTGCAATTTGTCATGATTTGATTGCAAACTGTAATGATTTTATTGCAACTTGTCATGATTTGATTGTGACTTGTAATGATTTGAATGCAACCCGTAATGATTTGATTGTGGTATGAAATTATTTTATTGTGACTTGTGATGCTTTTATTGTGACTTGTGATGCTTTTATTGTGACTTGTGATGATTTGATTGTAACCTGTAATGATTTGACTGCAGCCTGTAATGATTTGACTGCAATTTATAATAAATGATTTAACTGCAACTTATAATGAATGATTTAACTGCAACTTATGATTTGATTGCGACTTGTAATGATTTAATTGTAGCTAGATGTGTGCAGTGAGAATGATTCGAAAAAATGTCGTTATGGGAATATCATTTATTCCTGTAATGGAAGCATTACTGTTACTTTCATTCCAAGAATTTTTCAAAATGATCAATTTGCTTTATTAATAGAAAAACTTCATCGATTCGTTAAAGGAACCTCCAGCCCATACAATCAGTGATGCACTGATTTTTAATTTTAATATATGTTACAGTTTAATGTAGAAAATAATATAGCATTGAATAAAGTGTAACTTGCTTTGTGTTTCTAATGAAAATTCACATTAAAGAAAAGACAGAAAAATTACGGCAGTAATGTAGATCAAGAGCAGATCCAGAAAATATTTTTGGGTGTGCAAAGCTTAAACTAATTTAGATCTATTCTGTAAAATTTATTACAGAGTTCAGGTGTGGAGGTGCTTCACCTGCGATACCTTCGTGGATCTGCCCTTGAATTACACTCGTATCCAAAATTAAGGTCACGTACAATGTTGTTTCAATGGGAGAGGTACATATTTTGCTCTTTAACTCTCGTTGTACTTTATTTATAAAAAAATCATTTTGCAGAAAGTTAAAGGACTATAAACACTTAACAGAATTACAAAAAAAAATTTTTTTTTTCAGGTAGCTTTTGAAGAAGAATCCACGATAAAAAATGGTACAAAAATTAAAGGTAGAAAACAAAAATCAGTAAAAAATGGATTTAGGATAACAAATTTGCTTACATGAGTATCAACAATAATTTTTTAATAATTTTTGCATGTTTATGCGAGAAAATTGTTATTCTAAATCATTCCTACGAATTTTTGTACCATTTTTGACCGTGGGTTCTCCTGCATAGGATACCTGAAAAAAAATTTTTTTTTTTGTAATTATGTTAAGTGTTTATAGCTCTTTAATTTTCTGTAAAATGATTTTTTATAAATAAAGCACATCGGAAGTTACAGAGCAAAATATGTACCTCTCCCATTGAAATAACATTGAATATAACCTTAATTTTGGACACCAGTATAGATACAGAATTTTAAGTCTGAAACGCAGTATTTTTCAAGTCTTAAACTGGTAATGAAAACAATCAGCACCAGAACAATGAAGACTAAATGAATAAACTCATTAAAGTCGGAAATTTTTTGTCATCATAGCCTATGATGTTGTAATATTAGATGATAAATTGCTCACAAAGAAAAGAATGATTTCATGGTGCCTGGCGGGAACCGAACCCACGATCTGTTGGTATCCGGACAAGTGCTCTTCCAACTGAGCTACAGGCGACCGATCATTCTCTCCTCTTCCTTTATATGCATTCGCAAAGGGGAGGATGTTCGGTTGTCTGTAGCTCAGTTGGAAGAGAACTTGGCCAGATACTAAGAGGCTGTGGGTTTAGTTCCTACAAGGCATCACGAGATCATTTTTTTCTTTGTAAGCAATTTATCATCGAATAAACTCATATTTTTTCATAATTTTGTATTTCAGAATTTTCAGAGGCAAACATCCCTTCTGTTTCGTGTTCTGTCTGGTGTGCGTAGTCACCAGACAAGTCCACATTTGGCACAGTTGTTGCTCAGGATAGATTACAACAAGTATTTAACCCAATCTGGTGGGCAACTTGGCGGGTACGTTATTTCAATTTTAAATTTCATTGACGTAATTTGTGTAAAGTGCACAAATGAAAATTTTCTGATGCCCTGCGACGATACTTCACCTAACATGCTGTTAATCCGAGTTTGAACTCAAAGTCTCTGTTATGACCTCTATTACCCCTTCCCCTTCGTGTACGTTTATGCCAAACATCCATATGTTTTTTTTTTTCCTTGCGCTAGCGTTCTTGTTTCATAGGAGTTGGATAGAAATAAGATCTACGTCTCAGTCTCATCTCGATCCAGCAATTTTTGGGTTTATATCCTGAGGTATAAACCCGATGGTCGTCGAATTTAGATCAGTCCCAACTTTGACCTTCCTTCTTTATGACTTCTATGAGTCAAAGAAAAGAAGACATTTTTTCACAAAATTGTAGCTTATAATATATGAAGAAGCACCAAAAATGGGATTTCTTCCTAAGGTGCCAAATTACCTAGTTCAGCCCTGCAAATCTGTGCTTGTTTGTAGAATGGTGCCTTTTTTTTAATGTGATAAATGCTTAATGGAAAATCAGTTTAATTAATCAGGTACAGGAGAACTTGCATGTATTTAAGTTTTTGTGAAACCCCATGGTTATTACATGGAAAACTGTTTCTACACATTGAATTTTTTCGAAGGCAAACTGGGATTTTTCATCCATAATAACGGTTAAGAAAACGACGTAAACAAAACATATTATTAGAGGAGAAGATAAGTAAAATCAGTCAAATGATAACCGATTCCTTAGCAAGGGTATTTATTATCGCCACACTCTCCTCTTTCTTTCTTCCTTCTCTATAAGAGAATCAGTTTGTTTCAGTCGAATCAACAATTTGTGTTCATGCTAATAAAAATTAAACACTGCAGTGTTATAGAAAGGGTGGAGTTTGAAAAAAATGTGGACAGTAGAATGCACACACACGCAAAAGAAAAATATTATCCTTAAATTTGGTGTTCCCGAAGCACAATGTTGATAATTATACAAAATTTGTTTGTTGATTGTTTAGCTAACGATTTCTGCCACCCACGCTTAAGCTGAAATCAGAGCTTTATGTATGGGAGAAAAAAGGTATATCGCCCTGACCTGGGGTCAAACCGGAACCCAACGTATGACCCATTGTGCTTCTACCTGCGGGTCATACATTGGGTTCCCAGTTCGATTCCTGGGCAGGGCAATGTCTCTTTTTCACCTGTACATAAAGCTTTAGTGTAAGTGTGGATGGCACCAATTGTTATCTATAAAATTCCCCCATGAAAATTACAGAAAAGTGCCCCGTTGGCTTTCCATGTCGACCATTTGGCAATTGTGTTAACCCTGTGGAGGTTAATAATACCTTACATAAAAATTTGGAGTTCGTTACGAAATATTGTAGAATGTGGTAGTTTTCAGTTCCCCAAAAATGTATTTCATTGATTAATAGTGAGTGTAAAGAACACTTTTATGATAAATCATCATCAAAAGTTGTATAACAAAACATTAAACAGTTTATTACATAAATACTAATGCCTATGAATATGTTTTTCATTGTATGTTCAGCGCATTTATTTTCTCACTAATTCTTGTTTTAAATTATCTATAATAACTTGTACGTAATGTCATTCATAGTCATTTATAATTAAAATTTATTATACAATAATTTTTGCCACCCACGTATTAATTACAGCTCAAACTAGAGCTTTATTCGTTTTGGAGAAAAAGAGACGCTTTCCCCATCCTGGATTCGAACCAGGGTCCCTCCGTTTAGCCCGGAGTGTCTTGGACCGCTAGACGAATGAGGACAGGAAACAACGCTCTCTTTCTCCGTATGTAAAGATGTTAAGGTATTATTACCCTCCGCAGGGATAACACAATTGCCAAATATGGTCAACACAAGAAAGCCTCCGGGGCGAGATTTTTGTGAGTTTTCGTGCGGGAAATTTATTATTAGATTATAATAACTGGTGCATAATGTAATTCATAGTCACCTATAAAGAGGGCATTGATTAGGAACTGTGCCTCTAAATATAATATACAATACATATATGTAAAAAATATATTTTTTCTTCTGTATATCAAAGGTTTATTTTATTTTTATGAAATTGCAGACCTCGATATATGGAGGCTCTACTGTATATGTATAAAGAAATCCTGATTTTTTAGTTTTGCGCAATTTTCAATGAGTTTTTAAAATGTTTTTTGACGATTCTAACAAAAAAATACAAAGTTTTACCATGAGATTCTATATCAACAATTATTTCGATACTGGTGTAAGGTTTAAGAACAGAACGTTTCGGAAGCCAGCTGTTCCCTTTGTCGGGTGAAAGCAGAATTCAGCATTCTGCTTTCACTTGACTTGGCAAAGGAAGCAGTTGGCTTCCGAAACATCGTGTTTTTGTAACCCGTATTGAAATAAATGTCGTTTGATGATTCTATTCTAAGTTCTATTTTTTTTTTTTTGATGATTTGTTCATTAAATTGTTAATTCACGTATTGTTCCCTATATTTGAACTATTTTATAAATTGCATTGTTTGTTTTTTTCAGGCCTAATTTAGACATACCACATACGTGAAGAAACCAAAAATGAGTTTGGAAAACAAACTATCCTGTATTTCTGAGAATAATTGTATAAAGTTTTCTGTTACCTAAGAACAATTTCTTTTTATATTGCTGTACAATAAAAGCTTTTTTCTTTTTTCTGTATGTTTACTTTGAATATTTTCTAGCACAGAATAAATTACAGGGTTCATATTCCAATTTGAAAATAAAAATTAAGGAGTATAAACAACATTTTAAGGAATCCATACATTAGTATTTTAAACATCCCTGAAACGCACTTGTTAACAGGGGAAGTATGGGAGAAATCTGCCATTATTTTATCACTCACTATATAATTTTTTAGATAATAATTAAGATTAAAATTACCATATATAGGACTTCATTTTTCTCTAATCATAATTTATTAGCACACATTTTCTGCCAGGCATGTGTGTAAACATAGGCGTAGCCAGGGGGTGGTTTTGGGGGTTGTAACCCCCCATTGCAATGAAATTTTGTATATTTAACATAGGAATATATGAGTTATAGCTCTATAATGCCTCCTCTGTGAACTTTTTGCCTACGCCACTCTATATAAAACAAAAATATCGTTCTCCCAAATCACCCAGTTAAGTTTAACTAAAACAACTCATACGGCGTGATCAGCATGCACATGGATATCTGCCAACATAACAACACTGAAAATCTTACAATTTTTGAAAACTTACGTGCAACATCAGCAAGCATGCGAAATACATAAAGTGTAACATGTCCAGAATTGAATGTGGCATTCTTTCTTATTACGCACAGATTACTGATATATGTGGACTGTATTAAACAGAAAATAAAATCCAAGGTAATTTCCCAAAATTACAATATATTATTTAATTAAATAATAAAAACAGCAACATATACTTCATACTATGAAAAACTATGGTAAACACCAAGACAGACATAAAACCAAAAATACTGATTTATTAGGATAATTCTACTTTATTATATATTACGTGTTTATAAGTGGCTTATTAAGCCAGTGCCAAAAATTTGTTATTGAATTTTTGCTTACAGGAATGTCCTTTTTGCATATTTTTAGTTACCAAGATGTCTGCCAAATTTTTATTGAATAAAGAATTCAGAAATTCTGTTTTGGTTTTTCGTGCACTTCTGAATGTTCTTGCGCATTATGCATTGCTATAAAGTATTGTTAAAATACACAGCATACCACTAGAAATTGTACTATATATATTTTAATGTGCTATCAGCTGATATCAATTGGCGAAGAATAGCCCACTTTCGATCCATCCTGTCTCCTTTAATTACTTCATGAAGCAAACTACGAAGTGTCAACTCTTTCCCTTTTATACTAACTGGCAGTTATTTGAATGAAGTACACAAAATCCTGGCTGCAGCTAATCAGTTTTTACATTCAAACCATTTCCTTTCAAGAATACATAAAAACACCAAGGTATGCAACTTAATTACATACAGAGGTTTATCCAGGATTCACAAAATGGAGAGTGTTCAAGATTTTTAGGTTGGGGGGTTAGATTCCATTAAGTTATCTTCATGAAACACATTGTGCGTTTCGATTTTATTAAGGGGGTGTATTTAAAAATCTGGAGGGGGTGTGTGTATAAATCCCTGATTACATACTTCAGCATGAGATAAACGTCATCCCAAAATAGAAATTTGCAGATCATATATGTTTTCTACCACTTTGAAATTACATATCTATAGAGCTTTAGAAGAATTGATTGAGGAATGAAGGTCAGCTTCAGAAGAAGCCAGTTGGGAGGCACCACCCAGATCGCGCAACCTGAGTGAAGCTAGTTGGGAGACACGACTTGAGAAAGAACACTTTAATTGTGCTAATTACACGGGGTTGTGCAATCCAGTGGGTAAGAACGTTTTAATCGTACTATCAGGGCTGCCACTCAAATTTATATTGAAAATAGTTGTTTTAGTAGCCTGAACAGTCAGAAATAGTTGCACAAATACTTGCCTGAAGCGAATAATTTAGTCGCAAAAATAGTTGCCTCGTTAGTCGTAAAAGAAGTTGTCTTACATACATGCATAAAGTTCCAAACTGTCTGGCAGTGGTACCAAAATTTGTCTGGTGAGTTTTATGTCACAATAATAGGCAGCGATGTCCTAACGTGTTTGTAGTCCTTGGACCTAATCACTTTTGGAGGCCCTTTTATCCAGGCCCGTAGGAAGAGGGGATAGGACAGGCCTGGCCTCCCCCTAAATATTTTGTGGCCCCAAAAAATGTTAATAAAATGGCAACTTTTTTTAATTCTGGCTCCCCCTAAGGTTGGATGTCCCCCACTAAACTTTTTCATTGGCCATCAATCTGAAATTTTTGTTTTTGTCTTCTTTTTTTTCCATCCCCCAGCCTGGGAAATTGTCTGCTGGTGGCCAATTTTGTCTGGTAGTCAGAATATGGCACATTCTGCATCCATGTTGCCTTATGCAAAAATTTAACAAAATATTGAAATTACATGCTTTAAAAAAAAAGACCTCACCTAATTCAATATACTGTACGGTTTTATTCTCACAATTAAATCAAAATATTTTAAAGCTTAGGCACAAGATACAAGAACAGAAACAAAGCATAAGAATAGAAAAAACTAAATTTTTTATTATTATGTCATATGTATAAATATATTTCCACTTCTTAATAATTATAGCAAGTCTATTTATCACAATGGTAACCATCTAGACGCGAACTTCAGTGCCCTCAGCATCATTCAGGAACAGAGCAGTCCTAGATTCCTGTCTGTTTGTGTGCCATTGAGTTACTTTCATTGCTCTTATGAGCGTTGTCATGACTACAAGGAAGTTACAAAATCATAATATCGATAACGACCTGGACATGATTTTCAATTACATTCGTTAGCATTAAACAAGAAAAAGTTTTCAAGAAAGAAGTATTGGTAATATTAATTTCATAACCTGGTCATAATGGTGGGGGATTCCAACGGCAGCACCATGTATGACTTCTGCATTAAAGCAGTCGGCATTGTTTATCACTGTATTCATTATTGCAACACAGTATTCTGGTTTTGACTTTTCAATGGTGTAACAATTTCTGATAATTTTAATAGTTTAAGATATCAAAAGGTGTTCTAATTATTGTGCTCGTTATCTATTGCACTCGCAATTAATATGGAATCAGATATTTAGTTACTAAAACTTTAACTTGAAATGTGGTAAATAGATATGCCATATTCGTAACCATCTGGACGTGACCTTCAATTTTTGATTGCCCTGCAGTCAAGTAAGCTGTTGGCAAGATTTTTGGCAAGATTATTTTTTATTATCCAGTCATAACGCTTTTAACTTTACCTTAGATTTATGAAAAATGATTGAGAAACTTGCACCCAGTCTATGAAATTGGTAATAGTACCATTTAAGACCTTTTCATTTTGGAAGTCAGACCATGAATTGTGATTTGGTCAAGTTGAGTTATAGTTCATTATGTCAGAAATACCAAATATTGTTTTTATTTTGTTATTCTTTTATAAAATGCAATGCTGTTTTTTTTGTAAACCGTGCCTCTGCTTTTCCCCCAATACACCGCATCACTACACGCGCCTGTGCGAAAAATGGTGGCACTGGGGAGTGAATCTCGTAAGTTTTCCTCCTCGGCAGTTATGGGGTTAATGTGTTCAACAATTGTAAGGCTAGAACGTTTCCTATTTTCCTGGGATTTTGCTGCTTCAACTCTGTTATGGTATGTCCGTCTCAAGCTCTTGATAGCTTTCAAAAGAGAAGGAGCCATATGAAACTTCAAATTGTTCAACAAATCTATCCATACTGTGATACAAAGTCAACCACTTATTTTCTACATGTGGCAGAAGAACATGTTCTACAAAACCACATTTTATTTGAAGTTGCTTTACTTTGTACAGCCAATTGTTTGAAAAACTAACGTAGATCTACAATGATAGTTTCAACCTCACTACAAAACTTAACAGTCCTAAATTTTAAATGTATAATTTTAATAAACACAATACTAACTCTCGTTAGTACTGTTTATTAAAACAACTAATAAAAAAAAGGGGGGGGGTGCGCCGCAGTAATATTCTTTAAAAGGTGGGGGGGAAGGGACTGGTAAATCTGGTGTAAAATCGCTAAATTTTAGTTTTGGCAATTTTTCTTGCTAAATCTGGTGGGGAAAATTGGCAACATTGTCTGGTAACAAGATCATGTAAATGGGATGCACAAGTCCGAAAATAGCGATGTTTTGGGTAACTTGAATTTCCCTGACTTTTATAAGAAATAATCAAGTGTGTAACAATTGTTTGTTATGTTATGTTTATAGACACAGATTGCATAATTTTGGACATTTTCCGTAATTTTAAAATATGATTGTCAATAATGGCGTAATGGGAACTGAAAATCGTAATGATTGCCATCTCCGTTATATTTATCAAAACTAAGATTGGAGTTGTGGCGTATTATTTAATACATTTTCATTTATTCGATTTAAAAAATATTCTTTGTTTTCATTGCAATTTTTATCCATATAATGGATACTTCATAGTATGGCCAACCAAAACAACGAGGAGAAAATTTCCAGATGCGGACTGTAAAATTAAATATGAATTTCAAGCATATTTCTCAACATCCCTGAGGCGCTAAAAATTTCGGTATTTTCCTGACAGCTGGATATTCTGCATTAACATATGATGTAATATACTATATAAAAATGATAAAAACTACCACGAATTAAAATTGGGGGGACAAGACTCCTGCCCTTTGCTAACGACGTTCATAATAGATATTCCAATTCAGTTTAAAAAACATTTAAACAGATTAATCACTCTGCTTGGGAAAAATTTCCCCTCAGTCTGCTGTCGCTGATCTCCGTCAGTTCTGCCAAATTTAAAATCCTAAATCTAGCTTGAAATCCGCTAAGATTGGCAACACTACTGCCAGTTTATATGAACAAAAATCTCATTAGGCTGCGCAGGAAGCGATTCTTTGTTAGGCCTAACAATTTTTTCTCTCCAAATTGGTGGCAGTGGGCTCGTCTCAATTATTTTAGCCAGTATCACATCCCTTTCTTGTAGATACTTTAAGTAACGCCATTTTAAGAGTTAAATAAAAATTCCAATGAGGCGAATTTCACTATGTTTAGCAATTTTAATACGAATAAAAGAATTTGGCATAAAGTTTATTCTCAATTTTTGGTGCAATCTTGCAAAAAAATATACGTTTTGGCGCTAAATAGTGCAGGACAATCGGCCTGGTGCAATTGGCACAACTATGGAAACCCTGGGTTAAGGAATTTTATGGCTTTTGGGATGGGGGAGGTAGCACATGTTTCATAAGTCGTTGGTGAAATGTCAACAAATTTTAAGGAGTTTATAAGGATTAGATGGTAAAATTAAGGATTTTAAGGGCCCTTAAAAATGAAAACTGATTTTAAGGAGTTCTTAAGGACATTTTATGGAGTGTGCAAACCCTGAATTATTGCATTACATACCATTAAAAAGACAAATATATGTATAGAAACAAAAGTTTTATTAAAATACATTGATTTTGTTACAAAATCAAATAGAAAAATACACACACTACATTAAAACTGGGGAATACAGATACGTGTAGTAATAGAAAATTACTTCATGAATTCTAAATATCGTTCTAAATGCCTTTTGTATTTTTCCGGTAAAAAAACTCCTCTGAAAAACAAAAATACATAAACATTAATAAAAAGCAAAAATTTAGCCTAACACTAAAATGTCCTTAAAAAAATCATTAATTTTCAATGATTTGTGTCTTTATTGATTAAAAATTTGGTTCATTACAAAAAGTTTGTGTTATATGACAGCAATAGGTTTGTTTTGAACACGGTAAACATGTAAATAACAGGAATCCATTGTGCTAACAACTAAACAAAAAACAAATCTATAACAAAGTTAAAACATTTATTAACTGAATGCCGCAAACTTATAGAAAAAGCCCATTCTTCTGATATAAATTTTTTTGCCGTATCCTCATTTATGATAACGATGTGAAAAAAAATATTTTTTTCTCCTTGAAAAAAAAAATGTTCGGTATAATATATAAATACGTTACAGTAGAACCCCAATAATCCAAATGGCCTGTGGTATTTAGTGTTTATTATTACTTTAGTAGACAAGGTTCATGGCATTTACCCAAATTCTATTTCAAACTTCTCTGACTTTTCCAGACCAAATCTCAAATTGTTTCCACTCACTAATTACAGTAAACAACACACAATGCATGAAAATTTTCATAATTGAAACAAGTTTCAAGCCACTAACATAAACTTCTGAGCCATTTACAACTGATTTCCAATGAATTTATAATAAATACAAAAACATATTAAAAAATGGATTTTGTTACACTAAAAATTTACATTAATTAAATATTTACAACATTTTCATTCGGCCCTTTTTGAGTTCATTACAAAAGAGTTCAATCATGTAATTGCAAAACGCTGATGCATCATCATCTAAGTTGTTGAGTGTTGAATTTATGGACCCTTTCATTATTGTCTGCATGCTTATTTTTTGTTCTTGTGTAATTTTGTTTCTTTTATCATTTGCAGTGGCAGAAGATATTTTCTTTTTTTTTAATTTATTTTAATTTTTTAAATGGCAACATCGTTATCTTTACCCTTTCAGTTCCAGAACTAAACTGGACAAGAACAACAAAAGAATACATTTTTTCTTAAAATAGTAATGTTGCCACGTAAAAAATGAAAATAAATAAATAAGTTAAGAATAGAAAAACAAGCATATTGCCACTAAAATAATAAAATAAATGAAAACAACAAAATGCCTGCTGCCATTGAAAATTATAAAAGAAACAAATTTACCTAAGAACAAGAAATGAGAATGCGGGCAACAATGAAAAAGTTTCTGTAAATACAACACCCAATGACCAGGTCTCAAATGCCAGTTTCCTCCGGAAATGTTGTACAATACAACTCCCTCTACCGCACAAAGAAGGCATTTCTGACTCTGTAATGCTATGTGATTACAAATCATTTTTGGGCCCTTTATCCCTCTTGCAAATTTGCCGCACTGATGCTGAATCACCCTGTATATAATCATACATGCTTTAAATTAGTGATTCTCAACCAGTGGGCACTGACATCAATCATACCGGGCCTTGAGATTCTTCTGGAATGTTTTTTTAGTTTTCTAAACAAATTTTATCATGGAAATATTCTGAGGAGAAAGAATAACAATCGCTTTTTTTTTTTAATCTGAGCTTTCTGACAGAAAGCTCAGACCCAGAATGCCTAAATAACATCTGCTCAGCAACTGCCAATGACCAGGACATGTATTTTTAAATATGTGAGTATTCATGAATGATCAAGACTTTTAAGACATTGAAATCTTTTAGATACTATATGTAATCAATATACTATTTTTTTTTTGATAAATATTGCTGTTTCTTCGCACTTTTAGACTGAAAATTAAATTTGTGAATTATTCGAAATCTCACTTACCTGAAATCGAATTTGCTCTCATTATTTTAGATAATCGCGGTTCTACTAGAATTCCATCGGATTCCGAAAAATGGTGGCATTTGTTTAGTATTTATTAATTAATACTTATAATTACTTATTAATTAATGTGTTCACAAGAAGACATGTGTTGCCAAACAACTGCCAACGCTTTTATGACTGCTTAAATTGCATTGGCTTTGTGCATATTTCGTTCAATTATGGCAGAAATAATCAGATGGAAAACTTCTATGAAGGCAATTTTAAAATTCAGTTGTAACCGAAACATCTAAATACTTTTTAATTTAACAAATATATTAAATAGATGAAAGGCCAGATATATGAGAACTAGGGGAAAGTTAATAAAATGCAATAGTTATAACATATTAACATTAATTCGAATGGAGAAGGTTCAATCCATAGAATTTAATCCTAACATTTTAGAATAAAAATGACACATTCACTGATTTCAATATATTAAAACTATAACAATTTCCCAATTTGTACAAATACCACCACAAAAGTTTTAATGTATTTCTTATGCAAGCAAAAATGACAGCACCTTATATCCGTTTTAAACGTGAGAACTATTCGATATAGAGCAGACTCGATAGCCGATTTCAGACAGTGCCTTTGCAATACACCAGTATGAAGCGGCTTTGAATCCTTGGCATATTTTTTGAAGCTCATGACACCAACTGGCAATTTTTCTTCACACTGCAAAAATGAACATGACAAATTTAGTAATCCATTTTGTTTATTGATTACATTATTTTCAGCTCCAGTTATTTTATAGCTCCAGTCTTTCCAAATATGGTTCAAGGGTTCACTCAATTACAATTTTACTGTAACTCCGAATATTTATAAGCATTTTTCATTGTAAAATGTCACATTTTATTACAAGTCACTTTTACATTACATTTAATTTTTCATTGTAAAATGTCACACAATTAAAGCAGAGGTCTTTATTTGCGTGTTTTACATACTAAGACTGTTTGTGTGTTTATGGTACAAGGACAACAATAGTCACAATGGTGTACCAGAAACTATAGGGAATCCTGACCTCCGCTGCCGAGAAAACCAAACCCCAAACAATGGTGGGTAGAAAAACAGCATGTCTTCAATGATACCACTGAGTGTTGAATCTCAGTTAAAAGATAACAGACAATTGCATTCAGGGGCGGGCTGGGCCCCCACATGAGCGATAGGATTCATGCCTCCGAACGGACAAGTACTTCCGCCCTCCGAAGTCCAAAGTATGCACAATTTGAGAGGACCCAGCCTGCCCCTGATTGCATTACTAACGTGCCCTCATAGGGTAGTGGACCCACATTTTCCTTCAAGGAATCTGAAACAACTAAGGCCTAGGAAATCAACCCCCCCTACCACAGTGAGTAGTTAAGTGTTCTCCTTCTTTTTTTAAATCATCATCAGCATTCTGAAAAATCAGCTAGGTTTTACTCCCGATAAACTTCACTGTGTGTAACTGTACTATGCTTCAGAGTTCTCATTAAACTATAGGTCCCATCTCGGATAAGGCATCGAATTATTTTGGGACATGAGAATAAGAATAAATTAAGAAGACTGGAATTTATCGAGACACAGATCTGCAGGATTTGCCATATTAAGCAGAACATATAACAGGGCAAAGCCAGAAAAAGTGACAAAACAGGACATACAGGTGATAAATTGTAAAAGGCTTCAGAAAAAAAAAGACTTTTATTAATAAAAAATATTAATATACAGTTTTTCATAATTTCTACTATAGTGCTAAATACATTTTTTCTCCTAAGAATTACATAAATTCTATAAAGCAATGCAATATTGATAAGTCTGAGTTCAATTGTCACACAAGTGATCTTGGCTTTGCCCAACACGACTTCATGCTCTGAAATACATAATACAATTCGAAAGTCCATTGAAAACTTGTAGAGTCAAACAAAACGACTTCATGTCCTAACTGTACAAAGGTTAAAGGGTTTCGCTTTTAATTGCAAGGTAATTTTTTTTTTTTTTACAGCATATTTACAAATTTGTAAACTTCATTCAAAAAAAAATCTAGTCTCATGGTGTTAGATGTCTCAGAAGTTATGTAAATGTAGAATTGGTGATCATAGGACAACGATAACAAAAAATGTAATAAATGAATTAGATCATTACCAATTTCAGATCAATAAGAGTGCTTAAAATTTTTGGGAGTGATTTTTGAATTACTCCATAGTTGTCTTCTGCGTAGGATGCAGCCACAAAAAATCCGAGAGCTGAAAAGAAGACAAAACTTTCACATCAATAAATTTGTAATCGCATCGAGGTTCTTAAAAAATACGTTTTATAGTCATACTATATGCAACATTATAAACACAAATGATTTATGTAACAAGTTACAAAAATTTAACATCTATAAAAATAAGTATACATACATTGGGTAAATGGATTACACACAGGCAATGTTACTTAGTCATATTTGTACATAAATCTTGTAATAAAAGGCTTTAGTGTTTTCAGGCAGTGATCTCATTATCTGTCAATGACAATACACGCACATTATACATATATGATCATTGCTATATGTCGATTTTTTTTACGGAGCTGTCAGCTTCAATATATGGAGGTTTTACTGTATATTACTTTCAGTATCGTCTTTTTCCTTTATGGAATATTGCATATAAAACCTGCCAATAGCAAACCGGCAATTAGTGTGCGTTTTTCACATTAAAAGATTAAGCAGCATCAATTTTAAGAGGAATCAAAGCTGGGTTTTGTGGGTAGTAGATTACAATATATTACACACCCACCACCACCATAGGGCACACACAGTTTTGTGAACTATTTAGATGTTCTTGTCGAATCTTCATAAACAGAAAGGATAACACCTTCAAAATGATCTTAACTATCAATTGTTTGTAATCGGATCGTAACTACTAGTTACGAACAGATTACAAATAAATCGTTTTATAATGATTATTAAGCATTTTTGCAACTGCTTATTGCTTTTGTAAATATATTTTTTAACTACCTACCTTCAATGGTCCATATCTCCAGTTGACAACCAGTAAAAAGCTTGAGCGCTTGAATATCCGGAAACTCAATAAAAAAATACTGTGCCAGAGGTTTTCCCATAATGTAATTCTGCAGCTGAAACAAATGGGCATTCAACATTATTCTATACAACAAAAGATATAATCATCATATCATTTGATTCCTCATTACATGCAGAGCAATTTGGCTTACAATGTTTTGCTCTTAGACAGGTTTCCGAAATTTGATCACTCAAGGAATTTTAGCACTTTGAAGCTACTGCAATCCATTGAATCTAACTATACATTATTGTCGTTATAAACTAATGTGCAATGAATACTATACTGTTATTAATAAAAGATATAAATCTCTCTAAGGCCGGGATACTGTTGTTTCTAGGGAAAAGGACTATATTACATTAGGTACTGACACGTCATTGACCAGTTTGGCAATCATTTTAACTATGTAGGAAGGGTTATAATACCTTATAAATTAGGTATTAAGCTTAAACGATACTAAATCAGCGTTTCTCAGAGTGATCTAAGGTGGCATATCAAGTGGTCTGCAGGGGATCTTTCAGATAACATGTTCAGGATTCCAATTCTCCTTGGAGGAAAAAACTCCCTGGTTTTCAAGGTTTTTCCACTGACTTTTTCCGACAAAATTCTCTGACATCGTAGACAAACTTTTCAATTGAAGTTTGGTTACTGGAAAAATAATTTGATGTTTGCATGAAATTTAGCCATTCAGAATAGAAAGTGGGAAGGTTTTCACTGACTCTTGAGATGATTTTAAATTTCCTGATAATTCTAGATATGTGGAACTGCATATTTTGTTTAATCTTCTTCAAGAGAAGATCCCCGGGTTTCTGCTGGTTCGTGGTAAGTAGTGGAATGCTTAAGGTCATATACAAGTGACCAAACTTTAAGAAGCACCATGCTAAATACAGATGTTTACGTTTAAATAGAAATTTACTACCGTTACTGGGCCATGAACGCTAGGGTTTAAGTTTAATACCTTTGTGTTTCATGGTGCAAGGATATTCAAGATCATGTCATTCTAGGACATGCTGTTTTCTGGGAGATATGAACCTGTCGTTTAAGGACTCAAACCTTGGAATATAGATCGATAGAGGGGACCCCCTGAAAACTCCACCTAAGCATTCAATTCCAGCACCGTTCAAGCTCTGGTTTTCTGCATAGTCGATAAATGTAATACAGCACTAAATGGCTTGGGGACCCAGCTCAACGTATTAACTAAATAAAAATGTTATTTAAAATCAATTTTGGATAATAATAACCATACATCTAAGATGTTTATGTATCTATTATATCAGATTGTCTATTTTATACTGATAAAAGCTGAAAACTTCTATTAGATAGGACCTTGACTAGATCATAATTCCCACTCGCACTGCAGAAATAGTTTCTCTGGTAAAATTCCCCTGACAATTACAAACGAAACTTTCAAACAGGGGGAGGGGTGTAACCTTCCTTGTGCAGGGTTAATTCTTATGTACGCTATAAAACAATTTTCACACCATTCATCGCATTAGAAAAGGCAATACAACTTAAAATCAGGTACTTACACATTCATATATTGTTATGGTTATGGCATAACAATTAGCATACATAATATTCAGAAAAGAACAGATTTGCATTATCAAAATATTCAGAATTATTAAAAAAAATAACATCTTCAATTACACTGTGGTTATATTTGCTGTACACTCATTATTGTAATGATCTAGTAAACATTGTTATTTAATTGGTTGGATTTTTCATAGGGCAAGAACAACAATAATGGTCATTCTGCATCAAACCAGCCTTAATTGGTTACTTTTGTCTTAAACCACAAGTGCAGCAAAGGTCACATTGTAACAGAAAAGATACAATTTTTGAGTAATACATAGGTGCCAACTTCTAGAAGTGAAAAATCTGTAGTCAATCGCGCACGCGTGGGCAGGCCACCATTTTTTAATTAAACAAAATCATACATAATTTATGAAAAAAGGGCACAATGAGGAAATTAAGTATTTATTAAATTAATAATAATAGAGGATTAAACTGTATTAAACGCAATATTAATTCTTAGAATTTACAAATGCTGTAGTGCAAGATTTTGCATTTGAGAAATTTTTTGTCAAATACATTCTCGTAACATTTCACATGTTGTCTGCATTTAACTATTAGTAAATTTTCTAATGTGTCATCAGACATGGTTGACCTGAAGTCAGTTCTAATTTTCTTCACTTGACTGAAGACTCTCTCGCATGCTGCATTACTGTGAGGGATCGTAAGTATTGACAGCATAACCTGAGAAAGTCGTTTAAATTTTAATTTACAATATAATTTTTTATTTTACCTATGACTGTCCATTGTGCATCAATGCTACCTTCATTACTCGCAG
>QLNU02015003.1:63923820-63937116 GCA_006491805.2 Dysdera silvatica | reverse complement strand
TTCCAAGATTTCCTGATATAATCTAGATCAGGATCAACAGCTTAATATATCATCTGGAACAGGACAATTAGTTTAATTCGACTTCCTTTACCCCCCCCCCAAAATACTATCCTTCATTCCAAGAAATTGTCTTCAAGAACATGGGGAACGAGATCAGACAATTGTCACGTGACATGACTGCAATAAAAATGAGAACACGAATTTGCAAACTAGGTCAAACAAGAAATTAGGCAAAAAAAAAGGATGATAACAGGTCAACCTTCCACTCCCAAACAGTTAAAAAAAACAAAAAAAACATGAAGGTGGGTTCCCTACGTCTTAAGAGATTCATATTTTTCGGAAAATAGTAGGTTCTGTCAAATGACCATTGCATCATAAAACACACAAAAAGGATGATTAAAAAGAGAATGGATAAAATGGGAAGAAAAAAAATCTATATCATCATTAACCATTATCAATCCACTGCAGGATGGAGGTCTCTCTGTCATCAAACATACACGTAGTATAGTGAAGGAAATACAGAAGAAGAGGCCTCGAGCTCACCACATTGGCCAGGCATGTTGACAAGCTGGACCTACAGTTTAACGAAGATCCCGAACTTGGGCCACCACATTTCGCCAAGACGGGACTCATTGTGTCACCCTCTTATGGAATGACAGATTGCATGGTTCCTTCGAAGCGGCACTCTGTCGAGTGTCAGTATTCATGGAAGAGAACAGCTGTGGGATATATATATATATGAATGAATGCCGTATTGAATAATTGAGGATATATTTAAAAGGGTTTTGCGAAGTTTTGAGAACTACTGCTCTCTTGATCATGAGTTGTTCTTCATTTATTGGGTGGAGGGGGGGCGGGGAAAGAGAAAACAATACAGTGAAAGTGAAGACAAAAATATATATACCTGGTTGGCTAATGCTAAAAAATTTTTTCCTCCTGGGCTGGGAAAATTGTGAGAGCCATCGCATATCCAAAAATGCTAAATACTAAAAGGAAATTCACAATAATTACTGAAAAAATTTATTTCAGAAATATTTAAATGCTATTAAAAAATGAAAAATAATTCACAATACAAACCTTGAATAATGATAAATCAGGACAGGATAGAGCTTTTGTTAAAACTTTATCTTTATCCTCATTTGTAATTGCATTGATCAAAAATTCAAATCTCTATTGAAAAGAATGATTGCAGTAATAAACAACAAATACTTTAGTAGACGACGTCATCATTTAGCAAATTACTGCTAGTATGGTATGGCAAATACATAAAATAATTGCTATTAAAAAATATATATATATAATACAGAAATTCCGAATTTCAAATACAATTGTGTATGTGTAAATGCATTTTAAAGGCAATACTAAAGAACGATTGAAAATAACTTAAAAGCATGCAAAGTGTTCCATGGAATAACTCGTAACAGTTCTGCCAATCTTCAATTCAACGATACGGTCAATTTTATTTGTTTTATAGCTTAAGGACGGGACACACATTTTTCTGATGACCCAATTTTAGTCGTTTAGGTATTCAAATAGAGATGTGCGATTACAACATGTTTTAGTCAATTGTTTGGACATCTCGATGGTTTTTAATTTGACTCGACTGCAGGATTCGACGTAATGATAGGCGATTACAAAATGTTTTTACAATTGAATGAATCGCAACTGACTCAAATTTAGAATTGGGTCAATGATTGATTCATCCTTAAACTTAAGAATCAAAAGTTTCAATTGCAATCATGGGTCAGCTGGCCAACCAGAAAGTTTTTAGTTGTGGTACCAGTTATCAAATCAAATATCAATAGCCAGCTATAGTAATGAATGATTTAACTAATTAAATTCTGGAAACTTAATTAATGACCATGTATTAAGTTTATTCTAATCTATTTATTATAACAAAGGTACTTACTTCTGTTGCAAATAAGCTAAAAATAAAAATACACGAACTCCAAATAAAATACAGCAAAGTTCCTGTCACAATTGTTATCAGAAACAGGTTTATGTTGAACAAGTGATAAATTCTTGAAGAAAAATGTATGCTGAAAAGCAGAAATGAAAAAAGTTGAATGCGAAATAATGACAAACAGTATGACTACAAGTAAAGTAAATTCATATAAACAAGAGGCTAATGAACATTAGAACTGTTACATGCTCCTCACAATTGAACTAAATGGCATAACAGATTTAGCGAGCCTGTTTCTTAATGTAGCTGGTTTGATTTGCTTTTGAGTTGTCTTAAAGTTCCAGCAACAAAACTGAGGCAACTCAAAACTCGAAACTAGCTGGCGAGTAAAGCCAGTAATGTTGATGTAAACAGTTGTTGCCGAGTTAATAATTTGTTTTCAAGTTATCTTAACCTTGGAAGGGAGTATTATTAAACAGGTTAGCAGCTGATGAACAAGGTCAGTATATTTATGCAAGTTCGGAAAATGGTCTTTAAATACGTTCGTCATTCGTAGCTCAGTTGATAGAGCTCCTGCCCGGCAAGTGGGAGGTCGTGGGATCGTGCCCCAAAAACACTTCTTTTTTTTCTTTGTGAACGTTTCACCATCTAACCACGCCATAACATCGGCGTTAATATTACTACGCCTAAAAAACGTTGATAAAAATTGTTGCTTGAAGTCAGTAGTATTGATACAGAGAGTTGTGGAGGAACTGTCAGCTGGAGTGATATGAATTCTACGATTATCAAATTCGTCAATTGTTTAAAATTTTATTAGATTTTGGTATTAGAAAACTATTAAAGCAACAGTTTTTTCACATTAGCCGATGATGTGGTAATAATAGAGGTTAAATTACTCGTAAAGAAAAGAATGATTTTGCGGTGATTGATGGGACCCGAACCCATGACATTAATTTAACAACTAGAAACTTGTGTTTAAACTTTATTTAAAAAAAAAAGAAAAAAAAAAAAAGACCCAAAGGGCATATTCCATGCATACCTTGGCTCTTCACCAACCAACCAAGAAACCTTGTCACCAAAGTAAAATCCTACAGAAAAAGAAAAGTCAACAGCCACAGCTAAACTTGCATACCCATAAAAAGTAATGATATAAAAAGTCCACAATTATGGCAGGCAATGAGTACTGTTTTTAATTAATATATAAGGGTACCCACTCACCATGGAGAAAAATTCCCTGACCTTTCCAGGTTTTCTCCCTGGCTTTTCGAGCAAAATTCCATGACTGATCGTAAATAAAACTTCGAAATGAACTTCAGTTTTGGGGAAAATAACCTTATGTTTGCACGAGATTTAGCTATTTAGAACAGGCTAGGAAAATTTTCCCTGACTTTTTCCAGGTTTAACCAAAAAATTTTGGTTTTCCCTGACCATTCCAGGTTGCATGGACACTATGATACATGTAAGAGATACTGCACTCGTGAATTTGTTTCTTTGTGTGTCATGGTGCAAGGGCAACAGAGATCATGCTATGACGGAATCTGCTGTTTTACAAGGAAATCTGAACTTCTGCTACCCAGGGAATTAGATTACTGGTCAGAAAAACGGCAAGCATGCTACGAGGTATTATTGAAATCAAATCTGAGTTATAGGCATGATAATTCAGGGTTGTCCAACGTACAGCCCATGGGGCCACAATTCGGCCTGCCGACAACTGTTTGGAATGAAAAAAAAAAGAAGTCCAAAAAAATTTTAGATTTTTTTTCTTCAGAAATCGGGAAAATCCTCATGGGTGACCGCTTCCCATATCATAAGTGAACAAATCAATAACTGGAAGAAATCCTGAAAAGAGGCTTTTTTATAATCGATTTTTTAAACGAAACTCGATGAAGTTGCTGGTCCGTAAGATGTGTGAAATTTTTTTTAAGTGGCCTGCTTCTCAAAAAGGTTGGACAACCCTGTGATAGATGAATGTGCTGTCATTACGCTACTTGTGAATTTGCAAAAGTATTTTCAATAGTTAACAAGAAATGTGCTTTCTGGGAAAAAATGAATCAAAATACATCAACACCAGGCACTTCCTTTATTTGAAGGATAAATGCCAATGTATTTGGATGGCAAGAATGAAAGTGATTAAATTTTTCCGATTACAAAATTGTTTTACAATAGCTTATTTACAGCCACGGTTAGTCAGTACTTGGATCTCACAAAATAAATTTTATGAAAATGATTAAACATCATAAGTAGTTCTTCATATAGATCCACTGATGATTAACTTACATTTTCAAATAAAACTTTTGAGTCTTTCTCATGATCTTAATTTTTCTCCCTCTTTCTCAATCGCATATTTCACTGACTTTCAAATAACTTCCTATTTATGTCAAGATTTATATTATATAGTCATAGGA
The DNA here is from genome assembly GCA_006491805.2 of Dysdera silvatica. NCBI lineage: Eukaryota > Metazoa > Arthropoda > Arachnida > Araneae > Dysderidae > Dysdera > Dysdera silvatica. The sequence goes on along the minus strand of QLNU02015003.1, from coordinate 63,932,808 downwards.
CATACAGTCATCTGAGTCACGATACAAAGCTAAAGTGATTTCTTGGTGACAATACACTTTAAAACATTCAATATTTTAAATAAAAAAAGCGGAGTATATATCAGAAATTGTGCAACCACCCTTCTTTGTTAAGGAACAGCGGTAGAGGACATGGGGGTCTAAACCCCATCGGACTGCAAGATACATTATTCTGTTCTGTTCAATAGCAGCATATAATCTGTTTGAGAATTCTACTTGAGCCTTTCCATAATTTTTGAATGGCTACACCTATGTTTAGGAAGTCCCCCACTTTTGATAAACATAAATAAGAAAAAATGTCAATATATTGCTATACTCAGTAGATTGGCACTGAATCATAAACCCAACAATAGAAAATATTCTAAATAATTTTTAACTTTTACTAATGAGTTTCCTTCTGACAAAATTTCGGTGTTCCACCATTTTTTAAAACTATATAAAGGTTCTACAGCAGATGTATTTTTCACATCATGTTATTTCAACTAAAATCAAAGTGTACAAACCACATATCAAGGACAGTATATAGAACCAGTGCATCATTCCAAAAATGGAACTCATCGAGGCATACAGAATTTCCTTCACTTTTCCCCTAAAAGCACTAAGCTTCAATTGCTGAAAATAAACGAGTTCACCTCCACATAATTAATCAAATTGAAGATGCAATCTTATTGCATTAATCATATCATAACATATTATTAATCGCATATATTAACGAATAGATAACGATTTATAATATTATGATTATAAAGAGATTATTACCTCGTTAAGAGGAAATTCTAACAGATTCCAATCATTAGAAAAATAGCGAATGCAAAATAAAGCTCCAGCATAAAAACCATGAGAAATGACAAAGAAAATATCTTGCCAACATTCAAGTGTGAATCTGTAAATATATAGATGTAATCCATATTAAATATGTAGGCTATATGTAGTGAAAATTTAATAAGTTGAACTTCAATGATTCAGAATTTGTTTTGGATCAAAGAAATAAAAAATCACAAACAAAAATGTACACATGCCTTGACTAAAATGTTTGATAATTTGTTTTTACCTTCCTTAATTTCAATCAGGGTTGGGATGTATTATACGGTAAACGTATAATATGTACATGCATTTTACAGTATAATACATCTGGCTTTTATATGTTTTTCAACATACAAAAACTAAACTCATTCTGCACGAACAAAATTCTGAAATTTGGGGTAAAAACTTAAATTAGCCTAAAGTTCATTGTTAAAAATTGTAGCAAACCTATATGCAAAAGAGTTGTAAATATTAAAAATCTTTTTTCAGTTGGCATTCCACCAATAATTCCAGAGTTTAAATTAAGCATCACAGTATAATACATCTGTACAGTAATACAGGAGTACTCTTGCGATTAAATTCGCGATAAGGGCTGCCACTCAAATTTGGATATATGCATAGCTGCCAACTATTACAGATTATCCATGATTATTGTCAATAATGACCAGTTTTCAGTCATCACCGAAACTATAACAAATGTTTTAGAAAATGTGCAGATTTTCAGTCACTATAATTTTTACGATATTTTTTGCCATTTTTGCATGATCCCTAAATTGCAACTTCAACACAATGTCTTCTAATCGTGTAACACCAAACAACGCAGGGAAAGGTTTACAGCACTCTAGAAAGTTTGGTATGTTCTCTTTCTCTCTCTCCCCCAAACTCGAAGTTTTCAAAAGCTAGCAGATTGTTAGCTTTTCTTTTCTTTTTAAATATCTTCCTTTAACATACATATAACTCTAAAATTTCTTAGTGAATTTTTTAAAGTATTTATTTTCATCTGATATAGAAACTCTTAGCACCGTTTCTTTCTTCTCTCTCTCTCTCTCTCTTTTTTTTTTTTAAATGTGTTTAACGATAATTGTAAAAAAAAAAGAAGGCACCTGGCTGTTGGATCTTTTGCTCTCACCCTGGCCTCAAAATCAGAATTCCGAAGTCAACACTATTTGCTTCCATGTTCTTCAATGGACTATTTGAAGTCATATTTCTGGATGTGATGTATCAACTCAACATCCACACTTTAGAGTTTATAAACTCTATAATAAAAAACAGCTTTATGAAATATGTTCATTCTCATTCATGTGACCTATTACTGTCTTGCCATAGGTATGATACGACATATTCTATTACCATGTGAAATTTTCGTACTTTTATGAATTTCTCTTTCCAATCAGGAATATATATATACAGTAGAACCTCCATATAACGTACTTCCGTATAGCGAAATTCTCCATATAGTGAAGTTTTGGCAAATCCCCATGGTCGTTACATATGAAAGTGTTTCTATATAACGGAATAAATTTCTATATAACGAAATTTTTAACGACCAAAACAAAATTTAGTGGTCACGTCAGCAACATCGGGTTCCCTAACTAATACCGTGGCAATACAGTATGCACACTTGAAAACTTCTATTTTTAAATGGTTGAATGTTATTTATGAGAAACAGTCGTTAACTGAAAAATGGGATTTTAATTGTGGTATCATATTGCACTGCCCTGGTTCATGAATACATCGTTTCCACATAGCAAATTTTCTATATAACGAAATTTTTTCATGGAACTGTCCATTTCGTTATATGGAGGTTCTACTGTATTTTCATCATTTACAATAACCAGGTTATTTTTTCAAACTTTCTCTGGTGATGTATCTGCAGCAAAATTTGAAACTCGGCCACAACTCCATATTCAATCTGCCTCCATCCTTTTTGCGAATGGTTGTGTTTCCACGGATTTTATTTTATTATGACGGTCCATGTACCAACAATGATTTTTTCTATTTATTTTCCACTACTATGATAATATCGTGGAGATAAGCCATGTCTAATACCTGTTCAACAGTTAAGTTTTAATTGTGTTTAGGGAGAATGATAAGATCAAAACAATTTTTTAAATAAATTCATACATTGAAATTGAAGGTTTTTAATGTTTTAGCATTTATTTTCCAAAATAAATGTTAATGAATATTTTGTTTTTCCTTGGTTTTACTGGAGATAACGTAGCATCGTGCATAATTTTATTGATGCACATTTTTTAAAGTTGACAAGTATGATTTCAGAATTTTGGAATCGGAATTGAATAAAATGAAAATTTTTTCAGTTTCTTATTTTTACATTTTATGGCAAAACACACTTGTTTTCTTTTAAAGAATACCGAGCAGCAATTTGATTATTGCAGCACTACCAATCTTTCTGCAACCTCTGAATGAATAATTCTTCAATACATGTACCTTATTAACAGCATTATTATATCAGTTAACTGTACTTTCTAAAAAAAATCGCAGTTTAATGAATTGGATTTTATGTTTTATTTTGAATTTTAGCAATTATTGAGGTTGCATTATAAATATTTAGGTTCTATTTTGACCAAAATCAACATAGTTTGTTTTATTTTTGGATACTTCTTGTTTAATAGATATACGTTTTTTCAGGTGGGGGGTGTAGAATAAAATATAAATTATTTCTATGAAAAAAAAATATTTAAAAAATTGTGAATAAGGTTATTGAGGAACTCAATTTGAATTTTGAGTGACAATTTTTTTTAAAAAACTCATGTATACAAATTGCTGCATTAGGTGCTTATTGCCCCCTCCCCATTTTTTTTAAGTGATTCTTATTTTCCTACTTTCTTGCAAAAAAGTCTGCTGGCAGCCCCGTGGTTATACACGCTGAAAAAATTCCCTTTGCAAAGTGACAACATGCTGAAATAGCAGATGTGAGCAGCCGCAAAAAAATGTCTTATTCTTCAGCAGAGTATATGGCATCTTTAAGAGCACTTTAACATCAGTTGAAATCAATCAACTTGTATCTTAGTTTGCATCATCTCAGTTTGGAAGTATAGATGAGTGTTCAAAAAGGGATGTTGCACTTAATGAAAATTCAGATTTTTCTGGAGTAAAGAAATATGGGACTTTATCAAAATTGATGCTGTGGGTGTATTGCTGTTTCCTCATAGCAATGTCACCACAGAAAGGAATTTAGTGCCATTCGAAAGAATCAAACAAATTTTAGACCAAACCCGAGTACAAAATCTCATAAGTTTATTCCTTATCGAAAAAACAAAAGACACTTCTTAAAATCTCAAGTATGTTAAAAAAAACTTCGCTCAAAGCAGTTGATTTCTGCAAAACAAGCAACAAGATTTTCACTCACAGAGAACTAGCCAGTGGAGTGCCTGCTGACTAATAAAATCAAGCTTTTTATGGTAATATATACTTGATTTCATAAAAAGCCTAAATTTAGAATTGTCACTATAATCCTTCCATTTCACTCTAAATAAGCCCTTGCCAAAACATATATATTTTAACCTTATTACAGAGGTACAATAAATTGTCTTAATTCTAATGAAAACTAGATTTTATGACGATCTCCTCGTGTGCGTGCATGCTGAATGCCCTATAAGTGCAAATTATTATCATGCATAGGCTCATTAGTTGTCTAAAGTTCCAAATTCGTTACTCATATAGAGTAGTGAGTTTTCAACATTTTAACAACTGGGTCACCGAGAGCTTAACGACTTCACTTGGCATATATCAAAATAGTGTTAACTGTTTTTTACTTTAAAAATTATTTTAATAACTAGTTCACATTAACTGACCCCAGCTTACTGTTGCTCGTATATAGGGGACGCAGGCATGAAGCTTTGGTTTCAGACTATAATGTTAAAACAAGCCACATGAATTTTTTAGCTCCTCGGTGCATACAATGGATATGTTTACACTTCAACATAATCTATTACGTGTACAGTAAGACTATAAATCACCAAGACATAACACGAACCTTTAATTTATAAAAAAAATTAAATATTTGTGAAGTGCAATAAAACTGAATATGTAAATAAATGCAATTTTTAATATTTAATTATCGTCAATTTATAACTAATTTTATTATTTACCAAATAAAATTATACCTTTGAGAAAAGTATGATTTATTATATCCTGCAAAACCAACTCCACTCAATAGCTTAAAGCAAGAATATGTACTGACACCTCCAAGTACCGATAAAAGAGAAAGACGAAGAAGTTGTTGAAGAGACAAACAGGTCCGCACAATTTCAAAACGAGTAGCAAAAATACGTTGTTTGACTGAAAGATTTAAAAAAAAAGAAAAAAAGCCAACAATTATGCAAGTTTACAAATACTTATCAATCACAAAACAAAAGTTTAAAATAATCACAAAACCATTTGTAAAATTTGGACAATTGTTATAAAATGTTTATGTGGAATAATCATTTGGCTGTTCTATTATTAGAGAATGTGAGAATTATTGTGTGATGGGACTGTTATGATCGTGTGTATGGTAGGATTTTGATGCTGCCATCGATGAGGTAGTGATTGAACATTTAGTAAATGACGATCAACTAATTATTAAAAACATTTTCATTCAAATATTAATTAATGTTCTTTAAATTAATATTTGAATATATATTTTAACTTAAGGAACATTTACTCTTGACGGAGAATACATAATCCAGCACGACACACTTTTTTTCAACGTTGGTCAGTATATTCTGCAGAATTATTATATACTTTCCCCTTCAGTCAAGAAAAAAAAAAAAGTAAGTAAATTGTTCAAAAAGGAAATTCTCAAATATCGTGGGAAATGATTGGTTCATATCATTTTCATTGCATCCACCTGGTGGGGGCTCCAGGTGATTTCTGATGCCCAGTGATCTGAAGAATTCTGGGCAGAATTAGATTCCTAAACATGGACGACAGCTGAACCTCTAATTTTACAAGTTTTTTTGTTTGTTTTTTTGGTTTTACGGCTCAAAGACTACAGTGGTCATGCTGCGCCGGGACCTACTGTTTTCCGAGGAATCCGAACCTCTCTACGAGGAACTCTTATGGCCTAGGGAACCAAACCCCGGACTACAGTGAGCAGTGCGATCTTTATGAGATCTCTGAGTAAGCGTTCTTTGCACCGTTGGATGTCGAACCCGGGTTAACGGCACATTAGGTGAATGTGTTACCACACTGCATCAACGCAGGGCTTTTTATAGTTTTAGACTGATTCTTTAAGTATATGTTCTTTTCCAGAGGACATATGATTTTCTTAGTGATATCAGAACTAATAGTGTTGCATTGTTTTTGATTTGGAAGGTTAAAAACAGAGCTGCAGCTTTTGCAGATCACATGGGGGAGGATAAATACAATACCAAAGGGAGGGAAATAAGCTATAGGACCTACAACACAGTACAAACTCCAAATGTTCCAGACCTTCGTTTTCTTGGAAATCACTGCAAAAGACTGGGACAGAACTAGAATTGAAAATTACTTTCTTGGAAATCACTGCAAAAGACTGGGACAGAACTAGAATTGAAAATTAATAATGAAAAAGAACTAGAATTGCAACCACCTTGCATATAATGTAATCTATTTCAGTAGAGGTCAATATAGCTAATGGATAATTTTTATTTAGCATTTGCACAAAGTGGGCTAAAACTGCATTTTAAATTTAATTACACTCACTTCTAAAAGTTAATCACCAGAGGAAAATGTGAATTTTCGGAATTTTTCCAATCTGAATTGGGAAGGCTGCAGAGGTAGATGGAAGCATGCAAATATGTTAGGTAACAGCCAATCACGGTTTCGTGTCGAGAAATATGCAAAAAAGGCAGTCGTATAAGAAGCCAGTATTGTGAAGGGTTACAGGAGTTGCACGTAAGTGCTGATAAAAGGTGTTTAGAACTTTCGTACGATTTGTTTTTAAGACAGACGTGTTTCTATGGCTTCCAGAAGATGAATGGAAGATTCTGAGAGCTGTCGTGCTGTCGGAGGCATTGAAGCAGGACAATCAATCACAGATGTTGCTGTTTTCTTCGGCGTTCATCATTCCGTCGTGTCACGATTATGGAAACAATTCCGAACCAGCCAAGCAGTTGTCTGACGACCTGTGGCCGGTTGCCCAAAGGTTACGACCTTTGAGGAAGATTGATATATTGAAGTTGTAGCCAAACGAAATCGAAGAGTGACCTCCACACGTGTGACATCTATGGTTGCAGCGGCCATTGGTAAGACGATATCTGCCACTACGAAGGCTACACATGAATAGACTTTACGCTCGGGTAACACGAGTTTGTGTTCCTCTCTATCCGTCCAACCCAGAGGGGCACGATTAAAAGTGGTGTCGCCAACATGTCAATTGGACTGTGTCTGATTGGTGCAACGTTATGTTCACGGATAAGTCAAGATTCGCCCTGCAACCCGATGACAAGCGTGTAAGGGTGTGGAGAGAAAAAGGTTCACGCAATCAGCCCCAGAACATCACGCATTCCAAGGTGGAAGCATCATGGTCTGGGCAGGGATTTCATTGGGATATCGCACCGACCTCCACATTTACATATGGGGTTCCGTGACAGCTATACGGCAAAAGGAATGAAGTCCTAGACCCCACTGTGAGATTGTAAACTGCAACAATTAGTTCTGCTTTCATTTTCATGGACGATAATGCGCATCCCCATAGAGCTGCCATCGTCGACAACCACCTGGAGAGTGAGGGGATTATGCGTATGGAGTGGCCAGCATACTCGCCGGACCTTAATCCCATTGAAAATCTATGGGATGCCCTAGGCCATACTGTATGTATATGTTTCCCACCCCCAGCCACTCTCACAGCTTTGGAAACTGCTCTATAGGAGGAATGGCGATTACTTGATTCTGCGGTGGTTGATGATCACCTCATCAAAAGCATGGTCACACTCTGTAAACTTTGTATGCACATGAGGGGTGCTCAAATACCCTATTAATATGGGTTTTTGTTGTTTGTTTTGACTTTAAACCTCATCTTATTAATGACTCCACTATGATGTCATCTTATAATTTATGAAAATTCAATATTGTTTCCATCTTTATATGTAATTCTTTGTTTTGTTTCATGCATAAACATTTATGCTACTTTTCTGCCGCATTTCTTGACAATCAGAGCAGTATTTGTCCATTTTTTTGCATTTTACCACTCCGTGCTTAACTTTTGGGAGTGTAATTATTTTAAGAATCACAAACAATGCTACAACATAACGAGTGAGGTGCAGGGGGCCAAAAGCATTAGTAAAGATTCCACAATTGATGGTTAAACACATAACGAATATTTCAAGGGTCCAATGGACTGGGAATTACAATTTATCCTAAAAATAAAATATGAAAAATACCTTCGTGGGAATGCATATGAAAGATAGCAAATATTGTACATGCTGCCGATAAAAGCAGATGATGGAATAGCGACTTCCAACCAAAAACAAAATATAACCAATCTGAAAAAAGAAAAGTTTCATAACAATGATATGCAATTAAAATAATTTAAATCACTTGCTTTAACAGCAATGTTAAATTGCAGTTATAGGAGGTTTATCACCAAGTCAATTGTTCTTAGTTACCGCCACAAAGTCAACTACTTTTGTTTATTACACACTATTTGCTTACAAAATAAGTTTTAATATGCTGTTCTAACAGGGTTGGCAAGTTTCTGCCAAGGCAATTAAAATTAGCACGACAGAAACTAGTTTCTGCCACAAAAGTGGCAATAACCGGCAGAAACCCGGAAAATGATCATTTCATATGTTAAAAACTTACTAAAATACCCCAAATTGCAAAGAGGAATGCATTTTAAAATAGGTTTATTTACATTTTATTGGTTTATTATTATAGTATTTATTCAAAGGTTACATCATAGCAAATTCTATATATTTATTCTATAATTTTTCATAGCAGTCTATAATAAAATATCAGTTTTGGTGCGATTTCCTAATTCAAATAATTTCTTAATTTTTCATGAATAGACGAAAAGCGTTACAGAAGCATTTTTCCAAGCCCAACAATACTGCAGGCAATATTATCACTGTGTGAATAAGAGTTATAAAATCTTCATTTATAGTTGTTTTCTTTAAGCTAGACCATATGGAAGCTGGGACAATTTCTAAGATTTTACGGGAGTGGCATGTTTCAGATAAA
>QLNU02015003.1:63906212-63923720 GCA_006491805.2 Dysdera silvatica | reverse complement strand
TTATATTAAGCTGTGTAGTACAACCCCGCTTTTTTGAGAAAAAAGACCCACTAATGTCAATTCTACCAAACATTGTTATCTACAAAATATCAGTAAAATATGGAATTTTAACTTCACTTTTTAAATAATTTTAACCTTTTTAAGAACAATATAACGAGTCACATGTTTGGGTGCAATGAGCTCAACAGGCACTTTCCATTAAAAAAGCTCTTTGTAACTATAAAAATATTTTTTAATTTTTTCAAATCATCTTTTTATCAAGTACAACACTTTTGAGGTGTTTTTTAAAAATCAAAATGTAAAATTTAGAGAAAATGATGACAAATTCACAAAACAATTCACAAAAGCAATATCAATGAAGTTTTTCATTTTCCAAACACTAAAACCATCCAAAATAACACAAGAGAATTACAAATTAAATAATTTACACAGGGTTCAGACTATTTTTTAAAGAGTAAAATTAAGGATTTTTTAAAGACTTAAAACAAAAAATTAAGGACCAACAAAATGCCTAATTTACAAGCTTTGTGTGTCCTTAATATCATCATCATTTTGGCAACTTCCAACAACTTTTCAAGTTGAAGTTCCTGAAAATATGACATTACAAATTTAGCTTTCGTGTCATTGCCGATAAGTGTATCCTGGATATTATGGTTAGATGAAATTACATCACGTAATACTTTCGGTTGGTTGTTATTGAGGTTAAGGTATGATTGTCACCACCCCAAAGGCGACTGAATAGCCGAGGAATGGCGATTAAAAATACGACTTCAGTCACATCACACTCGCCACTTTATTGTTTCCCAATGCAATCCTGTCCATTTTGACTCTGCAGGGAGGTTACATTCTGAAACCACAAACTACTTATTCTTCCTGAAAAATATGGATCAAACGAACCCTACCAAGGTTGCTGTACTGTAAGGTTTTGTGGCCACGTGAAAGAGGCTACTAACTTCAATGAAGTGGCCTCTAATAAAAAGGGCCCTGCTGGCCATCGGAGACTAATCAATTACCAGTGTTCATCCTAGGCGTTTTTTGAAGGAAGCTGCACACTGCCTGACCTCGAAAGCAAAAATTCTGCCCTACAAGCTTTTAAAATGAAAAATTGAAGGCCCTTTTTGCCCTTAAAGTGGCAAGCCCTGTGTGGTTGGTCCCTTTGTACATGACTGGATTCCCGGAAAGGATATCTCTCGCTGACATTAGAGATGGATCGTTCGTGACCGAACGGGTCTTTTTGAACTATTCACAAAAATGACCCGTTCGTTCAGATAACTTTTTTTGTGAACTACCGTTCTTCGTCATAGTTTGTGATCATCGTTCACAGTTCGTGATCTTAGTTTGCGATTATAGTTCCCCATTCACAGTTCGAGATCTTAATTCACCGTTCGTGATATTAGTTCGCTGCTCGCAATCACTGCTCTTCGTTCGCAGTTTGCGATCATCGTTCACAGATCATGATCTTAGTTCGAAGTCACCACCAAGCAGTCAAGGATGAATCGGGGAAGGGGTCTGGAGTTCCCTCATCCTTTTTTCTAGGCTGCTATTTGAGCTACGACTACGATATTCCATATTCAGAGAGTGTACGCGAGGGCACTTAAAATGTCGCATGTCAGGACCGTATCAGGGATTTCCAGAGTCATTATCATCATTTTTCTAGGATACTATTTGAGCTACGATTACGATATTTCATATTCAAAGATTATACACCAGGGTACTTGAAATGTTGCATGTCAGGGCCGTATCGGAGGGTTCTGGAGCCCCCAACCCTTTTCTAGGCTTCCAGTGGAGTTACGGCTACGATATTTCGTATTCAGAAAATGTATGCGAGGGCACCTGAAATGCTGCGGTATTATTAATAAAAATTACATGTAAATGTTAATAAATAACATGCAATATTAATCATTAATGTTAATTAATCAATAAATAAAAATAACCTGTAATGTCAAAAAAAAAAGAAAAGCATCTATTCGGTTTGAAAAAAAAAAACCTGTTGACAAAACATATAATATTGAGCATTGCTTGTTCCTTAGCAGGAGGGGAGATTAATTCATTATATCACCTATGTTTATTCTAGGCTTATTTTGCAGAGTGGAACAACCTGCCTGCCCTCGTAAAAATTTTTTCACTTCGTAATTAATGTTTGTGCCCTACTAGAAATCTACCCTTTCCCAAAAAACACCACCAAAAATATATCTTTAGTTCTATACATCTTGCCTGCTTATAATGAACCCCTGTATATAATGTATGTTTTTTTGGTCCCATCCAATTTCATAGTGATCTCTTACTTATGCACAGGTGCAGGGGACAGCAAGAAAAACGTGCATAAGTGAAAAACCACAAAAGGGAACTTAAAAGTGAAACATCAACACATGGATGGTACTACATTATATTGTTAATTAATATTATGTATGCATTACACTACTGAAAAATGTAAATAAGATTAGTTTCAAAATGCAATGAATTTATTTTTTAATGAATTTCTGAATATTTTTTAAGAACACAAAGATAATGGAAATGCTTACATACCCAAATTTCGTTTTACTCCTATTACTACTTTCTTACAAAATAATTTACAATCGAGGATTGTTTTTGTTTTCGTGAATTTTCAAAATGAGTGTTTCCAAGTCCATCAAAACGTGAAAAAGTTCCTTCACTTCCGGAATTGAACTGAAAATAGTCATGCAGAATGCTTCTAACGCTACTGTGTAAGTTGGAGGAACTTTTGCCGCATCATCATCGTCCACCTCTTCATCTTTGTCACCACCATTTATTTCAGATGCAATGTCTCCAATTTCCTGCAATTGAGCTGTTATTAAATTTTCATCTACATCAACGAATCCTTTGAAAGTATATGTAGCGAGTACATCAGATACAGTATGCCAATCTTCTTCGTTTATGTCATTTTCACTTTTATTTTCCGGCTTCTCACATTCATTTTCTGCTGGAAACGATAATTCTGCTTTCTTAAAGCAGCTTCTAATATACTTGTCGGTGACGTTTCTCCATGATGAGCACAACGTATGAATTGCATCAAGGATGGTAACTTGCTTCAATTCGTCTTTTGTTGCATTTTTTGTTTGTAAAGTAGCCAGAAGTCCACGGATTAAAGTTTTTCTATAGTGCACGTTCACACAACGAATGATACTAAGATCCAAAGGCTGAATCTTGCTCATGCAATTATCAGGAGAAAACACAACTTTCGTGTTGTTGAAAGATCTTGCGGGTGAGCAGGACACTGATCTATGAATAAGAGAATTTTCCATTTTCTTTTTCCATTTTCCCGTCGAATTTATTAAGCAAATCCAAGAAAATGGACGATGTCATCCACGCCGTTTCGTTGCTAGTGTAGTCGTAAGGAAGCTTCTTCACGTTCTTAAAACAGCGAAGTTTGTTTGATTTGCAAATAACCAATGGCGGGGATTTTTCCGAACCATCGGCATTGCAAGACAGCAAGATAGTCTTCCTTTACTTTTTTCCCCAACCACGGCATGGTTCTCCCTTGAACATTAAGGTTTTTTTGGACATCATTTTATAAAAAAATCCAGTTTCGTCACAATTGTAGATGTTTTTCGGTTCGTATCTGTTTACTAAAGTAGACGAGTCTTCTTTCCATTGTTCTACAGTTTCTTCATGGACACTCGAACTTTCTCCCAGAAAAGACAAGAGTTGACAAGCCATGCCTATTTTTTAATTTTTCAATCCATCCATGTGATGCAGAAAAGTTTTCCATTTCAAAACTCTTTGACAACTGTACGGCCTTCTCCCTTAGAAGCTCAACGTTAACAGGAATGTTCAAGGCACAAGCTTCTTTAAACCACAGCATTAAAACTTTCTCAAATTCTTTGTACTTTCCGCCTTGAATTTTGCTTCTTTTCTTCGACTGAATTCCATATTCTCGATGCACTACTATTAATGTCTCCCGATTTTTTTAAAATCCCTATCAATGTCAATTTTGGGACATTAAAATGCTCTGCTAAAGCTTTTTTCAAGGTGCAAGGATTTTCTTCGAATTTTTTAATAACATCCATTTTAAACGAAAGCGACAGTTTTCTTCTTTTCGCCATTTTAAAACTTAACCATCTAACCAAAACTCCAAAGATTGTTCTTTCCTTAGCGATCAATGCCACGTGGTACGTACCGTACTATCCTCTCTAATTGGCTGCGACTTTTACTGATGTCAATCACAAGAACCCCCCCATGTACACCCCTGTGTATAAGGTAAAGGGATGTGTTCATGGAATCTGAACAATAGGGGAAGGGCGAGGGAATGCATTCCTACAAGCAGAACAAAACTCGTAAAATTCTTGCGATAAGCAAAACCTGACTACTTGAGGAACTTACTTTTGAACTGAGAATTTTGTTTTGCAATGTGCATAAGTGAGAGGTTCTTTTTTTAGTGCACATAAATGAATAAGAGTTATCATTGTTTTTCTATATCCCTGGCCGGGACTGTGGGAAAAAAAGTGCATAAAAGAGAGTGTGTATAAGTGAGGGATCACTGTACTTATAATATCATTAGAAATAGCGAACCGAAAGTTCGATCCTTTGAGGTTTACTATAGCTGAGTTCGACTGTAGTTTAAATGCAGTGGTTAGTCAAGTCTCATTTTTCCCCCGAGAAAAAATAAAATGGTTTGTTAAACAATGTTTTAGTAAGTAATCTAGTCAGTGTTAATTAGTATTAATCAAAGCATGTGCAGATTTTTTGATAAAGTGATCCTTGATTTTTCAATCCAGAGCACTATGCCCTTTTCTGATCCTAGAATGAATACTGGTGTCACAAACAAAATTTGTATATGATATACAAATGGCATATTTGCATTTATATTTTAACGTGCCTTATAAAAAGTTACAAAATCAGGAACTATGTGCCTCGCAGATCACTATTGTTACTATATTTACTCAAGAAGGTTGAAGCAAACCAACGTTTATATATTCGAGTTACTAAGAGACTGCTACTCCATAATGCAAAGGGTTTTGCCATGTAGAAAGGGAAGAGGGAGATAAAATGTGAGAGATGTGACCATTCTGCACCCAACAGAAAATTAATATATATTTAGAACAACTTTTATCAAAACTTATTAAACTAGATAACAAACCTCGAAATCCCAAAATTGGATGCCATGAAAATATCTTCAAAAATAATACTATTGTATCAAGTACAACTTTTTGAAGAAGTAACATCCATAGTAAACTTAAAGCACAACGATGAGACAAAACCTGTAAAAAATAATAATAATAAATAAATGAAATTTCCCTGAAAAAAAAATGATTAAGAAACAAAATACTACAGTAAAACTAGCCCAATACACAGTCCTGAATAGCAGAGACCTCTATTTAATGGACACTTTTAAAATTTTTAGTCCTAATGTATGCTATCCTTTAATCAAGTGGTTCCCAACCTTTTTAAAGCCACGACTAACCTTTATAGTAGCCAAATAATCCACAACTCACTTTTATAGTAGCCAAATAATTCACAACCCTCATTTTATAATAATCAAAAGATATGTGATCCCCTCTATGCACCATTCCTATATTTGAATAATAAAAGCCTTTTTAACGGAGCAAAGAAAACACACTAAATATAAAATTATTGTATATTAATTACATATATTATATTAATTGCATATAGATATTATATAATTATATATACATATTATATTATAGATATAAAGTTAACAACGATTAGTAGAATATTGCAATGTGTGTAGCCATGTTGAAATATAAAAGCCTTGGAAACATTTGGTATGAAATTCCTTGAAAAAATAATTGGAACTAAAAACAGTTATGCTTAATAATTTCCATGTATAAGAAGTTCAAGTAAGGTCCTTTTAGTAGTTAATTAAACATAATTAATTAAGAATAGCTGCGGTGACCTTACCAGAAACCAGTTGCCACCACTTGGGGGGGTCACGATCCCTAGGTTGGGAAACAATGGCTGCAATCCTCCCAAATAAGGAACACTATTCCATCTAATAGCAGGTAAATATTCAAGTTCTGAGGTATTAGCTATCCAGAAGTTTTACTGTAATAGATTGCTGCTTTGTGACAGAGTATAGTATAGCTTTTGTGATATTAAATGACTTCTGCATCTCGCTCAATAGCATAGTTCAGAAGTGGGAAAGGGAGGCCTTTGGCAACATTTGAAAAAAAACCCCAAAAAACAACAACCTGAAGGCCTTAAAAAATTAAGCCTGCTTATTGTTGACATATACAGTGAAAATCGTTTATAACGACCAACCGCATATAACGACGGAATTTTTACAAGAAGTTTGGTTTGCTATTCTACTCCATACTAAATATATCGGTTATAACGACATCGTATATAACAACGAAACCTGATATAACGACGGCGATTTTGTAGTCTACGTAGATTCTAAGTAGGGAAATTCGTATCGGATATAACGACGCGACTTGACAGTCATAAAGCAGAACCACGTGGGTTAGTTATTAAAATTTAAAGTTAGTTATCAAAATTTAAGCATTATTCTAATTTTGTTTATTTACAAATGTATGTCCAAGAAAATTTTATTACAACTAAACCTAAATATTAAAGACAATGAACTTAAAAAAGTGTGATTTATTTATTGAATATATCACAATCATATTCTTAAGGGGCCCATTCTATTTTTTCAGCGTAGAGCCCATAAAACTCTTAAACCGGCACTGTTCTGAAGTCATTAGTATAATATAATAAATACTATTTATTACATTTGTTTTCTACATTATATACTTTAGTAGTATTTTCTACAATTTTTTCAATTTAAAAAACTAAGAAAGTACTATGTATTAAGTGTTGCTATAACATAATATAAACTGAAATTAAATTCATTATAATTATGTTTTTATTTAATTTTGAAACCAAAAAGTTTAATTCGTTTTACTGTCAAAATAATATATAAAACTCTAGGGTGCATTACTATAGACCACTATGATTTTAAAAAAAAAATATCGTTTACAACGACCATCGGTTATAACGACCGAATTTGCACGGTCCCTTGGAGGACGTTATAACTGATTTTTACTGTATTTATATAAATTTTATTAGAAATAATGGCTCTTTCGTGTGTTTATGTGTTTGTTCCCCGAAAAAATACCAAAATTAGTAATTGGGAAAAAATATAATTAAGATAACCTTGAAATACATTGAGTGCCGATATCAAACGTAATAGCTATTAACAAAAGAACATATATGTTTGCGTATTAACACATGTGACAAGTATTTAAATTTAATTAACAATTAAATATCTTAAAGCTTTTAATCAGATGTTATTTCAGAACACGCAGACGTTAGCCACAACGCTCTGCACACAGCATTTATTTGTCATTTGATTTTTTAAGGGGGTGGGGACAAGTCACTCCCTACCCTGCCAATGATCTTACTTTGTGATGGCGCGAGTATTGGCTCCGCTTTATTTTTCGCAAACCTTCATATTTTCCCCTTGTTTTCATATCAAATTTGGGTAAATATTGCATATATAGGCCACATTGTCAAAATTATCTCTAAGTTGCTGATGTTTATGCCACTACGGTTTCCTGAACTTTTTTCCTGCTACCAGCTTCCCCAACAATGTTGCCGCATTTTTTAAACTAGTTCTAGTGTTTTTAAAGTTGCCACTTTCCTCATATCAGTGGATGCCTAGTGGGGGGGGGGACCTCCAACCTCCACCTTCTGGATACTGGTATTGAAAGTAAGCGAACTTAACTTCCTGAATTAATATTGCTTGAACTATATTACTCAATCTCTGAAGCTTTTTTGCACTCGAAATAGCACCAAAAAAGTACTTTGAAGGTTTGTGAACACTCTTAATTACATTAGTATCATGATTTGTCACTTTGCACATTCGCTTTATTTCTGGCTGCTATGATTGTTTACAAATGAACTACTTATTTGTATTATACTAATGACCAGGGGTAGAGAAAACTCAAATTCAGGAGCCAGCCCCTTTTTCTCAGAAGCCAACAGCATGCAATGTATATATATAGAGTGGTGTAGTCAGGCGCCAAGCGAAATTTTTCAGGCGCCTTGGATTTGTCGGCCCTTGCTGATGATTACCTATTTTGATTACCTCTTGGTTACTTAATTAGACATAATACCGAGACATTAATGAATACTGTCTATGGTTAAAAACAATAACCACAGCATTCCTCCCCACCACTGATGGACCCTGTAACAGTGCCCTGCACCCTTTCAGTTACTAAATTAAACATGATATGGATATTGAGACATACGTTGTTTATTGCAATTCACAAACACTACTGCCAGGAAACAGAGACAATAACAAAATGGCTGAACGGACATGACACAACTACCGTGCACATGCACACATGGTCTATGCTCAGAAAAATCACATGACGTGCATGCACATTTCAACCACGCCCAAAAAAATTGTGGATCAATTTTAGGAGTATAGGAGGAGCTTTGGCGACGTTAGTTGACGCTTGGCGAGGTGAGATTGTTTGGTACTTCCGTGTTATAGCAGATCCATTGTTATGTGGTGACTTTAAGATTTCATCAAAATCACCAAAATAAAAATAGTTGAATAATACTCTGATATTGTATGTACTCGCATACTTGTTTGTGAGGTAAAAAAGCTCTTTCTTGAAAAAATGATGTAGCATCCAGCTCCGAATTTGGCAAATTAAAGATTGTGAACCACATATTTCCAAAAAAACTAATATTACTATTTAAAAAAGCAATGAAATTTAAAAATCTTACAAAATGAAGCTTAGCAAAAAACCTTTCCAAAAATGCAAGACGATGATAATGTAAGAAAACATCACAAGATTTTGGTGATTTTTTGGCGATAATTACCCACTATCTTGGCGATATATCTCGGATGCCACTATAATATAGAAGTACCGATTGTTTTGCAGCGTCTGCTGTTTTCCTATATTATTAAAAAAAAGAAAAGAAAAGGAAAATAAAAGAGTAATACCATCTAACCACAAAAAGTGGATAAACAGGTGTCCAACATGGCGAATGCATCAAATCTGGGAAAAGTCATTAAGGGTTGAGGGCCAAACTACATGAGTATCCCCTGTGCGATTTGTCGTCAAGGCCCGGCAACTTCCTTCCTGGATTACATCATCATGCATTTGCTTCCTGGCCGCCATGTTTTTTTAAGGAGTAATTACCTGTTATAATGAGTTTACTGCTTATTATACTCTTTTCAGATTTTTTTAACAAAAAAAAAAAACTTCTGTCTTTAAGCATTGATTTTTTATGGCTTTTGGAATCATTTCCTCCACTTCCTCTTTGTGACACCGTCTCCACATATACTCTGCGTAGTATGAGTCAAACAGCTTTTCAGCGACGATACTGCGATGCTCCATGTTCCCCTCACACCTCCTCTCCCTCCCACCCCATACCTTCTGCGAAATACAAGTCTAACAGCTTTTCAGCCGACATTGCATTTCTCCACATTCCCCTCATCTCCCCTTTTTCCCTCCATACCTCTTCCCCCATGCCTCCTCTAACCATTTCCTCCTATACCTCCTTTAACCTCTTCCTTTCATACCTCCTCTAACATCTTCCTCCCATATCTCCTCTAACTTTTTCTTTTCATATCTCTTCTAACCGCTTCTTCCTACTATACCCCCTCACCGTCCCAAACAGACTTACAATTATAGTCCGTTACAAAAATAAAAAAACTAAACGTTTGCTCATCCTATCGCAAACCACCATCGGCATGAATGGACGCTATGACACTACAATACATCTACCCCATGCATGCACGTATTTTTTACGCTTCACAAAACTTTCCCTCCGTTTTAAGAGTATAGCATTAGTTTTGGCGACAAAACAGAGGGATATAATTGGTGACATTGCAGAACAAGCAACCCACTTCTTCATCTATCCTCTTGAAATCATAGGAAATTGCACTCAATGGGGTTGGGACGTCACATGGACATGTAGAATCGAGTTTGAAAATGATGTAAGAAGCCATTTTATTTTTACTTCACGTTCTACGTTTGTGTTTAATGTTTTGCATGTAGTAAGCACCTGAATGTTTTATTTTTTTATGCATTATGGTTTTTTGTATAGATTGAGTGGGCCATGAAAAGGGATTTAATTGCATGTGAGTATGAGTGTCCGAAGAGGAAGACATTGGTGTTTCAATGGACGAAACGTAGTGTAAAAGAGGATTTTCAATGGTGTTGCAGGAACTGTGGTAGGGTTTTTTAAGTTTGGAGGCGGAGTAATGGAAAGGTGAGGAGGAGGAACTGGGTGCATGTAAAGAATAGAACGGGGAGGAAGAAAAAATTTTTTGATAAGTAGGTAGGGAGAAGGATGATTCATGGAAATTATGGGAGGAGGAGAATTCACGAAAGGGAGGAGGAGGAGGAAGAAGGATCATGAAAATTACAGAAGGGGAGGAGGAGGAGTAACGAAAAGTATGCAAGGGAAGGAGAAGTATTACCAAAAACACCGTAAACAACATGGCGGCTAGTGACTTTGCCAATACCCGAAACATCCAATCCCACAGAATAAGTAAATACTCATTATTTATTTTTTTTAGAATTGGGAGGAGGGGGGGAGAGAAACCGGACGAGGGGCAGTTATGAAGCAACATGGCGGCTAACCGTGTCAATTACCAGTGTTGCCAGTACCAATTGCCAGTTTTGGGAACACGGACTAGAATCGAATAGGTTGCGCGTTGTGCAGTAGCGCCGATACATCTGTAGTTTTACCGGGTTGCGTTTTGTTAAGTATCACCCGAGTATCGGCAATCTACCAATTGGTTGGTTGTATTTTTATGGCGCAAGGGCAGCCAAGGTCATATTGCGCCAAACAAAGGGGGCGTACATACAGTTTTAAAATGGTATTCTACCAGTTTTGTAATATAGCACAGAATATTAGCAAAGAAATCTGTAATAGCAAACAGTACGATGGTATAAAATATACACTTACTTCAGTTTGAAACCACATTTTTAAAATTGGTGGCAAAAAGCACAAGTACTTCCGCAAAATATCTTCAACACAACATTCTATAAACAAACTACCCTAAAACAGGCGCCACCTAACCGTTGCTAACTTGTCAAAACAAAACGACTGAGAGGTTATAAAAATTGCGCCTCTTCCCCAAAATTTCATAATTTTTCGCAAATGGCGACTTGGTGTTATTTTGGTGACGTCCCCAATTTTTATTCATTTTTATTTAAAGCGAATTATTGATAAGTTCAAAAATGCAAGCAAAATGTTTTATTTATTTTCAGTATAAGCAGGGCCAAACTGCGCTTGGTAGCGGCCATAACATAAACCGATTTCCGCGGATACAGACCCGTTTCTAATTTTTCCCGCTAGGGTCACACGTCCCGACCATCCACACATCAGCTTATTGTATATTATTTATTATTTATATTACTTGAATAAATACAACTTTGAATTTGCAGTAAGATTTAATACATCGTTAAGCGCTTTCGACCCTTCACGGGCGGATCATCATCAGAATGTAACAAGACTTTGTGAAGTTATAAATGGAAAACAGTTTTTATAACTGAAAAAGGTATCCCTTCACAAAGCTTTGTTACATTCTGATGATGACCCTTCCGTGAAGGGTCGAAAGCTCTTAATGATGTATTACCCTGCGGTGGCGCAGTGTGGTAACGCGTTCTCCTAGTGCGCCGCTAATCCGGGTTCGACTCCCAGCAGTGCAAAGAACGCTTACTCAGAGATCTCATAAAGATCGCACTGCTCACTGTAGTCCGGGGTTTGGTTCCCTAGGCCTTAAGAGGTTCGGATTCCTCGGAAAACAGTAGGTCCCGGCGCAGCATGACCACTGTAGTCTTTGAGCCGTAAAACCAAAAAGAAAGAAAGAAAGATGTATTAAAACTTACCGCAAATTCAACGTTGTATTTATTCAAATAATATTCATCATAAATTGCGGGTATTACCAACATTATTGAAGCTTATTGTATTTTACTATGCGAAATATACTGCATCAGAAACTGAATATACACACCAAGTTTTATGATTTTGTACAAGAATTTTTCGTTTTATACGGATAACTTGATGCCGAGGAAACACCATGCTAAATATAAGCGAGTTAATCAAATAAAACGCAAACGTTTTAAATTCTTTGGTTTCCAGAACACTTTATATATTTTCAAATGAATTTATTTTCAACCCTTTTTATTGCTAACGTACTTAGGTACTTAAGTGTGAATCAAACTTTTTTACAAGAGGGGATAAAAAAATTCGAACTACAGCGAAAATCGGTTATAACGACCTTCAAGGGACTGTGCAAATTCGGTCGTTATAACCGATAGTCGTTATAAACGATATCTTTTTAAAATCACAGTAGCCTATAGTATAATACACTTTTAGAATTTTATAAATTATTTTGATAGTAAAAAGTATTAAACTTTTTGGTTTCAAAATTAAATAAAAACATATTTAATTATAATAAATTGAATTTCCGTCTATATTAAATTATATTCATAGCCACACTAAATACATAGCACTTTATATTTTTTTAAATTAAAAAAAATTCTAGAAAATACTAAAGTATATAATGTAGAAAACAAATCTAATGAATAATATTTATTATATTATACTAATGACTTCCGAACAGTGCCGGTTTAAGAGTTTATGGGCTCTACGCTGAAAAAATAAAATAGGCCTCTAAAGAATATGACCCTCGTGATATTCAATTAATAAATCACGTGTTTTTTAAGGTTTATTATCTTTAATATTCAGGTTTAGCAGTAAGGGAGTTTCAAGTATTACGTAAGCAATATTTTGGCCATTTCAACCCCCTCCCTCCGGGTAAGCAAAAATTAACATTGGCCAACGTAGGAAAATAAGCAAAAGAGCAACCTCCCAAAAAAAGTGCTTACGTAATACTTGAATCTCCCTAATAAAAATTTCTCGGACATTTGTAAATAAACAAGATTAAAATAACGCTTAAATTTTGATAACTAACCTTCAATTTCGATATCTAATCCACTTGGTTCCGATTTATGACTGTCAAGTCACGTCGTTATATCCGCTACTTAGAATCTACGTAGACTACAAAATCGCCGTCGTTATAGCAGGTTTCGTCGTTATATACGATGTCGTTATAACCGATATATTTAGTATGGAGTAGAATAGCAAACCAAACTTCTTGTAAAAATTCCGTCATTATATGCGGTTAGTCGTTATAACCAGCATCGTTATAAACGACTTTTGGTGTATACTACTATTTATCAGATTCAATTCGACAAAACTACTAAATGTAAATACAACGAAACTTTAAAACAAATAAATGTAAAAAAACCTTGCTTTTTGCGCTTTTATATTTGCGAAATTATTGAAAATATCTTTCAAAACCATTTTGTAAGATATTACTACCCTTCACAGGGATCACACAATTGCCAAATATTGGTCAACACACAAAGTCACCCGGGCGAGATTTTTGCGAGTTTTTCGTGGAGGATTTTTTTATTACAAATTTGACACCCACGTATTAGTAGCTCGAACTAGAGCTATTTTTATTTATGAGAAAAAGAGACACCGTCCTCATCCCGGATTCGAACCGGGGTATCAGAATCTGGGATGAGGACGGCGCCTCTTTTTCTCCTAAACAAAAATAGCTGTAGTTTGAGCTATTAATACGTGGGTGTTAAATTTATTTGTAACAAGACCATTTTACTGACATGCATTAGTCTCAATAGCCAATTGTGCACATTTTACTTTGACCAATAGTATTTCTTTTGTAATCTTTTGTTATTCATAATTTACTAAATGATCTTTCGGCAGAGGCAGCTGACACGGATAGGGTAAAAAATAGCACAAAGTAAAAATTTCCGTAAAGTCACTTTCTACGAGCTGATCATTATATTTTGTAATTAGCAAACAAAAAAATTATCTAATAGACATGTCTGCCATTAAATCCTGTTTGACAAGCGTGATTAAATTACAATAGTAAATGGGCAGTTGGGACGAGAATACAGATGAATACTCTTTTATGAGATTTTCACACTCACTTAGCTATCCAGCATTTTATATATTATTTTTTCTGTTCTAATATTACAAAATATTTTTTTACTAATTTTAATTTCATGCTTTCAAAACGACTTTTAATTTGCATTATAATTTTGCCTAAAACATAGTAAAAAACACTGATTTTAAAAAATTGATCGCTATTATCAAACAAAAAATCTGAAGCTAACTCGTCATATTGTTTTTTAATTCTACGTTATCGTTTATTTTCAAATTTAGGATCTATCCTGCACTTGTATGAAATACGAATTATGATGTTGTGTTTTCCACCACTAACACTGAACTATTGGTGTTTTAAAGACAGTAGACGCTATAAAGATGTAGTGTATGTGCTGTACCATGTGGTCATGAGTCGTTGGTAATCGACATTCGGTCTGAAAATTTAAAGTAGACAAAATGAAAACAATGGCGTCCCAAATTGGCAAACCTAAAAATACTTCCGAACATCAAATTGAGAAGTTTTATTTGTATCATCATATAAAGTAAATTCAAATCATAGAGGGTGGGAAGCAAAGCATACCCTTTTGCTATGTATAAAACTATTAAGAGGTTCTTTCAAGCTTTTTGTCCCCCCCCCCTTGGCTCCGTAAATAGGCGTTGATGAAAAAGGGGCCCCGAGGCTTTGGCTTTGCCTACTTTTGTTATATGGTATAGCTAAGCCCCTGAATCAACATGTATAATCCACATATTTAAGATAAAGTAAGATTGCCGAAATTTGTAATAATTATCGATATTTCTATATCATTTGCTTACTACATCCCTTCCTCCCATTACTCACTCACCCGAAAAATATTTTAGGCTCATTCTTTTGATTATAAAAGGCCTCATAAAAACCCACTATTTAATTCCTCATGATATTTACTGCCTAAACTCTAGCTGTTCGAGTCTTGCTATTACGACAGAAAAACGTTATACCATTATAATACCGATATTCAATTTTCACAGTGATTTTAAATGATAATTTGAAAAGATACGTCAGCTTACTTTATTTTGTTCAACAGGAGTCAAAGTGCGCTGTTTTACATTGTATGGTACTTCCGTCATCGGACTCGCTTTCACTCACCACTCTTTGTTTTGATCTCCCTCTTCCAATGTCCGACTTTCAAAATTGAATGTTAAAACCACCGTCTGTGTCAACCGTCTGTCAATCGCTCTCGGAAATTGGTTTGTTGCTTTCGGAAACAATCAGAAACATAGGGTTCACAAGTGTTTTTATCAGACAAGATGTTTGCAACCGCCGTACAATCAGCCTGCCAACAATTAGCGGCTACTTTGAATATCAAAGCGACATCCGATTTTCCCTGAGAAGTACACCTCTATTCCCTTAGGGAATAGCTGTCGTTATTTTTTAGCCCACCCTCCTATTTTCAAATGGGCCCCATTTTTGCTCTTTCCCAACTCCCCTCTCCTCCACCCATCCCGTCTTCACCAGAACCAGTGATATCGCTCAAAAATCACCAAAACTTTAAGAATCAAAAAATTGTGGGGAAAAGTTAAAGAAAGAATATGAATATCGTTTTGTTTTCCTAATGTCATGGGGGGGGCGATAATCATCCCTGGCAGGGAAGTTAATTAAAAGGGTACGCGGGATAAATTTTTCACGAGCCGAAATCCCCTACCCCTCCCCGTTAATTAGCACCCTGAGTGAAAGGAATACACAAAGGAATCGGCCTTTAACTGCGGTGCCACGCGAATTTATAAGGAAATCCCCCATCAGGCCATGCGCGCTGCTTAGAAGTGCGCTGGTATTGTGGTATAGCAATGCGATTTTTTGAAAAGAAATATTTAAATACATTAATGATACAATCCTGTAATACATAAAAATTAAGTGAATGTTGAATAAATTTTAGGTAATTACTTAAAACGATGTAAATTTTTTAGTTTTGATATCATATTTTACACTGTCAGTCACCGGTGACTGACGCGGCCTGAACGCAAAGTTCAGTGTCGGTCACCGATGACTGACGCGGGCTGAACAGAAAGTTCAGTGTCAGTCACCGATGACTGACGCTCCAACGTGTTAATCGGCTACACCACGTTATCTAGACGTGTTGGCAAGTTGTACCCTACGGTTTAACAGGGGTTCCGAACTTCGATCACCACGGCAGAATACAAAAGATTGTGCCACCCTCCCTTACCGAGGCTATCGTATTAAATTGCATATTAATGATGAGTGGAATTGATATCCAGTGCTGGTGAATATTCACGCTATTACAATGGTGGTTTCTTGAAAATGTGTTATTTCCATAAAAAGTGTAAGGGGGCAAGTGCGGATCAAGAAATCTTTCAGGGGCTATTTGGCTGAATTCTTGCGCAGCCAGTGTCCTGTACTTTCCATTTCATTTTCATGATATAATCACGGCTGAAGGTGGGGCGGTTGTCCCCCTCCCCTGGATCCATCAGTGAGGAAGATCTTTTTAGCAACTTTATTTAGGCAGCAACATGAACAACAAAAAAATATACATTGGGATTACAAATCAATGTTAGTTTAAGTTAATTATAAGAACAAAGACATATCTACATTAACATTATACGAAAATATAGATGCATAAAATTAATTACAAAAATATAAATACATCAAATTTAATTAAAAAAAAAATATCAATACATTAATTAATATACTGTGAAATAAAATTTTGTCCATGTCTGCCTGGGTAGCGCAGGTAAAGACGTAGTCTGACAAAGCCTGCACCACCCAGGAGATACCAGATAGCCAAAGCAGCCCCATGGGATATCACTGCGCAAACATCAGCGAAAATTAAATTAAGTATGCGATTGATTAAATAGAATTAGTAAGGAGGATCCGGATTAAAGACTTAAACTTAGAATAGGAATTTATCTCTTTTATATTAGAAGGCAGCTGATTCCACAATTTAGGACCTGAAGAACCCACTCTGTGGCAACCCAGCTCCAGACGAGAAAATTGAGGTCTGTAGTTATGTCTACTTGTTGTTGGATAGTTATGTGTAGGTTGCTGTAAATCAACTGGAATAGATTAGTATTTTTAATTTTTTTAAACATTAATAACAAAATTTTATAATTTAAAAGTTGATTAAAAGTTAATAAATTGAATCTTTGCGGAACCTCACGGATCGACATTGGTTGTGGTAATTTATGGTTAATAATATTGAAGAATTTATTTTGTAATGACTAAATTCTACTTTGGTTAGCCTGTGAAGTGTATCCCCAGACCGATAAACAATAAAAAAGATGAGAAAAAATAAAAGAATAATATAGATTGATCAAAAATTTTATAGGTATATAAATACTAATGTTGCGCAATATTCCCAAAAATCTACCAATTTTTAAGCACAATAGGTTAATGTGTGTATCCCATTTTAAATTGGCTTGAATAGTAACTCCAAGGAATTTCGTCTCCTGCGATAACGGAACTATATCGTTATCTATTTTTATGGTATTACATAAGTAGTTGCTTTTGTTATGTTTATTTGAAAACAGAATACATTTGGTTTTTTTTGTATTAAGTGAGAGATAATTATCTCTAAAATATTTTATATA
>QLNU02015003.1:63872782-63901499 GCA_006491805.2 Dysdera silvatica | reverse complement strand
GTAAGTGATTAGCCTTCTCGGAATAGGTTTCTCAACACCAAAGTCTTCTTTCTCTAATCATCCCCATTGCACTTGTTATTTTCATTTATGTCATGTTTAGTGCTTTTGGTCTGAGTTATTCTCAGGTAGTGCCTCAACAGGCATATTTCTGTCGAACGAGGCATTTTCTCCTCCTTTGCCTTTCCTTGCCACTAATTAACAAAATACGTTTTCTATAGATAATATATTAATCTGGAATATCAAATCTATATGCACAGAAAACACAAAGTACCATGCAAATTTTATTTAAAATTATCGTGTTACAATAAATGATATTTTACATGAACAGTACAAAATTACAAAACAGTACAAAATTTCTTATAGAGAAGGTTTTCAACCATCCAATGGAAGCGATCTTTACATTGGGCTCAATAATTGTCAAGAACACTGATATGATTACGAAGTATACGGTTGTCGAGAGTAAGCATGCATTTTGGTGCTTTAATAAAGTGCTGCCTAAAAAATGTGTTTTGAAATATAGAAGTTTCTATTTATCTTCAGACTGTATTATATAAATGTTTTAATTAAATTATAAAATGTAGCGGGGCTTTGTAAAACGTGAGTAGAAATTGGTTATCCTGATGCTTTTGAAACAAAGCTAAAATATAGTTAAATATGACTGAATTTCTTTTAGGAAAATTCAAGTTACTGTTTTAAGGAAATGGTATGTCACAAAGACATGAGACAGATGATGTATAGAGGCGTAGCCATTAAAAATTATGGGAAGAGGGTGGTCAAATAGTTTTAAAAAAAGACCACATGGCGTCGAAAAGAAAAATATGCCTTGTGATATCCAATGTGAGGGCTTTGTAGCCCGTAAGCACCCCCTCTCCTTATGCCACTGATGATGTATGATATATTTAAAAAGCTTCAGCTCTCTATGATTTCAGCTATCTCCTCATAGAATACAACGAGCAGTATGAAGCTCATTTTATTAGAAAGGGCAGCAAAGGCAAGCTGCGGTTATCAGTTATTCTTATTGATGAATTAACAGCCTCAAGTAGAAATAATGGAAGTGAACATTGGTTATTTACAACGCATAGTAAGAACACTTCTTCCCAAGTATCACAGATGTAGTTCACAAATAGTTTTAAAGGTGTACTAACAACTAAATAAAATATGTGAAAGAAAGCATGAAATTTTAAAACCTAAAATGCCAAAATAAAAATTCTTGGGCAACAGATGAATATTTTAATTTTCCCCTAAACGCAGTCACACGTACGCATTTAGGAGAATACCCGGGTTTTTGTGGGACGTGGTACTTGTGATAACGATAAATAGTTTACCTTGTATGATAAGTATATGAGTGAAACCCAAACAAGAGACGAGTTACATAAAAATTTCTCCGCATGAAATATAAGCAACAAGTATTGAGAAAAACCGGAGTCAAATACAGCAGAACCTGTCTAAAGTGACCACCTTTGGGACGGGACTGCAATGGTCATCATAGAAAGGCGGTCACTGTACACAACAGACTTTGGAATAGGAATGACTAAGTCGCTACCAGTTCTCTCTCTTATAAAAAGTGGTCACTTTATTCAGGTGGCCGATTTGCAAAGGTAGTGACTTTACTAGATTCCACTGCACATATTTGTAGAAAGACCAGGGGCGATCGCCCGAAGGGCCACCTCAATTTATCATAAAGAGGGCTTGTCAGATTTGATGTAAAGAGGGCTGATCTGGTTTAATATAGAGGGTTGTAAAATTTGGCGTAAAGAAAGCTGATCCGATCAGGGCTGGGCTCACGGCGTTAGCGGTCCCAGGCAAAGCAGATTTTAGCGGCCCTGGAAAACGCTTTGACAAAACAAAATTGATTTCCTGATACTTGCAATACATTTTTGGCGGCCCTGGGCGGCCGCCCAGCTCGCACCCCCCTAAGCACGGCTTTGGATCCGGTATTATTTAAAGAGTGTCAGTTTGGTTTGACATATATATATATATTTATATTTTCCATAGAAAGTGGGTGTGTTGGGTGATGGCCGTGGCCGCGTCCCATCACCTGGATCCGCGCATGGCCCAAGTCCTACCCGCTCCCCATATTTTAAGGTTGGAAACTTCCATTTTAACACGATATTAAAAGGAGGTCCATCAGCGTTTCTTAGCTGGAAGTCTTTTTTATATAACTACTACATACATACGCAAACAAAGATGAAGTTTCTTATTCTAAATCCATGCCAGAAAAGTGAAAAACAAATCATGTTGATTTCAAATAGTCACACGTTCACATTTTATGAAAAAAACAAACAAACAAAACCCATGAAAGAATCTCGATTTTTCTCGAATGTTCACATTTTAAATAGACCAGTGAGGGGAAGTAGAGATGACCCTACCATCTGTATTCATACATCATGTGAACATTACTAATTTGGAAAGTAAACGGTCTGCCATTCTTGTTTTGAAAAAAAAAACCCCAACCCATATACGTTCTCTGCTATCTCGGCTTTTGTTTTAAGGCGCTTTGGTCATTTTTGTCCAGGTTGGGGACGTATCACTGATGTCTTGATGCTGGAGGCTAATGACATTCTGCATACAATTGGAAGCAGAAGGAGAATGGTTTACGACCATTTGTGAGAAAAAAGTGCAGTTGGAGAAATACAAAATCCCCTCTTTTGTATTTGATTGAACGTTTTCCGGCCGGTTGAAAAGCCAGGGAAATGAATATGAGTGGGTGCACCGCCTGATTACTGAAGAGAGAGTCAAGACCTTATTTAGAGCAGGCATTTGGCTTACGAAATTTCGGCTTTTGGATATTTTATATTTTGTGCTTCGTATAATACAAATTTCGATTGGCATGTAGCAATTAGAGCTAATAAAGAAGACGTGGAAAAATATACTCATGTTTATAAAAATAGCAACACAATAAAGGACTCTTCCGAATTGAATACGAGATGCTATTGCACGATAAGAAAACCCTCCTTCACGAAGGCCGATCATTCGTCCCCGTTCAAACTCCGTAACTTGCTGAAATGTCGCCCTCTTTCGTCGTAGAGGCATAGTGACGTCTCATGTAACGTTTACCACTAGCAGATAACCATACACGCCCCGCTACAGCCCTCTATTTATACGGATCCATCAGCAGTTCAGAGGGCGCTGCTCAGCCCACGCATGCGCGATGACTCTGAAATTCTAATCATTTGAATAGCATACCCTAATTTGCATTTCCTGAAAGTTTCAGCTCAATCAAGTGATTCCTTCATGGTGTTGCAATTTTTACAAACAATTTAATATACTGATATCTTTTAGCGTAATGGGAAGAAATACTATTTATATTGTTACTACTATTCTTTATTGCATACAGTATAGAGTTAGAAACCTGCACAGGCCTAAAATTCCATTTCAAATACGGGCTGAAATGGGCTGGTTTTCTGAAAATTGGTAAATTCATGCAACTGACTAATGGGCCGAAATATTTTTAAAAGTTATAAAAAGATTTTGGCCTTTTAAATGGAATTTTATTTTTTTTAATTTCAGATTTTTTTTTCAAAAAAAGGCTTATTGGGGAGGCTCCATTTAAATATATGTAATTATGAGATTAATTTAGCATAGTTATCAATTAAATGTTATGGTCCAAAACAGGAACTTTTATTGACTGATAAATCAAAAAAATGCAAAATAATTTTCATCCTCTCATAAAACTTTAAAAAAAAAAAATGTGCACTATATAAATAAGAGCCCGCACAGCCCACGCAGAAGCATTTTAAAAATTCTTAAGTTTTTTTTATCTGGGGAATGTTAAAATTTAAAACTTTTCTAACACGCAATTTTCAAATTTTCTAAACAAAAGATATGAATTCATAAAAAATTTAGAAGGCCAAAGTATTGTATTATATTCTATAATAATTGTATTATGTTCTATAATAATATACACCGTAATATTATATTCCATAAGAATATATCTTCAGTTTGAAGAGTATGTTATAAAAGTCCATACATAATTCAACAAAGAGTTCTTCTGAAAATAATATAAACAATTATATTTCGTTCTGAATAAAAATATCAAATAACTACTTATTGTTGACATTTCATGTTGAGCGTTATGGCACGTTACGTAATTAATTAAACCAATTAAATTATTTTTCATGCACTGAGCCGCCAAAATGCAAAAACGCAAGGGCCGCTGTCAACGGCTCAGTCCGCCCCTGAGAATGATTGCCTATATTCTTATACAATCTGTCTCACTTTCAGCAATAACTTCTTAATATTAACACATTGCCGCCCGCTAATGCTTTGCAGAAATTTACTATAACACCGGTGATTTTCTCACCAAAACGAGATTTCTCGTTTCCGGTCACCAGCAAATCTCAAATGAAAACGAGAAATCTCGTTCCCGGGCGTTAATGTGTTAAGTTCGAAGATCAGAAGTTTAATATAAAGTGTTATTTTTGAGTAGAGGAATTAAGTTTTTACGTTAGGTGAGCAAGTGTACTTTCTATCATACAGAGGATATCTCTTTAAATTTTGGATATCAGTGTAGAAAATGTATAGATATAAATACTGTTATTCGCAATTCGATGTCATGTACGCTAGTTCAATATACTTTGTTGTAAATGCATTCTGCTAAAAACTCTCTCCGAATCGTGATTTTCGGAATTCACATTATGAAACAAATATTATTATTATAGTCAGAAAAATAAAATTAAAAAAAAAACACACGTATATTAATATATTAAAAATACACATATAATATTCAGCTCTTAAAAGGCCTACATTGTCAAACACGTTAACACTATTATTCAAACTTTTATGCTTTGAATTCGGAAGAATAATAAGCTAAAGCTTATTTACATTTGTTATCAACACACATCCACAGCATAATTCTACATAATATGTAAAATACCACTTCACAGACATGCACATATCCTACAGCATATAAAACGTTTGCATTTATGTAAGAATGATACTGACGTTCGACGCCAGAAGAAATTATACAGAATTGTGTGAACTATTTAAGAGTTTTTTAAACAAGTTAGTTTTTAGGAATTGGTATTAAGAGTAGTTTGTTTGAAATTAGAATGGAATTATTTATAAGGACGCTGGTTCTAAAAACCAATTACATATAACAATCAGGGTTAGGGACAAGGGGGGGGGGTAAACGTCTAGGAGCCCGGTGTAACTTTAATATTATCACAGTTTCGCGACGTTTTAAAATAAACTAAATTTGAATAAAAATTTTAATAAATAATTTGAACAAAAATTTTAATAAATAATTTGAACAAAAATGAATAAAATTTTTAACAATTTAGATAAGAATTTTAATAAATAATTTGAATAAAATGTTAATAAATAATTTGAATAAAAATTAAATAAAAATAAAATAAATTTGTTGATATTAATATTGCTACATTTCTGCTTATTTAAATTGACCTTGCAATAGTCTAACTGCACTTGCATATCAACATTTATACACCAATAAAGGATTAATAAGCCTAAATAATTTAAAATTCACATTTCAAAAATGCAATTAAACCCATGAAATGCTATATGCAGTGACGTTTCAACGGGTGGATTAATTGGGCCTAGGCCTAGAAACAGGGGCTCCAAGTTGGCGAAGTGCATTCATTACATACATCATATTACACTTATTGGAAAAATTGGGAAGTTTAAAAGTTGGGGCAAAGGGGTTGCCAAAATAACTGATCTTAAGGGCTCCCGAATACGTTAAAATAGTCCTGTATCCAGAGGGGGGTGGGGACATTAGTAGCTGGTCCACCCCGAAACAAATTTTTTTAATGGGACTTGGTTACGACCTTGCATTCTGCGATTGCATTCATACATGCTGTAAAAATTTTTAACCTCCCCACGCCGAAATTAAATCCTCGCTACGGCTTTGCTCTGTATATATGCGAGTGTGCGCAAAAGGAGGATATTAATAAAATTTATACGCTTGACAATCTGTGAGCGTTTAGTTCTTGAAAAATGGTTAGGGCGGGGAGGATGGTAAGAATTGTTTGAGGGGCTCCGATCTATTGAACTGCCCTTGGGATACAAATTCTGTCCACAGCACTGATAGCAGTGGAATCATTGCAAGAAGTTAGTTATTCTCTATTCTTTTATTCGTTAAACATATTACTTATAACAAGCTGTGCACGTAATACAACGTTGGTACCTTTTATTACACTTTTAGGGTATGAAGGGTTCAATCAACTATAGCGACTTAACAGTCTACCAAAATCAAGTGGGTGTTAGTCTTTCAGACAGTATTGGAATCATGGTTCCGGTTATAAAAGTTTTCTTTTGTATATGTCAAATAATCATAAATATGTCCAGAATAAATACGTATAAAAATGTATTACCACATACTATGATTTGAAAAATACAAAATCGCTTGCAATGACATCAAGTGAAACATAACTACAGAATTGACATGTTTTTGGGAATCCTTGTTGGTCATTATAAACGGTTTCCACTGAATTTAAAACATATTTTTTATTCATATTGAAATGAAATTAAACATCCTCTCGAAGTTTCAAATTTTCAGCACTATTTTATGCACAAAATTTACTTAGAATCAGTCATTGAATCTGTTCATAACTTACCACTAAATTTGCACACAGTCAATAAATTCACCCGCAAGCAAGAACGTGATTTTCTCTAAACTATATATAAATTTAGCAATTCACCAATGACTTTTCATATAACTGAACCACTAAATTCACCGCTCATAAAATATTAAAGTTATGTATCAACCGTTGAATTTAACTATAATAAACTACTAAATTTACCCATCAGTCATGGCATTTACTTATTATTAGGTATCGACAAATCTGGTCGCCACTGGCGACTAAATTTTATAGTTGGCGAGTAGGAAATTTTCCTACTAGGTTAAGATCTTCTTATTGAGGCAGGCAAGTGCCGTTCTTGCCTGATGAATAGAATTCATAGCCATTTGCCGAGCCGTATTTATAACACAAACCATTGAATTTTTGCCAAATGGTCATTACTTATGAACAACAGATCAAATATTGAAGCAGAAGAACACAGAAAAGGTTTGGATGGCTTTACAGTAAAACACAACAATAAAAAACCAGCTAACGTATATGAAGAGAAAACACAACGAAGAGTAAACATAATGAAGAAGAAACATAATGAAGAATCAACACAATGAAGAATCAACACAATGAAGAGTAAGCATAACGAAATGTAAATTTGAAGGGAAAGAGCTCAGCCAGGAAGATGGAGAGACTAAGTGGGTTCAGGGCACTTCCAAGAAAAATTTTACGGACTGTTTTAAAAAGTCTTTACTCCCCCCCCCGATCTTGTGTAATTAGACTCTTGTTAATCAATCTTAGGCTGTCTTTGGTTACGCCTTTGATGAAGGGCAATAATAATTCAAATATGGCAAAGACTGTTAGTTCACATTTACATTTTTGTTTTGTTTAAAGAAGTGTACTAAAACATATATATATGTATTAAAACACTACGCGTGTT
This sequence comes from Dysdera silvatica, assembly GCA_006491805.2. Classification (NCBI taxonomy): domain Eukaryota; kingdom Metazoa; phylum Arthropoda; class Arachnida; order Araneae; family Dysderidae; genus Dysdera; species Dysdera silvatica. The sequence continues at coordinate 63,894,032 of QLNU02015003.1, read as the reverse complement.
TTTAGTTGTTAATCTTAAGGGAAATTAATTGCTCTTTGGCCCTTCTGACTTTACATTTCGGTTTTGCAATAACTTTACTTAGTGTAAAATAAATGCATCTTTTTGGATATAAATGTCTTTAAAACAATTCTGAAAGTGTTAGAAATCGTTACCCGAAGGTCATACTAAACAACGTTACCCATATTTTAATATGGCCAATTTCGAACATTACGATGTTATCAAATATCTTTTCGAAATTTTTTAAAGCTTAGATATTTTAATGTCTTCGGCCATTTCCTGATTGCTCGCCAATTGGCCATTATGATACACTTCCATGGCTTTGTCTTGACCAAAATTTTCCCCTTCCTCAAGCGTGTCCGGGATCTTCTTGTCTTTGGTTTCCGGAAGCAGAAGGAGTAAAAGCCCAGCTGAAATAGCCAGGACAGCATTCACGGCATTCGGGGCCCAGCTGTGCGTTGCTTTTCCAAGTTCACGGACAAAAGGCGCCACGATGGATCCAACTCGGGCAGAGGTTGAAGAAGCTCCGATTGCCAGATTTCTAACAACGGTTGGAAACATCTCGCTGGTGTAGAGATACAAAATCCCAAACGTACCAGTGATACATAGTTTCCCAATCATCGCAAAAGTTATACTCAACCAGTGCATATCTGGAAACAGAAATAATGTATAGTTTTTTAGAAAAGAATTGGAAAACTAATATTAATTAATTACTAATTTACCACCATGCAGAGACCACTCACTACGCGACCGCGGTCGCTTTAGGAAGGTTTTACTGTATATCTGAATATAGTATAACAATGCTCGAGTTTATAAACCAAAGAAATTATATATTATTTGATAGTTAACAATCTTATAGTAATTATCTGTCGAAAGTGATAGAATTTTCATTAATACTGAATAACGAACTAAGCAGTCTACATTTGAAAATTATGTAGCTGACATTGTAAATTAATTACAATAAAAATTAATTTAATTTCGAAAATTTAAGTATGGCGATGAAATTCCTGCTTTTAAAAGGTCAAAATTCTCATAGAGCTGTATAGATCACATAAACTATATTGTTCTGTTGTCTTATGTTTATGTGTAAATGTTATTTTTTATAATTAATTTCTTAATAATTTGCATGTTTTATTCCACATAGTAGCAGATGTGAATAGCAACTGAAGCTTGAAGGATAAGTAGGCTATATGGCTCGTTTTCCCCATAAAAATATCAAATGCAAAATTAAAAATAGAACTATCATATTTTTTAATGTTAATAGTATGAAGAAATAACAAGTAATTGTATACTAATTGAGCATTTTTCTTTATCAACTTTATTCTGTAATAAATTTTGCTTCCTTTATTTGTTAATTTCCATTTCATTTTTGCACATTTCTTTTTCTGTAACGTTAGCAGCTAGCTTTTAAGTGTTATTTTGTCACGCGAATTTTATGTAATGTTAAAAAAATAATATGTTTTAAATTCTTGAACTATGCAATAATTTTCAACATTCACATACAGATAGTTCAAACTGGAGCTTTTATGTTTTAGGAGAAAAAGAGATGCCGTGTCCATCCATTCTTTTCTCTTAAACAAAAAAGCTCTAGCTTGAGCTATTTATACGTGGGTGCTGAAAATTATTGTATAATAAATTCCCTCACGAAAAGTTACAAAAACTCGCCCCGGTGGCTTTGTGTGTTGACCATTATTTGGCAATTGTGTTCTTCCCGAGAAAGGCAATACCTTACTGAGATTTAGAACACCAGGTACAGGTTGTCAGAACGTTGTTCAATATTTAGTAAACATAAGTGAATAAATTAAATAAAAGCAATTATAATCACAAACAGCAATATGACTAGACTACTTCCAGTGCATTTTAATTAAAACAAGTTGACATTATGGAAAGCACATGCTAAAAACTAATTTATATTTTATTTCGATATAAATTGGTTATTTTAAAGTGGTTTTTAAATTTTTACCAAAGTAGAAGAAGTATGTACATATATAAGGAAGGGAGTGAAAGAAAGAAGATAATTTATTTATTTACTTATTTATTTAAAAACAGACAAATGACAGGCTGAACGTCTTCGAGAAAGATATTTTTATTGCTCTCTCTGATATAAGATATTTGAGTGCCACTGTCTGGTAACATCTTATTCGTAATGCTATTGGTATCATTTACTCAGTACATCAACGATTTTCGATTTGTTTTTGTCCAGTTTTGGTTGCCCACAGGAAATAGTCATATACTAAGTATTTCCAGATGCGTGGAAATATTCGACGAAACAATACGCAATATAAATAAGACACAAAAAACGTTTTAGAAGCGTATTTATGGCAAGATTGAGTTCAATCTACGCGTTTCGGGCGATAACAGTTCGCCCTTCTTCGGGAGTGAACACGGTGGAATGTTGTCCTCATACGGTGGAATACGTATATCCCTGACAATATTCCACCGTGTTTAACTACGGAAGAAGGGCGGACTTTTATCGCCCGAAACGCGTAGATCGAACTCAATCTTGACATAAATACGCTTCTAAAACGTTGTTTTTTGTGTCTTATTTATTTCCAGATGGTTGAAACGCCGTTTTAACGTATTTGGAGGTCCTTGGCAAGATCGTATTTTTTAGGGCCCTCCCCTTTTTATCCTAACTTTTAAATTTCCAAACTCTTGCAATAAGAAAAATTCAGCAAAATCTGTCTATAACGATATTTTAGGGACTAGGGAGAGATGTCATTATGGGTAGTTTATTGTTATAAACTAAGTTAAACCAGATACGCTCTGGTAATGAAAGTTATTTAATTTGAAAAAAAAAAAATTGTGTAGCATTATTTTTGAAAACATCATGTTAAACAAATTATTAAATAAAATTATGGGTTACAAGGATACACAGACAACTAGTAGGTAGCTAAAAGCCGCGTCGTATCGTGTCAGTTTTTCGAATATAATTCTAAGGCGACGAATTTTTTCCCCCAAGTTAGAGGAAATCTATTCTCCCTATTTTAGGAACCTTGTATATTTGGGTATATAATATTCTCTACAGTTAATGGATTGTTAAACGCTGTATTGTTTTAGAAAGTTATGTACATAACACAAGAGCTGTTTCCAGGTGTTTTCCCACCGTAAGTGAGAATCGAAAAATGAAGCCCCCGCCCTTTTATTATCAGCACTCTTTCGCCTGTATTTTCCCTCGCTACCACCACTAACATTCCATGGGTACAACAATGTAAATTTTCTATTATACTTTTAACCCTTAAACCCGTTAATTATATTTATATTTTAGACTTACATTAGTTATTTTGTAACATTTGGGTATTGTGAATATTAAAAAAACTGTACATGTTATAATTGATCAATTTCAATATTTTATATTTTTGAAAACTGGGATATCGAGGAAGTAATGTTTTAAAGCACAGAGCTATAAGCTTAAAAATCATTATATATAAAAATACTTGTGTGAAATATTAAGCAATGAAACACATCAAACATTTTTACATTCGTCAAAGTAATTGTTTCGTATGCTTTTGAAAACAATTCGATGGTTTAATTTTTTTCCTCTTTTTCGTTTTTCTCTCCTCATTTGCTCATTTCTTTGGTTTAAAATTAATTTTTTTTACGCCATTTTGCCGCCTTAGGCAGTTGCCTACTCTGGCCTAATGGTAGAAACGGCTCTGCATAACATATGGCAAAAGTTTGAAAAGCGCAAAATTGTCATTGTATTGAAGTTCAGTCAACAACAAGCTGTTGTTATTGACAAGTTTAATAAAAATTAGCGCTGTAGGGAAGCCGCTGAGAAGGCGGAAAATATCGTCATAGACAGAGTTATAACAAACTTTGAAAATTTATGGCCCAGAAACCCGTTGGTCACGGACGAATTCGGGTGGGGGGGTACAGAGAATGGAAATATTATGAAAAATTGGAAAATATTTACCCCTCGCTTTTTTCTCTCAAAGATAATCATTAATTAACTAATTAGGTGATCAACATAATCATTAGCTAGCTACCAATTCACTAATCATTAATTAAATACTACCATAATCGTCTCTGGAAATGAAGCGCATAGCTATTTACAATAGTACTTGAAAACGTTTCTAGAATAGAAATAAATTCACATTTAACAAAGCATAGCTAAATCATTCTTGAAAACCACCCCTTATGTATATTCAGGAGATGTTACTTAAAAAAAGAATGTAACAAAAAGTTCAAAACATCAACCATAAATAACAAAAGAACCTATTTTCACTTAAAAATACGGAAAAATAAATATTGCCATTGAATGTTTAGAGAGACAAATCTGAGATAAAACATTTAAATATTAAATGCTCATTCCACACTCCTTATTCTCTATTCTCCAGCAAAATGAATAGAGAAATCTGGTATAGATAAAATACAGCAGATGACTATCACTTTAGTGCAATTTTTGTAAACTTTAGAGTAGATTTATTGTCATGAATTCTTCAATTCTATAAAGGGAACCATATTGAATTGTGAATTTATATTAAGGCAGTCTATAAAGAGCAAATTAATCTAGTAAGGGCAAAGAGATACAGACGAAGAGTATAAAATGGAGATGGACATGTTTGCTTTCATACTCCCTCTTCTGCATATATTAAAGCAATAATATATATAATAATATATTAAAGTTCGATAAAATAAATCCTTATTAATTTAGATGAACTGAAGCGAAATCGGGTCCGAATTAGAGATGTTTAAAAATTTTGTCCACCTGGATGAAAAATGAATGATTTTGAAAGGGACGGTACTCTAAAAAAATACGTATAGAAAGTAGTTAACTTTCAGTTAATGGCTACCTGGTAAGTATTTGAATCATTATCGATGTGCTTAATAGCACCCAAAAAGTGCTGTCATTTTCAATCAGCTGTAGAGAAATATAGCAAGAATTACCATTGTTTAAAAGTTTTATATGTTAGTAGGTATTTTACGTTAATCCATGTGCTATTTTCTTCAGGACGGAACCTGCAGTTTTGTGCTGAAATGATTACGTATTAAAACCAATAAACTGGTCAATGAGAAAAAATTAAAAGACTGAAAATTTGACCAACGGTATATTCCCTTGTTTACAAATGACGAATACATCGATGTCGGACATCGATATGGTATACACAACATATATATATATATCACACGGTGTATACATTCGAATTCACATCTGTCATGAATTTCTATCCACATTTTGTGTGCATGGTTTTCAAACGTGTTTTTTTTTTTAGATTTGGATTTATTTTTCACCTATTTAAAAGAGTCTATTATGACTATTCGCTTCAATAAATTTCTTTGGAAACGAGTGTATAAGGTCTCTTAAACAGCAAATCAATCACATTTTACAAGGAATCACATTCACAAGGTAGTTAACTTTTCTTGTTTAATGCATGCTTCTATTTTTATTGCACAGAATTTATTATTTATTAGATTGCGACAATAAATCTGCTCTTAAGAAGCATTAAAGCAGGTGTCTTCAAACTATAGTTTGTCATATTTAGCAGTTTAACGCATTAACTAAATATAATAAAAAAAAAAAATGTTTGCAAATAAAACTAACTTTTTTAATGTGCTGACAATTTTCCATGCGATTTCTAATCCTGTTTATAAATTATGATGAGGTTCACGAAGTTATAGAAGTACCAGATATAGAATGGTTATAGTATATCGACATCGAAGCTAAAATAATGAAGTTTTCACTCCTGAAACCTTAAAATATACATAATAACAGGTTTATTTATATGTGGGTGTGCTCTAACTTAAAAGATTTTTTGGGTGAAATTTGAAGACTCCTGCGTTAATGATCAATGCCTTAAATGATAGTCATCTGCCTGGTTAAAACAGATCATACCAAGTGGAAGTGGAATGATGGCTGCGCAGGCGGCACCTCCGATAAGCATGCCAACCAAAGTGGGCAATCTACGGCCCCACTTTCGGACTGTGATGAAAACGAAAAGATAGGAGGGAAATTCCATGACTCCAGAAAGGAAGAAGTTCAGGTAGGGGTTACCACCTAAGTCGTTAGTGTTGTACGAAAGACTGTAATATACAAACGCGTTCACAGCCCTGAAAGCAACAAAAGATAAATGTAATAAAATCAGACACAGGGTACTTGAAATTCAGTTTTTCGTTAAAGAAACAACATTTGGTTGAACCGTAATTATCGGTCACACAGCTGAAGTAACTAGAGTTATTTTATATCCCCTTCTAAAGCGAAAATTGTAATCAACGAATTACTAGGTAATTCCCGTGTGCCTATGAAATGGTGTGTGTGTGTATATATATAATTTTTTTACGGTAATAGAGGGCGCAAGAAGATCACAAAATAGATGAGGATTTACTTTTTCTAGGGTCCGATGAATCTAAAATTAATCATGTAAAATTTTATTAATTAGAATTTCTGAATAATTCGAACTAAGTATATAGTCTCGTCAACTTGAATTAATCAAGTCCGACTGTACTAGTACTAATATTCCGATTATACAGATTATTCAAATTATACAGATAGCCAGAGCTTGCCCAAGCTCGTACAAGGCCACTTGTATGAACCTAGTATATACACTGAAGTGCCAGAAAAACTGGTACACCTACCTAATATCGTATCGCTCCAGTTTGAGCTGTTAATACGTGGGTGCAAATTTATTTGTAATAAAAATCCCCCACGAAAAACTTACAAAAATCTCGCCCCGGTGGCTTTGTGTGTTGACCAATATTTGGCAATTGTGTTATCCCTGTGAAGGGTAATAATAATATCTTACATTAGAGAATTAGTTTTAGCGAACGTTTGTCTGCGCCAAAAACCAGTTCGGAAATGACGTCCTCCCCTCTGCTGTAATGAACTAGCCCGTTTGTGACGTCAGCTCCCGTGAATTCTAATGGTACCATCGGTCAACTTTCCGCGAACGAACTGTAGCTTTGGTCTCACTGAATTTTGCCTTAAAGATGATGGATCAGTGCCGGATTTAGGATTTTATGGGCCTTAGGTAGGAAGGATAGAATGGGCCTTTAAAATGTGTGGCCCCTGAAATATTCGGTCCCATGTTTCTCAAAATTTCCATATTTTAACATTTAGGTTTATTAGTGATGAAAATTTATGGGACAAATACAAATAAACAGGGTTATAATAACGATTAAACTTAAATACATGGCCTCTGCAGAGCCCTAGGCGTACTTGGGCCTATACATAAACTCGGAACTGCGATGGCCCATACGATCGGAATAGCTTTTCTCAAAAAAGAATTTGCGTTCACTATATTTTTTTTAAGTGTATTTTATTGTATGTTTTAAGAAAATACTTCAGTTTTTCAAAACATACCGAAATTTCAAGCACGCTCTATCCACACAAAAGAAAAGTAGGGGGGAAAAAAAAATACAGATTTTTATGTATTAGCGTAATAATTAAATACCCTGTTTATATTTAATAAACTTTAAGCGCGACTTAAAAAAAAATCACATACTGTGATAGAAATACATACAATATGTATACATATATACATTGGATATGGCATTAAAATACGCCGCATTTCGTAAAAGCATCTTAGAGAAGATAGAAGTATCGTTTTGCCCCACTGTACTAAAGCATTTGGTTAACATTATAACATAAAAAAACTCAGCAAGCGCTGAATATAGCGCTTATATATGGGCTATAGTCAGTGCTATTATATGCGCTATTATTTGCGCTTAGATGTAGGAAGAAATGGGGAGGCAATTGTGGGGGATGAAAGTACTGTAATTTTTTCCATGAACAGTTTTTTTCGCCGCCCCTTGAAAACTGTTCATGGAAACATTACAGTGCATTCATTTTTCCCCTTGTTGCCTCCCAAACTTCTTCCCATATTTAAGCGCATATAATAGCGCTGAATAATATAAAATAATATAAATGTCGCTAAGTAGAAAGCATACATTAATAGAAATTTATATAATTCTATGATGGGTTTTTCGGGACTTAATGGTTGGTTGTATTTTTATGGCGCACGGACAGCAAGTGCCATTCTGAGCCAATTTCCAGGACCTAAAGTTTCGTTACATGGAAAGAGTCGTTAATCAGAACGCCATTATTGAGAGAAACAGAGTTTACAGAATATAGAGATTGGGGGAGGGGGCGAGTTCTTTCACGCTAATGAGTGGTCCCCTACTCAGAGCGACGTGAGTGTTAGAGAGTACAGAGGTTTGTTTGTGTTTGGTGGTGTAAAGGTAAGCAAAGGTCATGAGCCGGGGCTAACGATTTTCCGAGGAATCCGAACCTCTTAAGACCTAGGGAACCAACTACCAAACTACAGTGAACGGTTAGTCGGTAAGCGTTTTTTTATTGGAACTATTGGGAGCTGAATCCAGCTTAACAGCATGTTTAGGCGAACACGTTATCACTGCGCCGATGTAGGGCCCTATTGGTAAGTATGACCCCATATTAGAATACACAACAATGGTTTGTTTAGACGGACGTAATATCACAGTCTTCCGGCAATTTTGTGACGTTATAAGAAATGCAAAATAACGTTATTCCTGAGGGGTTCACGAAGGGACTTCAGAATTTTGTCGTTATAAAGGAGGTGTCACTACAGAGGTCGTTATACCCGGGTTCAACTGTATTCATACGCGACAAATACCTACGCCACTGTACTAATATTTGTCGCGTATTCATACGCGACAAATATTAGTACAGTGGCGTAGGTACGCACACATAAAGAGGAAGCTTAAATCTGGAAGTGATAAAGACATTAAGAGACATGGATAGAACATAACAAATAGAAAAAGTAACATTTTTAAGCGTAGTTGAAATTTTATTAGATAAATTTCAACGTTTTTTGGACGGACTTTGGCCGTCGCTCGTCAAGAACACACGTCCGTCTGGCACTGAAACAAACAACGAAGTGCTGCTGGCTGATTCACCGATAGGTCGTGTTGCCAGTTAGATCCCGTTTCCGGTTTAAAAGTTGCGATTAATGTTAACTGCCACTCCATCTATTGGTGGTGAAACGCTACACTGAATTAAGTGGGGTGGTAGGCGAAGGTTAAGAGCTAAAAGTAGGTTTTTCCAAGTTTGATTGAAGTATAGAGTGGACCTGTGATCATTTACAATGTCACCAATGTGTTTGTGAATAAAAAAGGCTTCCAAAAAATCCAATTCTACAGAAGACTTGGGTTGATGAATGATGGTGAGCGTCTCAGATTAAAAGTGCATTAAGATATGTCAAAAAGGCTGAATTCAATGAATCCTCCATTGCAGTCCATTGCTGGGACAACAATCATAAATTTAATTTTCATGACGTCACCATCATTCATTAACTCAAGTTTCCTGCAGAATTAGAATTTTTGGAAACATTTTTCATTCACAAACACTCCGGTGACATTGTAAATGATCACAGGTCTACTCCATACTTCATTCAAGCTTTGCGAAACCTACTTTCAGTTCTTCAACCTTCGCCTACCACCCCACCTGATTCAATGTAGCGTTTCACCGGCATTAGATGGAGCAGCAATCAACATTAATAGCAACTTTTGAATCGGAAAAGGGATCTAACCGGCAACACGACCCATCAGTGAATCGGCAACACTTCATTGTTTCAGTGCAAGACGGACGTGTATTCTTGACGAGGGACGATCGAAGTCCGTCCGAAACACATTGAAATTCGTCTAATAAAATTTCAACTATGCTTAAAAACATTGGTTTTTCTATTTGTTATTTATTCTGTGTAGTGTTACGTCATCAGAGTAATTTGGACAGAACATGTTAGATTACATACAAATCGATTAGACAATAAACCTTTAACTGAATTGAAATAGTAATGCAAACGATACTGTTACGTGGCATTCCTTTTCCCCCACCAGGTGGAAAAGTGTAACATTGTTTGAATACTGCGCATGCGCGGCGTCATATTTAATATTTTCAGTGAACGAGATCTAGCGTTGCGAGAATGCGAGTTTAATATTCGAAAGACTTTAATTGAAACAGCAGTTGTGAGTTTTCAATTCTGTAACAGCTTTATGGTTATTCGTTTTGATTATTCTTTTGGTTTAATTTGATGCAGTAAAGTGTTTAATTTTTCTAAAGAAATCGTTTCTCCTTTCTTGTTCATTTTACAATAAGAAGTGCTGTCCTCATCTATACTGAAGCAGATGGTTGTTAAAAGTACATCAAATTAACGTCTACAAGAGTTAATACTTTTCGACGCCCCAAAACTTCGAAGCAGATTCAGCAGATACCATAAAGTTATCACTGTCATTTCTCAAAAATGTGACGTAATTTGTTTGCATTTTTAAGGCGCACAGACATATAATTTTCAACAAAAGGACATATAATTTTCCTAGGAATCTGAACCTCCGCTACCGAGGAATCCGAACGTGGACAGAAAAACGGCGCGCATTCTACTATACCATTGGGAGTCGAAACCGGATTAATGATACGATAGAGTTACCATTAAGCTATCGTAGGTTAGTGTACCACCATTTTTCCTAGGAATGCAAACCTCTGCTACTGAGGAATACGGACCAGGACCATGGGGTACAGAAAAATGGCACGCATTCTACGATACCATTGGGAGTCGAACACGAATTGACAGCACACTAGGTTAACTTGTTACTACTCCGCAATCGTAGGGATATGTCAGATATTTAATGGCGTATGTACAAGTCACCTCGATAATTGGAAATTCAAGGGGGAAGAGGGGGTTTTATTTCCAGTTACATATCTACATTCCGAGCTATCAAGCCGAGTTCAAGGAGTCCTTCATGGGAAGTGATGAGAACTACTTAGATTGACCGAGAACTTTATCGAGGCCCCACTGTATTACCATAAACGATAACATGCCCTAGTTATATATTGTCCTAAATTGAGATATATTCAGCACAAGATATTAAAGTATCTTCAATCTTTTTAGGCCATTGAAAGCGTTCTACCAGTCTTCACTGAAAATGGCCTTGTTTTCAATTTTCTTTATCTTCTTTAATGGCACCATCATCACATCCATAATAATCACTTTATTCTACAGTCAAGGTTTCCTACAACGGCTGTGACGAAAGGCGAATCAAACTGTCGCTATATCGACAGTTTCTATTTACTGTTACTTAAAGTATTGATAAGGCAACGCTGCATATGACCGTAACGAGTAAAAAACTGAAGCGCAATGTGTATGGGCAAGGGGAATTGTGGGGGTCATAATGCTTCATTGAATATAAAAATATAGGGTGAGGTGGGGTAAAGGTTGGACAGGTACCTCCTGGTTTAAAATAAAACACAATTTTTTTTTTCTACCACAGAGTGTTTTATGAAGACATGAACATTACGTAAAGTGATTTTGTTATTTTTTTGACGTATGTATTAATTCAAAAAATATGATTTCAAGAGACACCTAAAAAAACACATTTAACTTTCATTTCCATTTTTTTTAATTTCATGTAGATCAGACTATTCAAAATATGTTGTCGGTTTTTTTAATTAGATACATAAAGACATTGATAAAGAATATGCTGAAGATGAAATTGGAATCACAGGATCAAAATCGTAGAAACAGTATCATTTTTTTGTGAGTGGGGTAAAGATTGGACACAAGGGTGGGGTAAAAGTCGGACAGTTGATTATACGCGTAACGTATAGGTATGTTCCTCTGTGATAACAATTTCCATGCACAAACTTTAGGTTACCTGCAGGAACAGAGGCAAGCGGGAAGTCCTGAGGGTCCAGACCCCCTTCGCCATAGGTTCTGATGTTAAATTTAAAATTTTAATTTTGTTTTACATTTATAAACAGTTAAAGTTATGCCCCCCATCTCCCGTCCTTTAAAAATTGTCGTATAGTATTCATCAAGCTATATTTGTTGTTTGTATGAAAGAACATGATTTTAGCAACCTTCCTGGAAGTGTGTAGTATAAAAGCCTATCGAAAGAAACCATTGTTTCAGGATTTCGAAACACAGAAATTTACACACTGGATGTTTTTAAATATCCTGCACATCGTCTAAACCTAAGTAAAGTAGAAAGATACAAGTTCCATACTTGTACCCAAACTACCATTTCAGCAAATCAGGAAACCCTGTAACGTGCACCTAATACTCATTAGAACAATTTAAACCAACAGATGCCATTTACTTCAGCTGCATTCATTTCATACGTTGCTGAGAACATTAAAAATGTTGCAGCAACAGATGTTTCAAGTCCTGTTGTCGACTAGCCTATGGTAGCTCTATAACAAGCAACCCCAATAGAGCTACCATAGCTCTATAACAAGCAACCCCAATAGTTCTCAGGAGTAGTTTAAGAAAGAAACGTAGATTCGAGGAACTCTTATTAGAAAAGGTTTTCCCCAAATCAAGAGGACTCGAAGGTCCAGGAGCAAAAATTACGAAAAGAAAACTAGACACAGAAGCAGCTGTCATCACCTCAGATGAGTATCTGCAAAAGATACAAGAAAAAACATGAAGAGGAAAAGAAACAACATGAGAAAGAAGCTAGAAAGATAGCTAGAGCTAAAGGAAAAGAGAAAAGGCAATTTCAAGACCAACAGAAGAAACAATAAATGAAGTAAGAAACGTGAGAAAAATAACACAAAAGTAAGTGGTAGTTCTGAAGATTTTCAACTTGCACAAGATTCAAATTTCCTGAATATTCAGATTCTGAAGACGTGGTTTTGAAGATAATAAAGGGAATCTTCAAATAGACCTAACTAGTTTTAAATAGCCTAGTAGGCTATTATGTTTTCGTGTTTATCTTAAGTTGCCTTTTTAATGTTTTTAATAAGTTAATAAAATCATGTTTTCAGTCTATTTTGCCTACTGTGTTTAATGGAGTTATTATTCTCATTTATAGGCTATTGGTTATTTCTATGAATGATTCAAAAGTTTCAAAATGAAGACGATCGTATCAAAAATTTTTCAATTAGCATACATACCAGGAATCATAATTTTTTATGATGCACTGGAGTTTCCAAAAAATACCTAATTCACATTATTGTGCAAACTTTCTCCTTAACAGATACCCAATATGGAGGTCTGAAACATATTGAAAGTCACTGTCCAATCTTTACCCGCCAGTGTCCAACCTTTACCCAACTTGGAAGGTACAAGTTGGACACAGTTTTTTTTTCCTATTTTTTTTTAGTTAACAAGACAGTAATTTTAACTTAAACACAGATAATTCGACTGCTATCAGCAAATACAAAATTAGAATTCAAAATCTCAATAAATACAAAAATGGCAGCAAAATACTGATTTCTGCCCAACCTTTACCCCACCCCACCCTACAGCATATACTAGAATTTTGTATATACACATGTATATGGAGCTGTAGCCCTGCAACCGCCCTCATAATCTTTCTGCGTACGCTATTGGAAATCTGCAACATATTCTAAAACAACTGATTTATAATTTTTAGCCGAAATCTCAATGTTTTTATAAAGTAATGGGGAAATTGAAAAGAAAGTTGAAATATAACACATACCATAGAACTGAAACGTTGATTGTTCTTTTTCTCATTTGAGGTGTGCGAACGAGGTCAACAAACGTCATTGTCTTTGTCTCGCTATCTTTCTGAAAAAGTTAGTAAGATTTTAGTCAGCCTATTCGACTTTTATGGAGAAGGACAGTAAGATCATGCTATCCTAATTATGCCAAAATTATCAAGCTTTTTAGACATATCAAATGAAATAAGTGATTTCGCGCTGGTGTGGGTTACAATGGACGGTAATACTTGCCAAATTTGCTTGGACAATACAGATTGATTTACTTATTACTTTGGACACGTACTGCACGTACATACCTCGGAAGAAAAAACTGTGCCTTATACAGAAAATCAGATGAAATATTACAAATAAAGAAAATTAACCGAGTAGTAGTTTACTAATTATTATTTAGTGTTTCAATCAATATTGCAACTCACTCTTTCGACAAAGGTTCGCTCGATGCAAAGCAAGATATCGGTTAAAAAGGCAATTAAAGGGCACTAAAATGCGATAATATCAGATAGAGCAGAACTTGAAGTTTCAGGTTGCACCTCCCCACTTCGTCATGGAAAATGCTTGCAGCCAAACGATGAAAGCATTACGTAATAATAACGAATCTTGTTAATCGTGCTTTAGTGTATGTTTCATGAACATGGATCATGTGAGCGATTTATTACTGTTTGGTTTCGGGTAGAAGATAGGAGCTAGAAAGATGGGGCACAATGTCTTCGAGGTGGTGAATTCTTATGTTTCTTACACAGACAGTAGTAGAAAGAGTATACTGGGAATACGAAAATCCGGACAAGTATCAGCGATAAGTGAAAGCGGCGAATGTTTACACGTGTTGCAAGAACGGAACTGCCGGGGCTTCAAAAAGACCAAAGATCTGAAAATCACCCAAAAAGGGGAATATTGCCCCACATCATAACTTAATTCACTATTGGTGCCGCTAAAGCCAAAACATTACACTGTGTAGGCCGTATTCTATGATAGTTGTCAATCCATTCGTGTACTTCTGTTGACGCCACGGCACAAGGTAATGCGCTTTACGTGGGCTATTGGAACATTGTTGTTGGACTGTGAATGGATTGCGCTGTATGGCTTTGTCGGACGAATCACGTTTTCAGCTATTTCAATATATTGGTGCGCGGAAAAGATAGTATGTAAGCTATTAACCCAAACAAACAAAAATGTGTTGCGCAAACTGGAGGTGGTTCAGTCTTGGTGTGAGTTGTGTTCTTCTGGAATACTCAAGTTCTTCTGGAATACTCAAGGAATACTCATTGATACTGGTATCCTTGCTGACCATTTGCACTTCTCTATGAATGCTACCTTCTCTGAAGTCATCACTTTTCCTTAACAAGTTAATGCATCTTTCCATTGTGCATGTACAATACAGAGCTGGTGGCTCAGTGCATAATCTATGGAATTCCAAGTACCCAATTAGGAACCGCTCTCGCTGAATTTAAACCCTACAGAGAACTTACGGAATATTATACAGACCTCACTACATGATGACATTCAACAAAAAAGGTTGAATTATGGACATTCTTAGAAGTGCTCGGATCGATATATCCTGGTATTAACTCGATAATACGCCAAGTGCTGCATTTATTCGTGCAGAGGTACGAGCTACGCGTATTTAGTTAGGCCATGGCTAATGTTTTAACGACTTTGTGTATCAGTAATTGCAATACTCAATTTCTATTGCGGCCAATTTGCTCAAAAAACACTTTAGTTAAAATAATAAAACTTACTGCGTCAATGGATGGGAAAGGTAGAGTGTTTGCAATATCATCTTTTAGGTTAAGGCCATTTTTTCTAGCTGCTTTAGCAACCACAACTTCAAATTCCTTTCGCCTTCTTTGGGTCATCAGCCATCGTGGTGATTCGGGTACAACCCTAAGGGATAGAGAACCAAGTTTGCATGAAATCGTTCTCCAGTGGTTTAAAAATAACACTTATTTTTTTTTTAAAAGTAAGCGCATTAAATGGCAGAATACTATTTCGAATGAAAGTATCACCCTTACCAGTACAGGCAGGCAAAAGCAAGTGTGGGTACAGACAAAAATAGCTGAAGGTGCACCCAATGTCTAACGAACCAAGCCACAGCTGGTAATGTTACAAACCCGATGCTCCAACCTAACTGAATGGCAATTCCTAACTCTGTTCGCCACTTCGGACCAACGATTTCCATTACTGAAAATAAACAAAACAGTAAAACAATAGTCTCCCACCACTTAACACCTTAAAAAGTCAGAATTGATGTACATTTATTTTGTCATAATTAACATGAGCATGTAGGATAAAATCTGCAAGGAGGCAAATGGACAGAATGCACATTTTTTTTACAAGTTTTTCTACGACTGAACCCTCAATGGTCTATAATTTACACGTATTTTAAATTTACACACAAAGAGGTAACTCACCTAAATTTTTTAACTCTATCTCTGAGTGCATACTCATTATATACTCGTGTTCAAAATTAAGGTTACACGCAATGTTATTTCAATAGGATAGGTATATACAGAGTGTTCGGTTACCGCGTGTACAAACTTCTAGGAGAGGTAGGGGACACCAAATAAAGCATATTTGCACATATAACCTATTTCCGTAAAGGTCCTAGTTTGGCTGTAGAGCGTAACTACTGTTTACGTCCATCACGTTGCTACGTAGCCAATTGTATGAATTAAGTGCAATTTTTGATACATAATTTAAGTGAATGAGCTAATAATACAGCAGAGACAAAAAAATCCGGAATTCCGTTTTCTGATTTTGATCTGTGTTACTGTTTAGTGAAAATAAGCCTAAAAATGGCTTTCTTAACACACTGGAAAAGAGTTGGGAACTGCCAAGTATGTGTAACAGGTGAAGAACATCAAAATAAACATTTTTTGTTCAGTGAATTTTTTTCCAAAAATTAGCCGTTCGGGCACTACAGTGAATTTAGTATTTGCATCCACCACATTCAAGGTTTCTACAAAGGGCTACAATGCGCCATTTCAAGAATTTTTAAAATTATTTAATGTCAACAGACGTTGGGCTCTCTTCTGGCGACTTCTGAAAATTATTAAATTCACCGGAATTGTATGTGTAGAATTCATACAATCGCACCTGAAGCGGCGAATTCTACACATACAATTCTGGCGAATTTAACTGATTTTAAAAAATCGCCGGAGAGAGCCCGATGTCTGTTGACATTAAATAATTTGAAAAATTTTTAAAATGGCGCATTGTAGCCATTTGTGAAAACCTTGAATGTGGTGGATGAAGAAAACACTGAATTCACTGTAGTGTACGAATGGGTGGTTTTAGGAAAAAAGTTATTGAACAAAAAATGTTTATTTTGATGTTCTTCACCTGTTGCACATACTTGGCAGTTCCCAACTCTTTTCCAGTGTGTTAAAAAAGGCAGTTTTAGGCTTATTTTCACTACATAGTAACACAGATCAGGAAACTGAATTCCGAATTTTTTTGTCTCTGCTGTATTAGGCCAATCACTTAATTTATGCATTAAAAAACATTTTTCATTGCCGTAATTGCCTACGTGGCAAAGATATGGATGCAAACAATAGTAACGATCTACAGCCAAACCTGAGCTTTTACGGACATGGGTTATATGGGCAAATGCTTTATTTGGTTTTCTCTACCCCTCCTAGAAGTTTGTACACGTGCTAACCAAACACCCTGTATTTTGCTCTGTAACTTTCGATATGCTTTATTTATGAAAAAACGCTTTACAGAAAATTAAACACTTCATAGAATTACAAAAAAATCGACTTCTTTCAAGTATCCTATGAAGAAGAATCCACGATCAAAAATGGTACATAAATTAAAGGTAGAAAACAAAAATCAGTAAAAAACAGATTTAAGATAAAAAAAATTGCTGACTTAAACGTCAACAATCATTTTCTAATAATTTTGCATGTTCATGGGAGAAAAATTGTCATTCTAATTCAGTTTTTTTTATGAACTTTTGTTCTCTACTTTCAATTTTTGTAACATTTTTGATGGTGGATTCTCCTTTATAAGATACCTGAAAAAATAAAAAAAAATTGTTAAATTAACACAATGGGCACAATTTTTGAACTAATGTTTTAAAGCGTGATATATTCATCACAGTGAGTCGTTTTACATCCTACCTGAATATTTTTTTTTTGTAATTATGTTAAGTGTTTATAGCTCTTTAATTTTCTGTAAAATGATTTTTTATAAATGTTGGTTGGTTGTACTTTTATGATGCAAGAACTTTTTTTATACATAAAGCATATAGAAAGTTACAGAACAAAATATGTACTTCTCCCATTGAAATAATATTGGGTGTAACTTTAATTTCGGACAGCAATATAGAATACAATTGATTACGTAAATGAAAAGCTAAAGGAATAGTTAGTTATTTCATTACTAGTTAACACAGGTTCTGCAGAGGTGCAGAAATTGACTTGATTGCAAAAAAGATCTACCAGACAATTCCGAATTTATTTATATAACAGGTATGACAGTTAAGAAAAACTATGTAATGTCGTTATTTTATTAATAATTTTAGCGTTAATGTTTGTTTAATAAATAATTTTTATTCACATTTTTATTTTACTAAATTTTGTAATCGATTATTACAAATAGTTTTTATGTAACTATTTTTTGTTTTACTAACTGAATTTATAATTACTTTTAATAAATAATTTTTATTCTACTAACAAACTTTTATTTTTCTAATAACTCGTACGATGCTCGAACTTTATTTTATTTAAGGACAAATACATAAACGAATTGGCTAATGGAATTAAGTCTAGTCTAATAATCCAGGGCAATTCTTCTCGAACTTCTATTTTTTGCTACAGGACCCTTTCATACTCTCAGACGTTACGGAGGACTAGAAGAATCTTTCTTTTTTTTTATTTACATGCGATTATGTGGCTTATATGTGCAAAAGCGGGTAACATGTATCAAAGGATTCAGGGACCCCCACCGAGAGTCCGCGATTCACAGTTTGAGAAGGTGATTCAGAGAACGTTATGAAATAGAAAGATTGAATTGAAATTGTGATAGAGAAAGAACGCGAAGAGTAGGTGGGGATTTAAAAAATACGGCCGAATGCAATAACGTAGACCGGCGGTTCTCCATCTGTGGTCCATGGACCCAAGGGATCCTATCATGGGGGGTCGCGAGACCTTTCCAATGTTCCATAAAGGAAGTACTAAGAAAAGAGCATTTACTCTTTAATGCTAAGAATAAATTACGAGGGAAGGGAAAATTCCTTCCTTAAATAGTGAAAATTAGTGATGAAACACTAGAAATAAATATGTGCGATGCAAATTTGGGGCGTTAAACTTTGAGTTAATTCTTGGGGGTCTGCGAGGGTGAGTGAACTCTGAAGGGGGTCCGCGGTCTAGAAAAGTTAAAGAACGTAGATCGTTAATAATACGGAAGGGAAATCCGTTTCCAGATGTCTCATTTTAAAATTCAAATTCAGTATATTTCGTTTTGAGACCCGCTTTCGATTCCAATTAGTGCTTCTATAAAAGGAAAAAATTACAAAACATCTAACCTATTCGGACGTATTCGGTTTAGGCCATTATACACGTGCATCTCATTAATATGTTTGATTATAGATATATGAAATTACTAGTAATTTCATATATCTATAATATGTTTGATTATAGATATATGAAATTACTAGTTCATACTTACGAGAAGTTTACGGAATAGTCGCTAGGGTCCTCGTCAAAAAAAGAATTAAAATGCTATTAGTTTACATTACTATTACCATACCATACCTATTATACGACAATACCACATTCATTACATCATAACATCATTCCCATTACATTACTATATCATATCCATTATAATGCCATACACCGTTTTAACATAATTTCAGACATAAAATTTCACAATCCCTCCACGACATCTTAAACAAATATTTTTGAAAATAAAAGCGCATTTATATTCTGAATCAAAATAGGAACTAGTTACTGGCATAGCCAGCTAGTTTGTAGGGGTGGTGGTGGGGAGACGACAGCCCCACAATGCTCGTATGTAGCATTCACATGTAATTTTCGTTTTTCTAGTGGTTAAGCCACGCAATTTAATTCAATGTGAATAGTGCATTTGAATTTATATTTAGGTTATGTTTTCTTCACAATAAAACAATGTTAAAAAAAATCGCGTAAATATCTAAATACAATTTTAAAAGGCCAAGTTCTTTCATATTTCGGAACAAAAGGCCTTGAATTTACTATTAAGCTTCAGATACTATTTAAACAGTACTGAATTTCGATATTAGATCTCATAAAAGAATACCACATAACTAGGAATTTTGCATAAATAAACAAAATATCCACGTTTTAAATTTTAAATTGTTTTTGCAAAATATTTTTAAATTAAAGAAAAATAAATTAGAAACGCTTTATAGTTTGGACGGTTTCTTTGTCATTTTTTTAATAGATTTTGTATGTGAAATTTGGCTTATAATAATTTAATACCACTTCTTGTTTTTCTTTACCTTTTTAGAGGTAGTTAGGTTTGTCAGGATTTTTAAAACCCTTTGCTGACCTTATTCCTGTAAGACCAACTGAATTTTGTCCAAGTAAAATTTGTCCCTATGTTTTTTTAATAATTTGTGGTTTAATATTACCAATTTGTGAATGCCGTGTTTTTATATGTGGCAATTTGTAGTTCACTGGTAATATTTTTGGGAATAAATTGAATTGATTTGATTAATTAATATATACAGTGTGTAGTCAACGTCAAAATTCATAAATATGCTCGAGATTTTAATTGCAGAGGCTAAAGAGCATTGTTTTTTGCTCAGCCGCATTTCAACGTCTTTATGGAAAATTTGTAATTATATAAATACCACCAATTATATGTGAAATGCTTTTTCGAAGTGAAAGCCAAATAGAATCCATTTTACGGTACAGGTCAAGGGATCTGTATCACACAGAAGAACGAAATACCTGAGAAGGTGAAGGTAACTCACTGATGACGTATCCGGTGGTAGTCAGGCCTGTCCTTCCGAAGGCCATGAGGAAACGAAGGATTATGAACATGGTATATGATGTAGAAAAGGCTGACAGCACTCCTGAAACGCACGTAATCACCCAACATACCATAATGCTAGGGAATCTCCCAAATCTGTGGAAAGGTATTAAAAACTTTTTAATATTTCTTACATTAAAAATAATACTGAGTTGGAATTACACTTGGCACTTTCAAAAAAATGACTAGACAATACATATTTACTTATCAGCTACTTGTCCAAAAACTAGTACAGATGCCATAAATCCAACCATGTATATGGATTTCGCAAGGGAGACAAGCCATTCACGTTCACAAACCAAATTCCACTGGAAAAAAAAAGTTGTATTTACATTTCCCTAATTTTATTTCATATACAGTAAATTCACAATTATCCGTTTAAAAAAATAGCACGCATGCTTGGTTTTTGAAAATAATGCAACTGTGCACTACGTGAGTCCGTTTGTTTGTTTGGATTTTTTATGGCGCAAGAGCGCCAAACATGGTAAAATTGAAGACCGTTGGAAAAATCAGTTCTCTTTAACAGTTAAAAGACGTGTGTCGTCAGCACGGTCGTTTAAAATATCACAAACTAATGATAAATTAAAACTAACAGCACGATCAAGATTAAAATAAGGGCATTGAGTTAAAATATGTAAAATACTGATGGGTTCATTGCACACTTGGCAAATTGGTGTTGATTTCCTTTCCAACAGATGTTTATGGATAAGACAAAATGTCCAATGCGAAGTCTAGCTAGATGAACATCCTTTTTCCAACTTTTACGGTATGAGGAGGGCCAGTTACCAATTGTAA
>QLNU02015003.1:63842121-63866139 GCA_006491805.2 Dysdera silvatica | reverse complement strand
TCTGTCAGCAATTCTATCGCTTACCCACGCTAATTTTATTTGTTCTTTTTAACTTAACTCAACTCAGCTGACGTAATAAGTGTTTGCATAATTATTTTAATTTAACAAATCGACAATACCTATTTCTAAGTCAAGCGAAAGCAAAGAACGAAAAATTGTGGATAAACGTAGATTTTCAATAAGAAAGGGGAATTGCAGTATTTTTGTTGTGCGAATAACAATCGTGTGTTGTGCCTCGTATGCAAGCGGATGTAAACGGTCGCAAAAGGGTACAACGTAAGACGTCATTTCAAACTGTGCATGTGAAAAAATGTAAATCGATACAAGGACGATTTCGAGAGGACCTACTTAAGAAATTGAAAGCACATTTAAGCACATAACAAAGTGTATTTCAAAAAGTCACGGCAGCCGTTTGAGGGGGATCCATTCCCCCTCTCACTGTTGGTATTAGTGTTCCATGCCCCCCTCTCCCCTTACTTCAAACAAAGCACTTTATAATAGATAGCGTTCAAAATTTAAAATATTTATTTACCTTTTATTTATTTTTTTAATCTGAAGAGTGCAGTTATATTTTTCGGTGTAGTGTGTTTAGTGCGTAATAAAGAAATTAACTTTGTCATTTATTTAATGTGATTATACGCTGTATTGGATTGTATTATATAGCTCTCTTTTTTGCAAAAGGAATTGAAAGCTGATTTAAACACTTAACAAAGTGTATTTCAAAAAGTCACGGCAGCCGTTTGCGGGGGGGAGGGATCCGTTCCCCCCCTCACTGTTGGTATTAGTGTTTCATGCCCCCCTCTCCCCTTACTTCAAGCAAAGCACTTTATAATAGATAGCGTTCAAAATTTAAAATATTTATTTACCTTTTATTTATTTTTTTAATCTGAAGAGTGCAGTTATATTTTTCGGCGTAGTGTATTTAGTACGAAATAAAAAAATACGCTTTGTCACTTATTTGATCTAATTAGACCTTTCGTTAGATTGTATTCTATAGCTCTCTTTTCTGCATTCCAGCGTTTTCATTGACGTGTTATTATTTCAACTTTCAAACGGAACGTTTTTAATAACGTTACAACTACAACTTCTTTATTTTAATTTCGCAAGCTCAAGAACTTTTTTGTCCAGCAAGTTCATTATTGATGGCATAAATTTAAAGGACTGTCTAGTCATTAGTATAAGAGTAATAAATACGAAATTTAGTAAGGAGCATTGTATGCGAAAATGAAACTGGAAATGTAAATAGAATATTCATTTTATGGTAAAGTGAACGTCATCAAGCAGAAGCACATTTAAATTAAACACTGCTTTGTTGATGTCTGTTATCCCTGTAAAGAGTTGTTAACAACAAGGTCTAAACAACGAATTTTTTCGGGGAAGCCAAAACATTTTTACAACCTACCTTTACAATATTTTGGCCATTTCAACCCCTAGTAAGCAAAAATTAACATTGGCTAACATAGGAAAATAAGACCAACGGCAACCCCTCCCCCAAAGGTGCTTACGTAATATAGCTCCCTGGAGAAAATTCTAGGCTTTTCTTTGGCAGTTTTTTTATAAAAGAATGTTTAGGCAAAGCAGCAGATTATATTTGCTCTGAAAAGGTGAAAGCATTTAAAAAAATCACTCTTTTGGCAAAAACAATTGAAACTAGAATCGATGAATTAGCTTCGGATACAAAAGTGCAGCTAAAGCGGAAAAAGACAAGGTACCTTTAATTTTCAGTCCCAATTAACGAGAGTACCTATGAAACGGATGTTGCCCAGTTAGCCGTTTTCATTCGCGAGATAAACGAGAACCTTAAAATAACAGAGGAGCTACTCCTGTTAATACCGATGCATGATGCCACAAGAACTGTTCATATTTTCCACAAAATTAAAATTATGTTTTAGGAGGAGAATTTCTCTTGGTGGAAGTGCATGCTCGGTTACAGCACTGGCGGATACAGCCAAGGGCGGAGGGGGCGATCGCCCTCCGTCAGGGTCAAATAGGAAAGAATTAAAGACGATGAATAATATTTTAGTGGTTGTTTTTACGACTGTGATAAACAAAAGTCTTACGCCAAAATCTCCAAATCTTAGAGAAATGCGATCCAGAAGTTTTTCCACAAATATACAATTGACTCTCTTACTTCGTTTTCAGTAAGTCTTGCTTCAGCAGAACGTAGTTTTTTATCCTCGAAGCGCCGTCAAACTTGGCTTCGAACGCGGATGACAGAAGAGACTTTTAATACACATCCATAGAGACATTCATATTGATGTAAATAAAGTGATTGACAGATTTTCAAAGAAACCAAGATGGCTCGACTTTGCACTATAAACTTCAAATTTTTTAAAAAGTTGTTTGTTACAAAAAAAAAAGTAAAATAATTACAACGTTTTTGTAGTTTAAATTTAAACTTGTTCTATTAATTACATTGTAAATTTTCGTTTAGATATTATATATGGCTCTTTGTATTAGTTTATCCTTCTGTCATTATGACTGTAATCACGCTTAAACAATACAGTTTAATTAAAGAGAAGCCAATTTTAATTCATTGCCATGGTAGTATTTTGGTGAATACTGGCTTGGCGTTATCCAAAGCCTTTTGGTGGGTAGTAGGCAGCAGCTTAAAGGATTTTTCACGAGATCTGGCAAGCCAACAATTTTTAACGTTCCTTTCTTTCTCTTCATATAATTATAATTATAAGTGCTTCCTTTTCCCCCTTTTAAACCTATAATGAAATAAGTAATTTTTTTCTGGTCGGTTATATACCCCAGCATGATTTGTTTTACAAAAAAAAAGTTAATATGTATAATTTTGTCGGGTAATTTTGTATACCTGGTTTAAATACTGAGAATGTATAATTATTGTCCAGTGATAATTGATGGTATGCTAATAGTTCCAAACGCTAAATTTTAAATGGCACTGTGAAACTCTAAGAATTAAAAGGTATAATCTCTTGGTTATTAGACTAATAAAATAGCAGTACTATGTACCAAATTGTTTCATGTTTGTCTTTTAAAAGAACCTGTTTTTTATTTTATTGGTTATGTGTAAACACAACGCATTTGAAATTTTAGTTAAAGTCCACCACTATACGATCACAACGGCCAAATCGCAAAAATATTATTCTGGTAAAACCAAATTTAATGTATAAGGAAATAAAAACTAAGTACTATCAAATTTACCAATTTTATTCTAAATAAACAAATTTTTACCCTAACAACCTCATAACAAAACAAACAGATTAAATCACCCCCCATAACAAGTGGTTGCCGCGACCATACAGTTTAAAGCTGTAGGAAAAAGTAGACATGAAATAATCTGGTTTTAAAAATTATATATTGATATAAATTGTTTATTAATTATTGCCTTTCAATTGTCATAATTTTGTTTTCAAAGATTATATTCAGCTTGAATAACTAAGTTATAAAAAAAAAATTGCATTTACAAATTATGTACATTTAGTTTATTTTACACATGACAAATATTTTTTTTCTTTAAATCCCGATTTTTAGGGAAAGTTATCACAAATTTATGTCAGTACTCAACATATCACAAACAAATACACAAAAATTAGTATCCACAAACCTACAGTGTGTTCAAAAAGTTAATGAAAGTATTTAAAGCTTAATTCTATTTTGTTTGAAAAATAAGCTAATAATTATGACAAATCCCAATACCAATGAAGCTATGAGCACTTTTATATTCCCCCAACCTTGCCTTTTTGACCAATTAGGTCACATTGAGTCTTTTTCTGGCACAAACAGCCGAATAAAAATAAACGATTTCCTCGAAAAATTCGATGAAATTGCCACATACCTGAAGTGGACAGAGGAAGAAAAAACAATAGCATTGAAAATGAAATTGGAAGGTGAAGCAAGGGGGATATTGAAAGAAAAACAGGACCCCACCTTTCAAAGTTTAAGACAAACACTTCTAGACAGGTATGCTGTAAACCAAACCAAACTAGTGCTCACACCCGCTTCGTGACCTACCCACACCTCCCCTCCATGACCGTTCGACAATATCTATCCCAATTGGAAGCATTGTCATATCAATTATTTAAAAACGAAAATACAAATGACCCAGCAGTGGATAGGTTGCGACTAAATATGCTAAAAGCCACTGCCATTGCAAATTTGAGGCCTGATATAAAACGGGGGGTAATAGTAAAGAATCCCAAAACATTTGAAGAGGTGAAACTGTTTGCAATCTTAGAGGAAGAAGGATTAGCAGCTGTATATAGTAACCCTTTTCTTAATGAAATCCCATCTACAGTGGTACCTCAAGTTTGCAATGTGCAAAAAGAGGGGGAAGTCGACAAATTAAAAGAAAACATAAACGTGTTAACAAACCAAATGCAAAAACTAGTAGAAGAACTGAACAAATTAAAAACCACTGATAGGACAAACCAGAGACAATCAACACAACAGCCAAATAGAATAAATACAGGGGCAAGCCAGAATTACCAAACCCCTCCAGTCTGCCAAATATGTAATAGGCGAGGACATACTGCTCTGTATTGCAGAGAAAGAAGGTACACCAACCAACAAAATAACTATAACCATCAGTATCAACACAGATTTCAGAATTATAATAGACAAAACCAAAGCACTGGGTCTCGTAATACTGATAACTCCCAGGTTTTACGAAACTTTAGCACTAGGTTCAATTCGGATAGGCAAAACCCCAACAGGAACCAAAACCAGGGAAACTAAGCCCAGGGGAGGGAGAACAGGTACCTTCTGCCCTCTTGGCCAACCCCACTGTACCAAGCTTATATAAAAACGATATGACACAATCTTTGCCTGTAATATCAGGACTAATTAATGGAATTGAATGTAAAGTTTTAATTGATACAGGAGCATCTATAAACATAATTCAAAACTCATTTTTAAAAGGTTGCAACATTTCTCCAAATAGTATACAAACTGAAAAAATCCAAATAAAAGGAATAGGATCACAACAATTTCAAATCTCAAATAAAGCAAACATAAACCTTAAACTTAATAATAATTATTTCCCCACAGATTTACATACAATGGAAAAAGATTTTTCAAATGCATATGAAGTAATTTTAGGCATCTCGTTTTTAAAAAAATACAAATTTATAATTGATCTTAAACAAGGAAAACTCTTTAACGATAAAGTACAAATATCTTTAAACAAATTAACAAATACTACCTTTCCAATTAATTCACAAAATCAACCACTAAAAATAAACTCTTACTATGGATACCTAGAAAATAAAACTGTAATAAAGCCATTTTGTGAACAGTGCATATCAGTAGAAACAACCAAAAATGTCAACGTTAAAATTTCAACCCCTAATATTCTGGTTCAACCATGTAACAATAAAATTAAAAATAAACTACTAATTAGCACTTCTGTTAATAAATGGAACAGCCCCTCAAATAACATTTGGGTAAAAATAGTGAATCCAAGTGAGGATCCAATTCATTTAAATAAAGGCATGAAGATAGTTACCATAGAACCAATAGTGACCATTAAACCTAAGCCAACATATATAAACATAATTAGTGAAACAGAAAACGAGCAAATAGATGATGAAATGCCTTTTGGAGGAGAATTTGATCTCAGTAATTTAAATGAAACTGATAGAAATAAACTAACTTATTAAATTCCTATAAACACATTTTCGCTAATAAATTGTCAGATTTAACAGGATGTGATACAATAGAACACCGAGTAGATCTAATAAATGACATTCCTGTTAGACAAAAACCATACAAAGTTCCTTACAACCTTAGAAATGAAATGAAAAACCAAATTAATCAACTTCTAGAGTCAGGTATAATTCAACATAGTACTTCACCATACTTAGCACCCATATTGTTAGTAAAAAAAGGGATAACACATTTAGGTTAGTCACAGATTTTCGAAAACTTAATGCAGTCGTAACACCTGAAAGTTTTCCACTGCCCAATATAAACGAAGCAATAGATAATTTAGCTAATGCAAATCTGTTTTCATGTTTAGATTTAACATCAGGTTTTTATCAAATGAAAGTGGCCCCTCAAGATACACACAAATTAGCATTTTCAACCAATGGAGGCCATTATGAGTGGTGCAGGGTACCTTTTGGTCTCTCAACCTCACCCCAATCCTTTAGTCGCCTGATGGCACTAGTTTTATCTGGCTTGCAGCCTCATCAAATAGCAGTCTACATTGATGACATTTTAATATTTTAAAAAGATTTTGATTCACACATTGAAAAGCTAAAAATTCTTTTCGAACGTCTTGAACAACACAATATAAAACTAAAACCCTCAAAATGTGTCTTCCTAAAAGACACTATAAAATATTTAGGCTTCCAGGTAACCAAAGGAACAGTATCACCAGATCCTAGAAACATAGAAACTGTAAACAAATTTCAAATACCACAAAATAGAAAACAAACCCGAGGATTTTAAGGTTGTGTAGGATATTATAGGAAATTTATAAGCAATTTCACCCAACGAGCATTACCTTTAATTGAACTAACAAAAGAAAAAAATAAATTCAAATGGAACGGGAATGCACAACTTGCATTTGATGACTTGAAATCAGCCCTGCTCAAACATCCATGCCTAGATCTACCAGACATGAGCAAACCATTTGTCCTGTTCACGGATGCAAGTAACTTAGCCTTAGGAGCTGTATTATGCCAAGAAAACGAAAACAAATTCCCTAAACCTATAGCATATGCTAGTAGAAAACTTAAAGAAACAGAGACTAGGTATTCAGTCGTGGAAAAGGAGTTACTCGGGACTGTCTGGGGAACTTCTTATTTCAGACAATACTTGTTGGGTAGAAAATTCGCTATATATTCTGACCAGGCAAGTTTAAGCAATGTCGTGAAAATTAAAGATCCATCAAATAGACTATCCAGATGGATAATGAACCTCCAACAATACCAATATGAAATTATTCATAAACCTGGTAAATTAAATGCCGTTGCTGACTATTTATCCAGACAGGTCCAACACGAAAATGAAATTTTAAAAGTTAAAGATCAAAAATCAGAAAAAATAGAAGAAATTGTTAAAACTTTACAATTAAATGAAAAAACTACAAAAGTAAATAATATCACCCAATTACAAACTTCAATAACAAATTCCTTGTACCAAGATATAAAACTACAACAAAGTAAAGATGAAAAATGCTTAAAAATAATAGACAGATTAAAAAAAGGACTCCAAATAAATCCTGTAAAGTTAAAATTCTACATCAGAGATAATGTTTTATACTGCAAAACTAAACAAACTAACTACAAACAAGAAAAGGAAAAAAATAGTTGTACCAGAGATCTTAGTTTTGCAAATATTTAACTTATATTATGGAAGTCCACAAGTAGCCCATCAAGGATTCAAAAAAACTCTACACAGAATTAAAGAAAAATTTTATTGGCCTAAAATGTACGTACAAATAGCAAATTTAGTCAAAACTTGTTCTGCCTGCCTAGAACGCAAGGCACATAAACCAAACAAACCTGCCCCTATGCAAAGGATACCAGTTGCAAACAGACCAATGGAAAGAGTAGGCATGGATTGTTTAGGCCCCTTTCCCCAATCCCATTGTGAAAATAGACATATCATAATATTAACTGATTATTTATATTTAACTTGTTGGGTGGAAGCTTATCCAGTACCAGATATAAAAAGTTTAACTGTAGCAGCAGTTTTAGAAAATTATATCTCTAGACATGGGGTAATGGAACACCTCATCACTGATCAAGGAACTAAGTTACTCAGTTCAGGAATAAAAACAGTTTATGCCAAACTTAATATAAAAAAACATACCACTACTGCATATCACCCACAAAGTGATGGGGTAACAGAGAGATTTAATGCCACATTACTAAATTCCATGTCCCAGTTAGTTAACGAATTTCATAACGACTGGGATATGCATATTCCGTTCGCTTTGTTGGCATATCGAACTGCAAAGCACTCTGCAACAAATGAAACGCCAGCATTCTTACTATATGGAAGAGATATAAACCTTCCACATGACCTCATCATAGCACCACCTCAGGTGAGCTATGAATCTTCCGACTTTGCATCTCATCTTGTGACTCGACTGCAGAAAGCCTATAGGGTTGTTAAACAAAACCTGAATAAGGCAGCAGGAGCACAAGAAAAACGTAGAGAAAATGTACAAGTCGACAAACAAATTAAACCAGGTGACACCGTATATTTATACACACCTGTCGTTAAACCTGGTTTATCTCGAAAACTGGGAAAACTGAATAAAGGCCCTTTTCGAGTTTTAGAAAAAATGTCACCTGTTAATTTCAGAATTGTGCTGCAAAGGGATCCAAGTAAGGAACAAATTGTACACATTGACAGGTTGACTAAGGTCATAGAAAGGATGCCATTTCCTATACATGACAGAAACTTGGATGAGGAAAGTGAAAGTGACAAAAATGCAGAGGTCAATGCAAAAAACCCAATGGAAGTCTTAAAAACCCACAGGCCAAATTGTCAAAGAAACTGGGCAAGAGCTATGATACCAAACTCTCTCAGTCACAATACAAGGCCTGGTGGGAGTCCAAATACAGGGATATCTGTTCATTCCCAGAACAGGGAGAGGGGTAATGCACATTATAACTTAAGAAGCAACCCCACAGCACATATTCCCTGGCAGTACCCTCTCCACTATTACAGATGAGAGGAAGGTATATGCTGAAGGATGAAAGAAAATTCCCTTCAAAGGTGTATACAGAGGAAAAAGTTAAATTCTTTTTCTCTCTACAGAGGTTACCTACCTCATTTTGTAAATTAGTCAATTGGTCACAACCGACTTATTGAAGATAATAAATATAAACATGCTATTTTTTTTACATTGTGTAAAAATATACATTGCTCGGTTAATCTATATGGGCAAATTCAATGTAGAAATACAGATGGGTATTTCTTTTTGGTTGAAAGAAAAGAAATTTGGTCGTTATTTCGCACTTGTATGCTATAGGCATATACAGTGTGATCATGAAATGTAATTTGTTGTGAATATGTGTAAATAATGGAGATACATAAATATCTCATCTTAGTATAAATATTACACTTATTGTAACCATTTGTTCAGTGAACTGAAATCCTACTATAGGAATAACTGAACGTAAACAACAAGACAATAAAATAAATAATCATCATTGTTAAAGTAAAATATATCTCCATACTTAACAAATTTGCTGATTTTCTCTTACACGTTTGCTTAAAATCAATTGTAATTGCTATTTAGCAAGCAATTAAATAATTATAAAAATTTATATTCTCATACATCACATAATTATTCTGTGGGTATAAATAAATATTTTTTTTACTTCAAGAATTCATTCTTCCAAACTCTTAGGCATAGTTCCCTTGAAGAATGATGACTGGGTCTAAACATGTTGTTATGATTTGAAGGTTCTTCGCCAAATTTAAATAATTGTTACCAGATTTATTTAAAATATTTTTCCTTTTAGACACCATATGACCAGGGTGAATTCAAAACACACACACAAACACTGAAATTTCATTTTGTGATAAAGCTTATGAAACCTCTAAGCTGATTACATATTGTACTGCTGGTTTTCATTAAAAAGCGAATTAATCACCCTTTTGGCTTAAACTTACATATACACATCCTTGCCTTTACATATTTACACTTGGATCTCAACTGTCCAGCTCTGACTAAGAGAAGATAAAATCACCTGGCAGCTTGAGGTACGTATGGTACCTTTTTAGGTCATGACCAAATTGTTCATGCAGTGGCTAAAAGCTTCACAAACTTTAATACCAAAACTGCCATGATATCACAAACATTAGCAAACACAACATGCTGAATTCATGGTGGTCATTCAAACAAAATACTTGGTCTGATATTTTGCAGGCAAAATTCAGATCAAACTCACAAATTTCTATCAAAACAATACTATTGCTTAATATTTAGCAGAATAATACTAAAATCTGCTAATGTTACAAATGTTTTTACAAAATACCTACAGGGTAATTAAATAACTACTAAACTCTAAATACTACAGAATTTTTTTTATCAGTACTAAAAGGTAAAAACTGAAGAGACTAACTTGTTCACTATTTGAACAAAATATTAGTCAAGATGATAACTAATTTGCTTTGTGTATTATAAAAATGTATTTTAAGAGAGATTGTATATATACTGATACTGTTAAATTGTCAACAGGTTATGTTAACCTCAAAATTTACACTAATCCTAAATAATAAGGATAATGGTGTTTATGCATGAAGAATTCATGATCATGTCAATTTATTACTTCATTGTTGTCATAATATAAATGAAAACAACAACAACAAAATAGAAAAAGCTAAATTAACTAAATAGGAGGAGGCACATAACAATAACCACCTCTACTCCATTCTGCTATTTTTTTGGCCAAACTTATTATTCCCACTTCTACTCTGAAAAAAAAAATTTCTTGTCTTGCGACAATAAATTTTTTTTCCCCCGAATACATAAAATATTTGTTATGGTGAAAATTCAAAATTCTCTTTTTAAATTAACTAATTAAATTTAAACACCCATGAGCACATAAGTAGACAAACAAACAAAAAAAAAACACACACTCTCTCTCTCACTATTGTATAAATATATGTTTACATGTTATTAAGTGTTATGTTTATTTTTCGAGATTCTGACGCTCTTGTTTCTAAATTTTTCAGACGAGATTGTACCACAAGATAACTGCACTACATTTACACTTTCCATTGATGACATTACACCATCTTACTAAATGCCACCAACTCAGTTTCTTCAACCAAGATCCAGTGTAACATCAACATGGAACATCATGTAACCATCATCAATAAAAAGAAACAACAGGACTTTCATCAAAAGCCAGCAACTACAGGACTTTCATCAAAAACCAGCAACTACAGGACTTTCATTAAAAATCAGTGGACTGCCATATCATTGGATTGCCTACTACAATCAACAATACAACAGTATAGGTTTTTATAAAAATCGGAGTTTGATTGAATTGTTTAATTGGTTCTATATGTAAAATGTCCATATCATTTTCACATCATATGGTACTTGTAAAATTAATTTCAATTTCAGAAATATTCGTAAGTTAAAAATATATTAATTGAAAGTATTGATGCACGTATTGTATAATATTATGCAATTATTTCTAAAAATGCCTATGTAACCACCTAGACCCTTAAAAGTATAACGTTCTTTTTTTTCTCATGCATGTTACCCTCGTTAACCGCCATTCCCACCATTTGCAAGATGCAGCTGGGCCATAAGGCCGTTACAATATAACCTAAACATTCCCCTTATTTCTGCGAAACAGTCCATACCAGCTTGCACCATTTTCTTCTCAACAACTAAACGATACCGTGGGAGCACTGGACCCTTTTTTCGCCTGTGACCTTTCAAGTCATAAAACTGAACTTCTCAGGACCAGTGAACAGAAAAAAAATCAAAACAACTTCAAAGAAATCCCTGGTGCAAGGGAAATAAACTAATCACCACAGCGTAAATAGGCTAGGCCACCCACAATACTTTTCTGGATCTCTCAACGCTAAAGTTCCTCCCCAGGGACATCTGGCAATCAGAAATCACACCTACAACCAACTTCTTGGAAATTCCACCAAGAACGTTCGAACCCTCTGTCATATATTCACATTTTTATGGGCAAAAGCTGTCAAGAAAGACAGCTCAAAGTTTAACGAAAGCCACAGCCACTCTCCCCTCTGTGGGGTCAATCTGGCCAATTGAAAATTAGGTAATTTTTACGTCAGCATTCAATTGGCCAATCACGTTCCACAAAAATCTTCGATAAGAAGTCGAGCCTGAGTCTGTGAGACGGAGAGAGAGAGAGAGCGAGAGCCGAAGAGAGAGAGAGAGACAAACAACCATGAAATAAACGACGCCATGCTATGACGATGTAAACCAAGGGACGCCATCAAACATGGGCCATTAAGGGTGTAACATGTAAGTTAAAGTTACCTTTCCTTATATCCTATTAATCGATAAATTGTAAGTGCCTCCTCCCTCATTAAACTTATAATAAAATGTGCAAATTTTTCCTGGTGGTTTATATACCCCAGTATGATTTGTTTTAAAAATGGTTTTGTCCAGTGATTTTGTATATCTGGTTTAAGTACTGAGAATGTATAATTATTGTCCGGTGAAAATTGATGGTATGCTAATAGTTCCAAACGCTAAATTCTAAATGGCACTGTGAAACTCAAAACTAAAGAAATATATTATCGTGTTTATAATATAAAATAAAAGGCAGTAATTATTGAATAATTGTTTCATGTCTGTTTTAAAGAACCTGGTGTTTTTTTATTTTGTTTATGTTTAACACACAACGCGTTTAGAAAAATAACCCTAGTTATTTACTTAATTTTTACGGTCTTGCATTTGAAATTTTAGGTAAAAGTCAACCAATGTTTACTAACAACTAATAACTATCAATTTACAAATTACTTCCGAATAAAATAAATTATAAATATAACTACATATATATAACTGATATAAATATAAATCTTATTAAATAAAATAAAACCACATAACACATCGTATGTGATAATGTTCCTGTTATGGGTATAATAAAATACATTACATCGAAAAATTGTAAAATATCGGAATACCTCCTTGGAAAGCAGTGAAAACAATTACTCCTGATGTTTATCAACTCCCCTAAAGTTGAATTAGTTTAGATTTTGCTTATGTTCTATAGTGCCAAGACAGTTGTTGTGTTAAGGCTAAGCGCCTGGCTGTGTCCCGGAAATGGCTCCCTCTTTGGAATCTAATGTTCTTATACCACCCTGTCCGTAACCTTTCATAAATAACAATTTGTAACTCCTCGTATAATTATAATTCTCGTAACTCTATACTTTAATACTCTTAAATCCCATAATTAAAGTTTTGTAACTTTATAATTAATAATTTATAACATATAACTCTATACCGATAATTTTATACTTATTTAACTGATAATATATATTTTATAATTAATGATGTATATTTATATAATGAACAATCTATATTTCTGCAATAAATGACGTATATTTCCATAATTACTAATCTATATTTCTATAATTATTAACATATAGTTCTATAGAATCCGAACTTCTTTCAACTAGGAAACCAAACTGTAAATCATAGATCTATAGAACAAAACGGGGGAGTGCCGGTTACCATAATTTTTCTCTTGGTAGACAAAGGTATTAATACTACACTTTGGGGCGAATCCAGGAAAAAAATTTAGAGGGATGGGGCGGAATGATTGCAAACGAATTTAAACTTACTCCGTGAGAAATTTACTACCGGTTTGTACTTTTCTGTATATAATAACAATAAATGTAAATTTCTTATTCCCAGGGACGACCCCTTTACTCGAACTTAATTACGCTTCCATAAATTACAGTGATTACGTAAAACCTACATAAAAGTAAAAAAAATAAACTACATAAAAGTACTAATATTATACGGACGTAAAACGAGTTTATTTCGACCAAAAAATCAAGAATTCCTATAATTAAATATTTTGTGACTTTATTTTCTTAATTAAAATATACTTGAGCAGGCATAACACCTGTATACTAAAAAGTATTGAGAAATATGTGTAGTTTATTTCTTTCTATTTTATGAACGTGTCTTCTCAGAACAGCAACTTCATCAAACACAGCAGTTTTGCAACTTTCATTTCCTATGACGTAATTGAAGTTAAACGGAAAAACCATCATTGCGTTATCGTTCGTTTAGAGGTAAAAACAATATTATGTTGGATCAATGACGTAGGCAGAAAGTTCGTAAGGTGGTTTATAGGCTTAATGGGAGGGGTTACAGAGCTACAACTCACATATTCCTATGTTATACAAAATTTCCTTGCAATGGGGGTGGGGGGGCGTGTTACAACTCCCAAAAACCCCTGGCTACGCCTCTGTATTGGATACATTGTTCAAAATAAATTAGAACCAGGCTCAAATTTATAAATGGGCACGTTGGGTAAATACCCAGGGTGCAAATTTTTTAGGGCGCGAAATTTTGAAAGGCATCGGAATTTTTGTTTTTGTTTTCAATTCATCTAGTGTGGAATTGGGGGGAGCCAGTTTTATCAAGGTTTTTAAACCCTTTTCTGGCTCTTTTACCTTAAGCTCAGTTTTAGAAATACCTGTTTTTTAAGCTGTTTCATTTATCTAAATAGCAACTTATGATTAATAGACCTATATTTTAATGTATTCACTTTTTGTTGTAATAATGTTATATTTTGTTATTTTATCGCCCATTCTGTTCTTATATCTCAGCTTTGTAATTGAATTTTTTTACATCCTGTGCTTATAAATTTGTATTGTATTGCGTCAGTAACCCCCCCCCGGGAAGAAACCCCCCCCCCTTGTTTTATTTTAATTCAAAATTCTGTAAAATTGAGTAAAATAGCCCCTCGCAATTGTCGGAAATAAAATTACATCGCCAAATTTATTCATAAAAAGTACCATTACAGTATTTACCTTATAATCAAACATATAAAATAATCATAAGTGTACCCCACATAATTGACGATTTTTCGAGCATTTGAGGGAGAAGATCGACGGAATCATTCTTGTTACATTTATCAGAAAAATCCCATAGAGCTCAAACGCGTTTCAATTTAAAAATTATGGGAAAAGGGCGTTAAAAAAAAAAAAATTGTGATTTGGCGTTAAAACATGTATTATGATAATAAATAGGACGATCTTGAGCCCCTTCCCTATCCCATTGGGAGGTGCCAAAACTCGCTGTGCCCAGAGCATCTCTCACCCTAAATTTGGGCCTTATTGGAACTCGTATCCGATGTTTATTTTTAAGTTTTTCAAAACATTGGATGACAAATGTTAAGGAATTATCTTAGTGTGATTATAAAAGACAATTAAAAATCATAATAATTTTATAAAAAAAAAAGCCTTTATAGAAGGACGTTTGTAAAGCATTTACGATAATATAGGCCGTATTAACTTTTGATGAAAGCATATGGAATCAAAAATCTACGTGTTACATATTTATTAATTATAATTAATATTTAAAATTTATTAGCCACTTTAAGAAACATAACTGCCGGAACGTACGAAGATATTTTGATAAATGTATACTTAATATTTCGTCGCATTATCCAAATGATGAATCAAATACAGCGGAGCCTCGATAATGCGAAATTCAGAGGAAATGTACCGAGTTATCTACTTTTCGGATTATCGAGGTTCAGGAATAAGAATCATTACGACTTACCGAGAACTTTGAATTATCGAGGTTCAGGAAAAAGAATCATTTCGACTTACCAACAACTTCGAATCATTGAGGTTCAGGAATAAGAATCATTTCGACTTACCGACAACTTCGAATCATCGAGGTTCCACTGTAGAATAACAAAAATATACTTATTCTTGGAAAGCCAATCGTTCAACAGCTGTCAAGATGTTATCATACCATCAACGTCAATGCTGGATAATCCGTCGAACTTCTTACCCTCATCAGATAAACTAATGCCACGTATTCACTTGACCGATTAAGTTGCTGATTAAACTCAATTTAGAACAATCTTAATAACTAATATTAATATAAAATTTAGTTTATAAATGATCTTAAACCAATTATTGTATATATATATATATATATATACACACGAACATAGGCGCCGCAAGGGGGTGCTTAGCACCCCTTGGCTTATGAAAAAAAAAGGACTGAATCCACAATAAAAATAGCCTAACACAACATTATTCAATTGCAATTTCCTGTATGCACCCCTCCCTGCATATAATTCTGAGATCGCCTACGTATACGGAGATTCTTAATTTAAATGAATGGCTCACCCTCCAGCCGCTGATTTCTTCCTGTTCTTTACGGATCAATAGAGATAACTAAAAAATAATAATAAAATAATTAATACATATAATAATGTAAGTGAACATACAAAAGCAGATATTCTACGTATTTTATTAATAATCTTTCCCGCTGCTCCATAAATATCTATTCGTACGGAAAAATTTAAAAAGCAGATGCTTTGATGGTAATCTATTAATCATAAACAAATTCCTTCAAACTTTTAAATCCAGTTGCCAACATCCCCAGGATTACAAAATTGTAAATAATAATTCAGATTTTAAGAGTTACCAAACAAGAGAAAGTTTCTACAACTACCCGTTGTTATAATGGTACTTCCCGTTTTGAAAACAGCGCCCATTGTCAGAAAAAGTAGTTTGCAATGGGACAGTCGTTTCAACGATGGTTTGAAGTCGGCTAGATCGCGTAGTTACAATAATGGCCTGTAGATGTCGCTGTCGGTTAAGCAAAACATTTATACACCTACATCTATAAGCACACTTAGCGAACAGCTGATAACAGTAGTATCGCATAAAGCGTGCATTTACTCTCAGCACCTGTAATCACTATTATTGGTATTTTCAGTAAGAAAACAGTTCCTGTTATAACTTAGAAATGATTCATTCCATGGTGAACGACTCCCATTTTTCACGCTCTAGAACAGTGGTCCGCCAAAGAGTCCCAAGTGGTCCGCGAGACGGGTCATTATTTAAAAAGAAATAATAAAAAATACTTATAAAAATTATTATTAAATATTAAAATTAAATATAAAAATGAAATTGATTGCATATTTGTAGTATTTTACAATCTGATGGAACTTCAGAAAACGGTTCGTATTAAAAGTAATTCGTCTTAAGCGTGTTCGTCTTAACGAGGTTTGACTGTATTATCATTAAATTTTTTTTTTCCCCAAAGAGCGATTTTACAAACACATTTCCCCCAAAAAAAGACCCGGACTCTCTTGTTTATTAATGTCTTACAGTCAACTCATGAGAATTTTTCAAAGTGGTCCGCGGGTACAGTTGAAGTGGAAAAGTGGTCCGCGGCTTAAATTGAGTTGGGAACCACTGCTCTAGAAAAAGCGTAAGTGGTTCTTTCCACTCTAGTTGAAAGTAAAATAATTTTAACACGTTAAAAAACAAGGGCCCTGCGGTGGCGCAGTGTGGTAACGCGTTCTCCTAGTGCGCCGCTAATCCGGGTTCGACTCCCAGCAGTGCAAAAAGAAAGCTTACTCAGAGATCTCATAAAGATCTCACTGTAGTCCGGGGTTTGGTTCCCTAGGCCTTAAGAGGTTCGGATTCCTCGGAAAACAGTAGGTCCCGGCGCAGCATGACCATCGTAGTCTTTGAGCCGTAAAACCAAAAAGAAAGAAAGAAAAAACAAGATCCAATTAAAACATATGAGGGTTGTAGGCACGGTATTATCTACGGGCACCCTTACGCGCAGTGAGATTTAAAGAGAAGTGGGGACTGAAAGTATATAAAAAAATAAGTGCTTGTATATATTCTCATTCTCAAATTTCTGGTAAACTATCTAAAATAGCCCAAAAAAAGTAAGCTTTTACCTAAAAATTTTCTAGATGTCGATCAAAAGTGAGTAAACAAAAGTCAACTTAATAAAAAGCAATTTGGGGCCCCCCTCCTCCAACTGAAGGCCCTAGACATAGGCGTAGAATTTCTAGAGTTATTGCGGCGGGGCTTGGGTCGCCAATGAATAATAAGTAATAACATATTAAGTAAATTAATTAGTTTATCATTAATAATCAAGTAATAACTTTTTAATAATAATTATTTCAGCAATTAATTTTTTAATAAATAATTTTTAAGTATCAAATATTAAAAGAAACCTCTATAAAATATCGTGCATAAATTGCACCTTATACAAACTCTATAAGCAGAACGATATTTTGTAAACGATCACATACATCTATTTTAAGATTTAAGGATCAAACAGATTCGTGATTTGGGAATTTACCGGTGAAAGGGGGGCAAAAGTATTCAGAAATTGGAAGTCAAGTATTTTCTATCCTTTTTTTTTTAATACTTAAACAAATACCAAAAGTCGACAACTGTCTTTGGATTGTGTGTCGATTTCATAATGATTTAATAAATCTTTACATCTCTTTCTCCGTTAGACTTCAATCCCCTTGAAACCATATGCTTCAACATTTAGGGGAATAGCAATTCAAAAGTATTTTATGAGGCGAAGGTGGGGCGGACCCATGTAATTTTAAAGAAGGTCACGTGGTTCGGGGTTAAATAGAAAAGCTTTCCTATGATATCCAATAAGAGGAGCTTGAGTCCCCCTTGTTTTCTATGCCACTGCGAACGTTAGCCAGGCGTATGTATTACTTACAGTATCATCCACCAAAAAACGGGACTTCGGAAGAAATTGATCCCAAGGCCGTATCCAGGACTTAATTTTAGGAGATGATTTAAAAAAGTTTTACAAAATAACGTTGGCTGAAGGTCTGTTGCCTTTATCGTGAAGAAGAAATGTATCATACAAAATTAAATGAGAAAATAAAATCTTTGCTTCCAGGTATCGTTGTAAAGTTTTGCTTGTAGTTTTCCCATCAAAATTTAGTTTTTTTATGATGTAACTCTTTTAAAGGAATTTTATCATGTTTGGCGCAGTATAGCCCAGATGCTCTTGCGCCATAAAAAAGCCAAACAAACAAACATTTAAAGGAAATTATTTCTGTATATTTTTTTTCTTTTAAGTATTCTCGAACTAGTTAGTGGTGTACAAAATAACGTCTTGTAGTTAGAATTTTGATAATTATTCAAAATTTGAGAGTTTTTTCTCGCCTCTTTACAAGTTTGACAAGTAATTATATATACGTATTTTCGCGGTCCTATTACAAGTTTAGTTTGGGGCTAATTCCAAAGATCTCCATGAATACGAGCACGAATAATCTGATTATCTAATAATTTGTTAAAAAATCTTTTAAATCCCAAAACACGAATGACTTAACTTAAAATATTTTATATTTAATATACTCTATAATATATTTTAATAAAACAATGATTCAACGACGAAATTTTTTCTGACGTGTATGGAACTGGGCATTTTTTCGTGCAGATCGCATTGACAGATTTTTGAAGTAAACGGATTGCACTTAGAAAAAACAAACAAACCCGCCTTATGAAATGTTACGCCCCTTAAAATGAGATGCTATAGTCCAGGGACCTTCAACCTTATTTAGTCAAAAAATCAATACTTTCGTCGTATTGAAATACGTTAGAGATAATATTAGAATGGAATATATATTACAATATTCGTATTATCTCAGTCTTCTTACCCTTATGCTCACATAGGTTGTTACTCGCAAGTTTTAAAAAAAAGGCATTAAAAAAGATATATTTATATATTAATATACAAAGTGTAATAAAATATTTTTCAATTTGAATTTTGACACTATTTAGTTTTAAAAGGTATGTCACTGTGAGATCTTATCTTTAATGTTGTAACTCTAAAAGTGTTGTCAAAAAATAGACATCAGTTATTCTGGTCCTAAATTTTGATTTTAACATCTTTATTCGTGAAAATAATTTTTGCCCGACATAAATGTTCCCAAATAGTGACATTATTTTTAAAGCATGTAGTGGAATATTTCGGAAGGTGTTCTTGTTAACATATTTAGAATAGAGTTTAAAGGGTTCCAAGCTGAAATTTATTTTTTTAAATAGGTATTGCGCTGCAAATCATCAGCTCCATTTGCATATTCCCAAGCGTATCAACAGAAACACTGAAAGGCTATTTTTGCGTAAAGTAAGTTATATTTTTCATGAGCCGGCACGTTGCAAAATACGTCAATGCTGGTCGCGGGTTCAAAACCTCTTTTCATTGAACACTTGCCTAATGCACCCATTTATAAATCTTGGCCTTACTGCTATTCATGTTCCCGTTCCTCTGTTTTTCATTAATAAACTACTTTTCAGAATTACCCCATTAACTACGTACGACCTCAACCTAAAATGTATTAAAAAAAAACCTTTACCTCATTATTCGTTTGTTACAAAAATGATTCGACGACGAATTCCATTTTCGTTGCTTCACATTTGACTTGGAACACAGCAAAATGTCTGGAATGGGTTCAATGCTTAAAAATGGCGGAAAGGTGCTGTGAAGAGCTGCTTTTTTGTATATTTTTTTCCTTTTTGATTTCAAAACCAAAGGGGCATCTTAAAATGATTTCCTGTTTAGATTTCTCTCTCCAATCCCTCCCCGGCTCGCTTGTCGTTCCGACAAATACTTGTCAAATGCCGGAAGTACAAGTCATCAATGAATTGACCGCTAAAGACATACTCATAAAACGCTGGATTCCCTTCTACGAGTGAAACGAAAGCGCACCCTGCAAAATACAACAATATCCACCAAAAAAACATATGGTATCGCTCCAAATGGTCAACGCTTGGGAAAAGAATGAAATGGAGGCTTCTTTTAGCTTAGTGCTAAAACTCAAATTCTTATGTGTTTTTTCCTTGTTCTTTATATTTTTAAATAACTTTAATCTTTGCCTTTTCTTCATTATTTTATTTTCAAATAAAATGTAAGGTTTTTTATCGTTATTAATCTTTTTTTTTAGAAACTGTTTAATTTTAGGCAATAATTTATTTTTCTTTCAATGGAGATTTTGCCCCCCAAATTTCGCTTTTGCACAGCCTTGATTGGAATAATAGAAATTATAAATCTAAATAGGAAAGCGAAATGAAGGGGAGGAAATTATATCTATCAAAAATTGGGACTGAAGAAGGCGGGAGTTATCGATTACAGAAGATCAAAACTTCGGAATTTACTACCACAAGCAATATGAGAATAAGAAGTTTTAAAATATTAAATATATATAATGAGAAAGAGATGACGGATGGAAGTCCGCGAGCTTGCTTCTATTACATTGTGATTTATGTATGTGGTTATATATTTTTTTATATTTATATATTTCTTATATATTAGTTCTAAATTTCTTAGATTAAATATGTTTTTCTATATGAATTTTATTTTATCTCTACTAACATTTTCTTTCATTGCAATTCTGTCATAATTCACATATCTACCTTTTGCATACATTACTTTTTATCTCTATATTTACATTTTTAATTTAACATTTATGTATTAATAATTATTTAAGTCAGTATTGGTTAAATCACAATGTTTTAATTACGTATAAATAACTGCCATTCTTAATTGCCATGTTGCATTATGTATAATTGTTAATAGCAAAACAACTATTCTAAGTTATGATGAGAAGTGGAGAAGAATCAAAGGGAGAATAAAGTATATGAAGCAAGGCTCTCCTGAAGAAAATTATTGAGAGTATTTGGCGCTATCTTAAATAAAGAGTATTGTAATTGTGGGATTACCGGACTTGATGACGTCACGGTACCGCGTTGGGTGTCGTTTGACTGGTCATCCATCGTCTACACAAGCCCAAAGTGGTAATTGCCACTTTCATAAGTTTTTTTATCTCTCCTGGTCGTGAGCAGGATATCATGTTGTAGTTTGGGAAGTTCAGGGATTTTTTCTCAATTCCTCATTTGTTTCCATTCAAGTTTTTAAATGACTAGAATAAAAAGAGAGAGAGAGAGAGGGTGACTGAACTTTGTTGAAAGTTGTCCAAAAACCAGCAAATACGAAAACGTTCTTGAGACCTTGAGAGTACGCGGCGCGTACTCTGTATTTTTCAAAATTTCTTGAGTACGCGGAACGCGCAGCGCGAACCCTTTGAGAACACACAAGCAGTAGAGCACGAGACGCTTAATCTCGGGGTCGTTGGTTCGAGCCCCACGTTGGGCGCCTCTTTTTCATTAGTCTTTGATCTTACCTTATTTGGCGATATTATACTAACCGAGAAAAAATATTGTTGCAGAGAGAGTTATTGTTATAAGGATGATTCATTGTTCAGTAAAACCTCTCTATAGCACTATTATAGAGACTGAGAAAAAATATCGTTATAGGGAAATTTATCGTTACGTCGGATATCATTATTGGGAGATTTTACTGTATTGCTGTTTAAGAAAGAATCTGAAACATTTTTACAGATATTCACACTTTGTAGAGGTTTGCATTTTTGTTCAGTTAGCATAAAATAATTATTCAACTAATTAGCTTTTCTTCAGCTGTTTCTAAAAAAAGGGGGTGGGAACACTTACTTTTTATGACGAAACAATACAGGGTTTCAGCAGGAGATTCCATAACAAACAGATATTTCGACACTGTTTGTTATGGCGACACTAAATAACTGTTTGTTACTTTTTATAACGTTGCAAACGTTTTTACTGCACTTGCATCTATAATATACGCCATGTTTTATCGCAATATGTTTTCGGTGAATTTTTCCGTCGCGCTATATGCAGAGGAGGATTTATCCATTTTTGCGCTCGAGGTCTAACTTTTTTTGGCGATAAAAAGGAAAAGAGATGTAAATATAGAGAGACCCATATATATTTACATCTTTTTTATGCACTTACTGTGCATTCGCGCTCAGTTGGCGCGTGATACCGTTAGCAGACGGGTTAGTCCATTGCAGTTTAGGGAAGGCCGTCTTGGAGGAACTGGTTTTTCCCACATGAAAAACCAGTTTCGGCAAGACGCCCTTCCCTAAACTGCAATGGACTAACCCTTGTGCTAACGGTATCAGGCGTCAGGTCTGCGCGAACGCACAATACACACTTTTTTTACTTCTATTAAAACTTAAAAATAAAATAAAAATCGAGGTGCTACACATGAATAACCAGGCACCACCCTCCCTCTATCTTCCATATAACTATGTAGTCATGTAAGCTAAATTTAGAAAAACACACTGAAATAAAGAAAATAAAGTTAGTAAAAAGAAATAGGGATTTCCCAATTCATTGTTAAGGTGAAAATTCAAAATTCTCTTTTTAATAAAAAAAGCCTAATCAAAATTAAACACTCATAATTAGACAAGCATCAGTAGACTATTAAATTAAAAATAAAAAAAAATAAATACAAAAAAAGAAAGAAACATCACACACTCTCTCTCTCACCATTGTATATATATATATGTTA
The DNA here is from genome assembly GCA_006491805.2 of Dysdera silvatica. NCBI lineage: Eukaryota > Metazoa > Arthropoda > Arachnida > Araneae > Dysderidae > Dysdera > Dysdera silvatica. The sequence goes on along the minus strand of QLNU02015003.1, from coordinate 63,843,281 downwards.
AATGTATTAAGTGTTGTGTTTATTTTCGAGATTCTGCCGCTCTTGTTTTCTTTTAATTTTTCATAAAAAGAACGAAACTCCAGATAACTGTGTACCTTAATCCTTTGATGACATTACGCTTTTCCATTGATGACGTCCATATCAATTATTGTTCCCCTACGGTCAACTCCTTGGCAGAAACTTAATCTCTACAACCCGAGTCCAGTGTAACAGTGAAACATCAACAAGGCAACAAATGAACTTTGATAAAAGAACAATGAATTCATTGGAGTATCCACTACAATCGGACTTTAAAAAAAAACAACTATCATCAATGACCAGTATAGGTTTTATCATCTTTATAATTTGATTGATTTGTGTAATTCATTCTATATGTTAATGTCGTTGTCCCTATCATTTTTATATCATTGGTACTTGCAAATTAATGTCAAATTCTAAAAATGTTCAAAACTTGAAATAATAATAATTGAAAGTACTGATGCATGTTGTACAATAGTAAGATTGCAATTCTAAAAATTCCCCATTTACCCTCTTAAACCCTTAAATGCATAAACTTCTTTCTCCTTTTTCCCTTTTGCTTCTCAGTAAGGTTACCCTTTTGACCTCCTATTTTCACCACTTGCAAGATACAGCTGGTCCCATAAGCCCTAAGCCCCCTAACTAATTTAACCTAAACATTTCCCTTGTATCTGCCGCAGTCCATACCAAATCCCACCATCTCTCCCTCAACAACTAAACATACCATATAAATTCTAGCCCCCTTTCTTCAACTTCGACCCTTCAGGCTATAACTTGAACGTTTCTCGAAGGCCTGCGAACAGAAAAATCTGAACAACTTCCACGAAATCCCTGGTCGAGGGAGAAGTTGTATGACTCCTTCGGCGAAAAACAGTCAAACCACCCACAGAGATCTCGGACTCACGCAAAAAGCACATCTGCATAAAGACCTCCGCAACGATATCCTGTTCTTGGAACGTATCACAAATTCACAGTTATGGGTAAAAGCTGTCTTAAAAGGGACAGCTTAAAAGTTAACGAAAAGCAGACCCTCGCCCCCACAGAGGGGTAAATCGAGGGGTTAAATCAGCCAATTGGATGCTAGGAGATGGTTACGTCAGCATTCAGTGACCAATCACCTTCCACGATTCTGCTCGATAAAA
>QLNU02015003.1:63799863-63822242 GCA_006491805.2 Dysdera silvatica | reverse complement strand
CACACATTGGAAAATACGATATGAACTATATTTACCTTCCAACGGAACACGTTTCTATTCAAGTTCTAAGTGAGCCAGTTTATGCGTTTTTGTTCTAAATATATTATAGTCGAGGCTTAAACTTGGCGAATTAAATACCTGGTTTTCAGTGCCTTGACTTCACACGATCAATAACCGTTTCATTACTTCCAAAATGATGATTTTAAATGATCTGTAAAGTTGATAAAAAAATGAAGCAAGATTTTTGAAGATAATGACATTACAAGTAATGACATTATCCGACGGCAACATTTCGCATTTTGTTTGGAGTTGCGAGATTTGTATGGGCCGAAATCCACAATGGAGAATAAATACAATATTTGTGTCTAAGAGAGGTGATAAAATTGAATTTGTTCAGTTTTGGAGTTGGAAATTAGAAACAGCGTTTTCTTAGATGGGGAAATATATTGGACAATAGAAAGCGAAAATGTGCTAAAATTAAATTCCATGTCGGATATCTTTTATCAACAAGTAAAATAATTTAAACAGCAATAGAAAATAGTTTTTGGTGAAAAATTTGGTGGAGAGATCGCGCCCTCCTGTGTCCCCTATTGTCTCCCCTGATATTATCATTGATTGTGTAAGGCAGGGGTCTTCAACCTTTTTCAGTCCAAGGGCCAATTTTGCTTATTCTTGTTGGCCCATGGGCCGCACTACTGTATCAGCAATATTAGGACTGAACAAAGGCCGATCCGGGGGTGGGGTGACACCCTTGAATGCCCTTTTGTTGTCATTTTGTTTAGATCTCTATATTGGTTTTTCCCCAACGATAGGAAATATTTTCTAGATTCGCCTTTGGGTCTGAATATACATATATAACAGCATAAAATATGAAGGGAAGCAAAAAACATTTACAATACTTTTAGTTGTTAATATATAAAGCGAAATCAAACCTTTTAGTGAGATTTATAGCACTGTTTATTTTTAACAACCTTGTCAGGTCTTATTTTTGACGTTGCAACCCTAAGAGTGTTTTTAAGGTGGATATTGGTTATACTGGTCTTAATTTTTGATTTTACTAACTTCATTTTTGAAAAGAGCTTTTTGCAGACGTAAGTTCTCACGAATAGTGATACCGTTTTCGGAGCATGCAGTCCGATGGTTGGGAAGATGTTCTTATCGATGTATTTAGAATAGAATTCAATGAGTCATAAGTTGAATTTTATTTTAAAATCACTGCGGCCCTGCGGTGGCGCAGTGTGGTAACGCGTTCTCCTATTGCGCGGCTAATCCGGGTTCGACTCCCAGCAGTGCAAAAAGAACGCTTACTCAGAGATCTCATAAAAGATCGCACTGCTCACTGTAGTCCGGGGTTTGGTTCCCCAGGCCTTAAGAGGTTCGGATTCCTCGGAAAACTGTAGGTCCCGGCGCAGCATGACCACTGTAGTCTTTGAGCCGTAAAACCAAAAAACAAACAAACAAACAAACCACTGTTGCAGTGCAGATCACTGAAATTACTTTTAATATCCATATATGCAAGAAAATTAATGTCACTGGCGCACCCTTGTAGGGTGCCGAGGGCGCCCAGGCCCCCTTGGGCTAACGAAGGGGAAATTTATTAAGCAGATAGACACTGAAATTAATTTTTTAAAAGTAGTGAAATTGAAATCAATAACGATCCGAACGTTTCCCTGAACTCTTGTGACATTGATGAGACTGCTGTTGAAGCAAACAATGGCAGTGGCTGGAGGCTGTTGTAGCATATCGACGAATTTTGGTAGCGCACGAAGGTATCTAGTGACGAGGTCCTTTTTCTTATTTATGTACACGCACACACATACAGCTATATGCATATTTAAATATTACTTACACGACAGTATTTGTCGGTGACAGGAATACAATTCAGAGGAGGGATTCCAATCCGCTCCTATACCAGACAGGGATAATACGCCGCTCTGTACATGAGTTCTTAACCAACAGGCGAGCTAAGAAAATACATAACTGTTCACGAAGCGTAAAACAGGTTGCGATTTAATTAGGGTATGTCCCACCGAAATAAAGCCACCGTGATTGTGTGCCATGACTGGACACGAAACAAACCAATAAGAACGAAACAAATATATTAAGAAAGTCTATATACAAATACATATTTGCAAGGAGTAACTCACTCCCTGCCCCACCTGGGCAGGAAAAAAAAATGAATGTGTAAAAAAATAGGGGGAAAAAGTGTCCAGCCGAAATAAAGCCACCATCCCTATTAGTGTTTTGGGTAACTCTCAATATTCGAGCTGCTACAGGTAAACAGGTTTATGACGTCAGGAAGTTGTCAAATAACTTACCTGTTCTATCCCAGTCGAATGTTGACTTCAGAAGGTTGTATTTTCTATTTCTCCTGCAGTATTGCAATGGGAAAACGAACCCAGCTATCAGAGTTCGAGAAAGGCCAGCTAACAGCTTTTAAGGAACAAAGTCTTTCACACAGACAAATATCTAAGCAAATCAAACGATCTAAAACCGTAATAGACAATTTTGTGCATCAGGGCATTGCGTACAGGTATCAAAAAAGGAGGTGTACAGGCAGAAAAATGACTTCCAGGCAGGAAAGAGATATTGTGCATCGTTTTTCACAAGGTGGTATTTCCCTCAGACAATTGGCCAAAGAGGATAACATCCCTGTGACAAAATCAACCCTGTCACGGATTGTAAAATATACAAAAAACTTCCAATATAAAAAAAGGAAACAGCAGCCCATGTTGAAAGCTATTCACAAGCAAAGGAAAGTAGATTGGGCCAAATATCATCAAACCTGGAAAGACCAGTGGCATCGTGTTATATTCTCAGATAAAACTTAATTCTTAGATGGTTCAGGGATGTATGTCAGCGAATGGGGAAGGTATATTTGAATTTATTGACAGATAAATCAACATGTATACATTTGTATTTAAAAAACAATTGAAAAAGACTGCCGATAAATTGGGAATCAAAGACAGGTTCGTGTTCCAACAAGACAGTGGTCCTAAGCATATCACTTTTAATACAAAGCTGTGATGCTGTATTATGCACTCAGACGTCTTGAAACCCCACGTTATTCTCCCGATTTAAACCCTATGGAACATTTATGCGGGAAATTCAAAAAAATCACTTGATGAAATTGCCATAAAAAATAAAAATGAACTGAAATTGCATCTTCAAAGAGAGTGGGACAAAATTGACTCCGATTTGACCCAGAAACTGGTCAATTAAATTCCTTCAACATTGAAAGCAGTAATATTTGCGAAAAGAAACTCAACTAAATATTAGAAAAATTGTTTTTCATATTTCTATTTTATAATTTTATCTTACATTGTCACTTTACGGTAGGTGGCCGAACACTTTTGTATAACCAATTTGGTGCATTTTGTTATTTATTTAAATTCCCTATATTCGAGTATGTTTTGTCTGTTTATCTTTGTTACATCTAATGTTAGAGAATAAATATCAAATGTCGTACAAAAAGTCTTTTTTGGTTATTGACTACATTTAATACTTTTAAGATTATAAAGTTATAAGAAATCCTAGGTGGTCAAATACTTTTGTAACCAACTGTAGATAATGAAAGGCACTTTCCTCCTTAAAAGCAAGAAACTTTTGTTTCAGACGTTTTTTGTAAAACACGTACTTTTCGAGATATTTTGCATTATCAAGTTCAATGGTCCATACGTGTTATATATATAAAGATTCGCTGCACCTGTAAGTTCTATCATTTCTCAGAATTGACCCAACTATTTAAAGGGAAACTACAAAAAACGTGGAATTTTGTATTAATTTACGAATGTGATTTTATTTTCAACCTGTTTTTATCATAGGATAATGTCAGAATCTCCAAGGTGGTTAATGACACATCAAAAGAGAAAGAAATTTAAAGCCGTTTTGACGAAAGTAATTAGAATAAATAGCCGTCCATTCCCCGATGACATCGAAAATATTTTGTCATTTTCATCCATCACAAAAGTAAGTATAATTTAAATTTGTTTCGATATATTTTTCAAGGCTTATTTTTCTAGAAATTTTCAATAAATCTTAAGAATTTTTAATTAATCTTACGTGATAATTTCGACACCTACGGTTTTTAGCTCAAACTAGAGCTTTTTTGTTATGTGAGAAAAAGAGAATTCGTCCTTTTTCTCACATAACAAAAACCGGGTTTAACGAAGAGACCCTAGTTCGATTTAGATTCGAACTAGGGTCTGTTCGTCAAACCCGGAGCGCTTTCGCTATGCCATTGCCCCGGGCTCAACGGAGAGGCCCTAGTTCGATTCTAGATACGGGATGATGACTTTTTTTTCTCCTATAACAAAAAGCTCTAGTGTAAGCTAAAAAACATAGGTGTCGGAATTACCACGTATAATTACTCCCCACGAAAAAATACAAAAAACTTGACCCAGAGGCTTTTCTTTGACCACTATGTGGCAATTGTGTTATCCCTGAGAAGGATAATAATATCTTACAACCTATATATATATATATATATACGGAAAAAGGGAGTTTCTTTCCCCGTCTTCGATGGTATAGTGGTTAAGGTGCTCCGGACTCAACGGAGAGACCCTAGCTTAAATCTAGGCCGGGGATGAGGCCTCTTTTTCTCCTATAATAAAAAAAAGTTTTAGTTTGAGCTAAAACACGTGGGTGTCGGAATTATTACGTATAATCAATTTCCCACGAAAAAACACAAAAAACTCGCCCCGGAGGCTTTATGTGTTGACTATTATTTGGCAATTGTGTTATCCCTGAGAAGAGAAATTATGCCATACTACTTAATCTTATAAGAATTTTTCAATCAACCTTTTAAGAATTTTTCAATCAACCTTTTAAGAATTTTTCAATCAACCTTTTAAGAATTTTTCAATCAATAATTTAAGAAATTTTCAATCAAATTTAACAATTCTTTCCTTTTCAATAACAAAATACTTTCAGAGAAAATCTGTTGTCAAAACAATGACATTTCTTGACCTTGTACGTACTCCTGAAATGCGGAAACGAGTGCTCAACCTGGCTGCTCTCTGGTAAGACGAATGACTGAAATATTACGATTAAATAATTAATAAGGATTAATTGATTTCTTATTTATTGATTATTTTAAGGATGAAAGGATTTAAAAAAAATTACACTTATATTACAAATAAAATTTTAAAATATTACTATTAAATGATCTTCGAGCGTGATGCCTAATTAAGTACCTTTTATTTAAGTTGACTTGTTTATGAAATGCTTCACGGCGTGGGCATATAAAATGATTAATAAAATATGCATATAAAACAATAATTATAAAACAGAAATTTCAACATAAATTAACATTAATTATAGTTAAATGTAAATCAATAACCAATACAGGAGACCGCTTCTTATTCATAGTTCGGTTTATGAGAGCCCCGTGTGAATTGCTTCTGCATAAACAGTTCATATTATTAAGGTGCATATATATATGCACCTGAACGATACTGTAGGCGATAGAGAGAGGGAGAGAGAGAGGGAGGGAGAGGGAGAGAAGTATCTGCATGCATAAGTATACAGCTGCTTAATATTAATTTTGTCAAATAATAAATTTCTTCAATTTTTACTGTTTTTAAATACATGGTTTTGTTACGTTGTTGCTGAGGACGAGAGTTGAGCCCATACAAAGCTTTTACGTCCACACCCTGATCTCAAGTTTAGGGCAGCTTCTATTTTAAATATCCATTTTAAAATTTCATAATCATTCATTATAAATATTCGTAATATCTATCTATCCATCCATAAGAAAGGATGCAATAAAAGTATTATATATATAATATACGTATGAAAAGTGTGTTTTGGTCTTAAAACATGCTTGCGTCATCTGTTTTATTAAAGTTTGCTTCTTCGTATTACATTCCTCGCATAATCTATTCTTTGAAACGTTTCTAAGTTGGAAATTTAATGCACTTGTTTTCGTTACCTTTGCTGAAAAGGCAGAACAATGCACACAATCTGTTTACGCAATCTTTTCTATGGAACATGAAAAAACATTTGAAAGTGCATTATAGAAGGCCCTTTATATATACATTATTCTCTGAAAATGAAGGATCTTATACTTAACTTAAATCAAATTTCGTAAACAACGATATTATATTACCTTACTCATGTATGGCATGAGGATTAGCAGTTGTGAGACTGGTTTAGTGAAATAAAATCGCTTAGCTTTCTTCGGAAATTTTTCCATAAAAAAACTTTGTTCACAGAAACAACGCGTGTTTTTGAATATTCTGGTATAGAATAGCACCATATGTCGAAATTTATATTTTACCCATGCGTAAACAAGAAAACATGGACTAAAAATTGCCTTTCAAAAGAAGCGCAATGCAGGTTGCAAACGGGTAAAATGAAATCGAACCATTGCTCCTTTAGTAGCGAAGTGAAAGGTAACCCACATTCTCTCTAAATTTGGTTTGAAAGGATTTTAAAGATAATTCGATATCTAAATTTATTAGACCTTTTATTGTCAGGCTAAACAATATGGACATATATATGTCCATATTATCTGATAATTCTATCTCTATGGTATTGTATATTAAGGTTGTTTGGCTTTTTTATGGCGCAAGAGCATCTGGGCTATACTGCGCCATAAGCCATAAGTATGCGCCATAAGTATATTAAGGCCTTCTCTTGATATTTAATGAGCGGTAAAAGAAATGCCTATTATCCCAAGGGGTGAATTTTTCTCAGAATAAGATCTGTTTTCGTTGTAAAAAAAACTAAAAAATTCTCGAGAATTTCTCCTAACAGTGACCGGTTCCCACTTGTTCTGCAAAATTGAGATTTTCCTAACAATGCGATAAACATTTTACATTACATTAAATTTTTGAATTAAAGAAAAACTTTTTTTTGTGAGAAAATCAATATTTTCTTGATATTTTTCTACTTTTCTAATGTTAATGAGATTTTAAATTTGTAAGTTTTGGTTCAAATGAGGAAGTAACTGAAGTATTTCTCCCTTTCGTGATTGCGAAGTATTTTTTTTTGTTGTCCGTGAATTCTCGGAGAAAACAACCCAGACAATAAAGATTTTGAGCAATTCTTTATCAGATTCTTTAGTAATACCTCGATTTTTCTTTCCTACAAATTCTTAGCACAAGTTTTCCAGTTTCAGTGAAGCCGTTTATTTTTTATTTTTAATGTTATAAATATTTCCCCGACAGATAAATTATGAACTAAATTTTAACGTACGTTTTATGTTTAATGATCCATTAAAAAAACATTTTTTCAAATACATTATTTTCAAGAGGCAACGCAAATGAAGAGGCCTACCTTATGATGCTCAGTAAAGTTCAAATAGTATTCAATCAATTTAAATTGCCTTGGTAAATATGTTCCATGACTAGGTTTATTGGATGTTTAGCCGAGCCAAATGTCAATTGAAGAATGCGAAGCTGAATAAACCGTTAATTACAACAGCAATAGCATATTTAAATAATAAATAGAATATTCATGTAATTAGAGAGCGCGTTTCTGTTTGCCATGGACTTAATATGAAAGAGCTGTAATAAACGTAAGAATGCTACGTATTCTGTGCTTCATAATTTTATGACCGACATAGTTTAGATTTTTTTTTCACGTATTTTCAAACTAATACTTATTCAGTATTTGATTTCCGTGATTATAAGTTCATTTTGGCAGAAAAAGATTATACGTTGTTGGTATTTTTGATGCTGATATCAAGGTTTTCGGCATAAAGTTTATTCGGTACTTTCCACAGCTTTTCGTTATCATTCAAGACTTATTTTTGTAAATATGTCGAACTAAGAATTATTTCTGTGCAGAAACAAATTATTTTCAGGAAAATGAGTGTTTTGAGACGGCTAACGTTAGTAGTAGTTGTTGGAAATTTCCGAATGTTTTTGCTGCTCAAGATTATCTGTAAAACTGCCCCCATTTATTTTCGCTTCCAGAGCCTGCAACATTAGTGTATTTTCCATTATCTTCTCTGATTGCTCGGTTGCTAACGCTAGCTTCTTTGCCCCTTCGAAACTCTCATGTCTTCTCTGCAGTACAATTCCCTGTAACTTTAATCTCAGACCCGAAATGAAAATTTGCAATTTTAGATCCTTTACCATCTTTCCCTCAGCTTCGCCCCCGTACATTTCATACTCCAAATCGTCTATTCTTTCTACAAATTCCCTCACTGCCCCCCCCCCTGTTCTTTGCTCACATGACATAAGGGGTCAATTCAAAGAGGTCCTTTCAATGGTCTTAGAATCTTTTTTGAAAACAATTCTAGGAATAATTCCCCGAATTTTGCGTACGCATTTTCCTCCCTTAGTTCGACAGTTGGAGAAAATTTGGCAGGAAATTCCGCAGGACACCAACCGGGATCTTTATTAGTCTATGCCACGTCGTGTGACAACTTGCATCCAGGCCAGAGGTGGACCAACGCCTTATTGATTTCCTCCCTTTGTAATGGTCAAACTCCTCAATGAATCATTCAATTGTTCTGAAATTTTAATCGTTTCTTTTTCTATGTATGTTCTTCACATCCACCAATTTTTATCGCAATCGGACAACCCCTTCTTGGTGCGTCGATTTTTTTTTGTTATAGAGTGTACTTTCTTTTAACATAGTGTATAAACATTGATAGCGATAATCAAAATATATGAAAGAATAGTAAAACAAAAATATGAAGAAATTATACCTATACAGCAAAGACAGGTGTATATAGGATTGTAGCAGGCTGACTCGACGCCGTTTATAGTGAATTGTGACGTTATATATTGGGCATTGTTTAGCGCCTTTGCGTTTATTTATAGGTTAGGTTACATATAGTTGATTGTTGTAAGACTGGATTGCACTTCTTTCTTCTTTGTTCTTCTTGCTCGTGTCGGAGCGAATTATTTGCTCTTGAGTGGACGTAAACGTATTCCACTTAGAGGAAAATGTTGATGTACTAGTGTAATGTTTATAGTGTGTGAAGCTAATGCTAAATTCTAGTCGACTTTTGCAGTATTATGTTTAGCTGCTCGGCTTTGGAATTCTTCACTAGTAACGCCTATCCAATAAAGTTATTGTTACGTTTTTTGGAGCTTTCCCAGTTCAATTCTTGCCTAAATCTTCGTCGTAGAGAACTAGAATCCGTGGTTATCTAAATTACAGGTTATATGGGATATCCGGCTTTACCGATAAATATGGAGTCATATTTAAGCCGCAGATAACTAAAATGTAGTCTACTGATATGGAAGCTCTACAGGATTAAGTGAAGACAAAAGATTAAATTTACCGAACGTTAGAATTAAATTAAACGGAGACAAAATGTTACGAGGGAGTGAAACTCTGGATTTTACTACCACATAAATGTGAAATAATAAGTAACTTGAATTCATTCAAAGCAAAATAAATACGTATTAGGTTGAAACGGGGGGGGGGAGAGAGAGACTAGGACAGGGGATTGTTGTGGGTATGCATATATGTATCATTTTTTACCCAGGTGCAAAGCGGGTAATAATTTCGTATTTTCTCCGGGCTTTTGCATAATATGCCAAATAGATACAGATTAATGTATTAACAACCTATGATGAACTTTCTATCTAAAGCTTAGCATTCAATTAAGCTGCAAGTCATCACATACAAATTATCAAATTACGGGCCGGATGATCAGACACAAAAATAATCAAACTAATTGGCAAATCAAACCTATTTGTTTTTAGATATACTCTAGTACTACAACGTCAACATTGTTCATTCACAGGTGATATCTTTACAATCAGAATCTCCGATAGACGACTTTGGGTAACAAATGGCGCACTCTCGCCCAGTCGACCAGTATTGTCGCTGAAAGAATTGTACAACGACTTATAGTTCTAACAAATAGTGGTAATAACCGAACATCTAACAATATTAAACTATAAAGTTAATCAAAACTTCTAACCTGGGCTAGTAGGCCCAAAACTATCCTGGAACTACTATGAGGTCACTCCTAACGAATAGTCCCATCCTCCGAGTTTTAATAATCGCTTCACAAGAGAGATCTGCAATTATACTTCAAGGAGAGACTCCTACAACTCAATTTCGCCAACTGCTCTATGACCTCAATACTATTACAATTTTGGTTAGTACAACAAAGAAACTTCTATCACAATTACATAAAGGAGTTAGTACAAAATTCTATTTTAAATATCCATGATATCAACCCACAACTTCAGCACAACTATTACACTTAAACTATAATTAAACTTACAGTCATTTTAGTTTCAAATAAGATTGAAAGTACTTGTCTCAAAAGTCATGTCCTTGCTCCTCAACTTGTCGTACTCCGCGGCACAGAATCAGTCCAGCTTGAAACATCCGTAAAATAGGCACAAACTGCCAGATCCGACAGCAATTCAGTAGACTCTATTCGGAACAATTCGGAATAAAAGATACCTTCTATCAGATTTCTTGCTTCTAAGCAACGGCTTATCTCTTTACGACCTCTTCTTGAACGGCTTAACAAAAAAGAGCAGACTATCTTCAGGCCAACAGTTCCCGTACTTCAAAACGACAAGAAGCTTCAACTTAACGAACATAACGAACTTCCACGAGGGTTAGTACTTCTCCGGCAGTGCTGGGTTTTACAATACCTATGATGCACGCAAGCACACCCACTGGCGCGTTCAACCGCTCGAGCTCTAATCGTTACATGCTTACTGGAAACGTTAGTAAGTGCACTTGCGTCAATACAACTACTAAACAGCAACTTTACACTGTTTGGTGACGTCACATTCACCACAAAATTAAGCAATTCTATTTACATTTTGTCGATGGGTGAGTCTCGGAATGCCCAGTTGGTTTCTCATTTTGCAGTAATGGAAAATTTCCATTACAAACCTTGAAGTAACAAACGAATTACTGATTTTTTTTATATAGCTAGGCAATCAAGTATTTATTATTATGGATTCCTTTGTCAAATTAATATACACGGTACTAATCGAAGAATGTAGAGAATAAATACGTAGAGTTCACTATCATTAATTCATTTTTATGATTCAAAAGAATCTTTTTATTTGATATATAAATAAATGTCTGAAGAGAAAGGAATTGCTGCGCACACCCAATCTCAACTCAAACCAGCGGCTTGGGTTTGCATATTAACTCTTTGACTTCTTTAATTAACGAGTTCTCCCATTATGGCAGCGGTCCCAAATTAGTGATACCCTCACCCCCAGGGGGTGCGATAAAGAGTAGTTTATATCTTTGAGTTATGAGTCATAACTAGTCATTACTTAGTGCAGGGGTCTTCAACCCGCGGCCCGCCAACATGTTTTTTGCGGCCCGATAGCTCATGAAAAAATACGAATTGTTTCACAAAAAGAATACACTCCTTACTCCCTGTGAGTCTTAAGTCTATGTATTGTATTTTATTCTGTTCATATATTTGCATTTAGTAATAAATACCTTAAAACATTAGAGAAATAAACACGCTGTCTTCCCTCAATCGTGTTTTACTTTAATTTTCCAGCGCATAGGGTCATTAAAGATAGTTTTATTGATTTGCAGTGCAACAGTGATTTTAAAACAAAATTCAACTTATGACTCATTGAATTCTATTCTAAATAAATCGATAAGAACATCTTCCCAACCATCCGACTGCATGCTCCGAAAACGATATCACTATTCGGGAACATACACGTCTGCGAACAACTCTTTTCAAGAATGAAGTTAGTAAAATCAAAAATTAGGACCAGAATAACTGACATCTAAAAAGCACTTTTAGGGTTGCAACGTCAAAAATAAGACCTGACAAGGTTGTTAAAAATAAACAGTGCTATAAATCTCACTAAAAGGTTTGATTTCGCTTTATATATTAATAACTAAAAGTATTGTAAATGTTTTTTGCTTCCATACGTATTTTATATTGTTATATATGTATATTCAGTTTCCAGGATGGATCTAACTATTTTCGAGGGGGGCAACCAGTATAGTGATCTAAAAAAAAAAAATCGGCAACAAAAGCGAATCCACGGGTACCACCTCCCCCCTACGCCCAAGGCCTGATCACCTCAAAGGCGTCCAAAGCCTAGGCTTTGGGACTATATTCTATTCTGAGCATGTGCGTGGACCACGCACATGCGCAGAAGGATTGTTCACCGTGCAGTTCCCACTCCTGCTAGAGTCTAGTCCCAAAGCCCGGGCTTTGGACGCCTTTGCACCCAAATCATCAGCCTTTGTTCAGTCCTAATATTGCTGATACAGTAGTGCGGCCCGCGGGCCTGCAAGAATAAGCAAAATTGACCCTTGGATTGAAAAAGGTTGAAGATCCCTGACTTAGTGCGTCGTTTAGATTTTTTTTTTGAATACATTCGAATATAATTGTACTCAATTTATATTTATATTTTATGCAATAAATTAAAGTTTTTCAATTTGCTCACACATAGTATTATGTGAGGTTAAACTAATAGAAATTGGACTCCTCCATCTTCAAAGGCATACTACTTTCATAGAGAGTGCGATCACTGATCAAATATTTCCTAGGGGTGTGAGGGCTAAAAAAAAGTTAGGAAATTCTGTCCTGTACACAGAAAAAGTTTCAATAATCACTGTAATAAGTAGCTTAATGGTTAAAACTCTGGGACGTAAATTCAATGATCGTTGGTTCGAATCCTGGTTGAGTATGTGCGTAAAACAAATCCTTTCTCTTCAGAAACTTATATATAAAAAAATAAAACTTACGATTCGAATAATGAAAGAGGATTCAGCGAAATTAATTAACAACGATCTTTAATTATGGAGCTTCCCTTTGATACTGTGGATTTCATGTTTTCTTTCCAGGGTTGTGAATGCTTTCGTCTATTACGCTCTCACATACAATACAAATGATTTAGGCGGTGATCCTAATTTGACATTTTTCTTGTCCGGGGCCGTAGAATTTCCGGGCTTCATTTTCATGCTCGTCGCCGCCAAAAAGTCTGGTCGGAGGACTTCTATTTTGGGTGGAATGGCCATCACAGCTCTTTTCTGCATCCTCATCATTCCACTTTCACAAGGTATATCTTTTAGAAGTAAAATGTCTAATAATTTGTATATACATAGCAAAATCCGATTATTTGAATTCCTGTTATCCGAAAAGTCTCGAAATGAATAATTTTTTATGTGAAAAATAAAATCCCCCAACTCAGTGGCGGCTGGTGGTTTATTGAAATGGGGATCCACTGGTGACGCAGTTAATACCTTTGTTCTCAGGGAAAACTAAGATTCTGGCGCTCCTCTTGCATGGCACCCACTCCTCTACTGACTTCCCTACCAACATCCATGCCATGGCGCTCAAAGCTCGTGCCCATCTGCCCCTCTCTATAATTGCGGCCCTGGGTTTACAATACATAAATCACGGAAACAAATTTTCACAGGTCAACAAAACCTACAGATTAAAATATATTGTGTTTTCTTGGCATAAGATTGAACGAACTTGTAATGCAACTTAAAAAATGCACTGTCAAGCTGTTGACGAATATCAATTTTTCCAAGCAAACAGAATTCTAATGTGGAGTTTAAATGTGACTGAGTATGTGTGCGAGTATTCATGTTCCTTTATTTGCTGAGTCAGATGTGACAAATCAGCGACACCGTTATTAACTCACTGAACACCACAAATCCATAGATTTTTCTCATAATTCGGGGTTGAATTCAAGTTTTGAAATCCTTATTTGATTATCCTTTATTTGATTTATATCCTTATTATTATATCCTTTATTTGATTTTGTCACCTGGATAAGGTCAAGCCTATTATTGGTCTAAGAAGTTTCATTACTAATTTCTTTCCAGCGGCAACTTTGAAAATGTAATTGCTTCAGTTCCTAGACATCTATTTTGTTAAATGCCATCTGGTTTATACACGTAATAATAAAACTAACCATAATAGTTAATTAAACGAAAGCAAATTAACCGAATGCACTATCAAATGAAGTGGGAGCCCGGCTGAAAAAGAAACTCAATAAAGTCAATTGCGTTCTATTTCCCGCACAACTGAGACTGCACGAACGGTAGTGCCATAAGCGGCGAATATCCGACATCCTCCAATGCCTTCAGTACTAAACTATTTTTCAAGGTCAGTTTTTCCCATCGCACGTGCGACAGAATTGACGCTCCGTTCCTTGCATCCCGGTTAATAAGGTTACCAATTAAATAAAGTAATAATTGACTTACACGTAATAAATTTCGTATTTTATACTATTACAGTTTCATATTGTGTATTTGATATTTTATTTTACTTAACTTGTTATATCTTATTTTCTTCATAATTTCTCTTCAAGGATTCACGTGCTCATGTGTACAAATGAAGGAGCCGCCACTGTATTTACTTTGATCGTCGTGTATACAGGGCTGGGCTGAAAAATTTTCGTATTTGAGACAAAGGTGTAAAATGGCGCCCTCAGAGAAAGTATTAATTTATAATACTTAACTAAAATATGTGTGTGCGTGTCTGTCTGTATGTATGTGTACGTACATACGCACGCATCCATGCAATTGTTTGATACACTTTTCTTGGTGTGGCCCTGCATACGCACTTTGCTTATGAGAAGTAATTCCCCCCCCCTCCCTGCTTGGTTTGGTATCTTCTAGAAGTTGCCTTGTCAAACTACCTGAAAATGACAGCATACCAGTGACCGTTGCTTTCTGTTGTCTTTCACTACATCGAAGTGCTTGCTCTAGGATCTTTGTAACTTAAGTATGTGCAATCTCCATGTTCTCTGTTTCCCCGTGCGCGTTTTGAGCAGCAGTATCGTCTTGATGCATTGCACCATTTCATCATCTGTTAAGTTATATTCATCAGCATTTAATCCCAGCCAGGTTTTAATCTAAGCTTTTGTTATTTCCGCTGTTGAATATTTCTTTGTATTATTACAAATATTGATATCTTATCGACGCCGTTTGAACATTGTACTCTGCGATGCAAGGCCACATACTTCATAGGAATCCCCAGTTTCCAATGAATCTGAATCTGTATTACCTGGGAACTAAATTTCAGTATGCAGAAACACGGTATGCATTCCACACTACCATTGAAATCGAACCCAGGTTACGATAGATGAATGATTTATCGCTATGCCATTGTAGTAGCACTGTGTTAAACGATTCAGCATGTGTTAATTCAGGCCCCGTAATATACCTCCTTAAAAATGTTACGAACACCCTGTAAAATTTTATGAACCCCTTTTAGAGAATACCCTGTATATCCTTATATTCAACCATCGCTCACTGTTGGAGAAAGAGTTTTTCTTGTAGTTTCAACCTGCTTTTTGATCTTACCAGCCTAATTGATGTCATGGCGCTCCCTTGAACACTGGTGGTCTTCTGGTAACCAGTCAACAATTTTAGCTGTTGTCTGTAGCTGAATAATTCTGGAGTACGCATGGTTCATTTCGGTGGAAGCTATTTATTGTACCTTTGTAGTACATATGCTGCAAACTCTTATCAAATTCTCATTAACATGAAGGCTTTCCCCAATCCCTAAATATGAATGATTTTCAATATTTTAATTCCTTCGTTTTCTAAATTTTATTAGACCTATGATAGCGTGGAAGTAAAGCGTTTGTCCACGGAACTTTGAATCAGATTTTGATTCTAATGGTACCGTGTCTTTTTTTTTTCTCCTCAGGATTTAGTTCACTGGGAGACAAAGGATGGGTTCTTCGGAAAGCTGTAGGTTGTGATGCAATATGACCTAACATCTTTGCATCGTCAAATATAAACAGCAATTTTTAAATTTCTTCCATTTAGTTCATAGAAGAGACCTAAAATTTCAATATTTCGATTGAAAGCCTTCATTATTAAGGATTTAATCATTAATATTGGTGGGAAAAAAACCAAAAAAACACTTTTTATGGCATAGTGACCTCTTTCCCTATTTTCGTGATAAAATCGAAAAAACTGATTGGCAATAAGTGATCAACAAAGAGCTTGTTAAAATGGAAGACTCATCAGGCATACTAAAGCCAGCATAATAACGACATATAATGAGGACGGTAATATGGCCCTGAGTCCAAATTGAACCGGGTTATCTTCTAACTTTTGACTTTTTATATTTTACCCTTAACATACCACAGCTTTCCGTCGAATTTCTTTAATCGACTCCAAGGCGACTGAATTAACATTGTGATTTTTAATGTAATTTTCTTGGGTCTGTGTGTCTGTGCAATCTCTTCTTTCTGGTTTGATTATAAAAAAAAGGAAGGAAAGGTGGGGGGGTAGGATAAGGAAGAAAAGAGAGGTAAGGGGAAAGGGGTGGGGGAGGAGTGGAAAAAGAGGGGAGGGGAAGAAATTGAGGAGGAAAGGAAAGGGGAGAAAGAGGGGGGAAAGGGAAGGAAAAAATTTTGGGGATTAGATGGATGTGGGAAAAATGATGGGAAGGAAAAGGGGAAGGGATAAATGAATAAGTGGGAAAGGGGAAAAAAGTGGTAAATAAGGGGTTTAAGAGGAAAATGGGAAGGGGGAAAGGGGAAGGAAAAGGGAAATTGGGGTGGGGAATGTTTGGAAAGGCGAAAGAAATGGAAAAGGGGAAGAAAAGGAAAAAAAAGGAGGAAAGGGGGAAAAACGGGTAGGAAAATGTGGGAGGGAAAGAAAGCGGGGAATTTGGAAGAGGGGAAGATATTGTTCCTGTGTTATACTGAATTTGATATATTTAACCAAATTTTTACGTTTTGTATCTTTTTTGAGTTCCTGTTTTTATGTTGAACATTTTTTATAGTGTTCAATATTGGCTGTATTTTCGTCTTGTCATGTGTTTGTCATGTCTAGGGAAAGGATTTTTTTTTTTGAGATTATCATCGTCAACACAGAGGGGCAGCACCGGCTTGGTCAAACTCACGTTTTTTATGGTTCTGCCCTGGCAAGGTATCAGTCATATTATGCATTCAGATCTCTGATTCTAGATGATTGTATATGACATCGAGCCGAATTTGTTTGAACAAAATAAAACACAAAAATAAATGAATATCCAAAAATATATTGTATTCTATTTGAATTTGTTTTTTTCCCTTCCTTTTCAGCAATTTTTTATAAATTTCTTATTGCAGATGTGAACTGGTTGATCATCAGTTTTGCCATGGTTGCTAAACTATTCATATCCGTGACGTTTGGATTGTTATATTTGTATACAGCCGAAATATTTCCAACTGTCATTAGGAACATGGCGTTCGGTACTTGCTCAGCATTCGCCAGGATTGGATCAATCTCGGCACCGTTTGCTCGAGAATTAGGCAAGGTGAGTTATAGTTGGGTTCCAAACGCTCTCAACGGAGGTTTGGCTCTTAGTGCCGGACTCCTTGTCCTGTTTCTCCCGGAAACTAAAGACAAGAAGATCCCGGATACTCTTGAAGAACTAGAATGCTTCATGGATGATGCTTATGAAAAGGAATATAAAGTCATGGAGGATTTTGTGAACGGTGTGAGGACTTCTAAAAAAATTAAGAAAGGCGGTAACCATATTTATACACGAATCGGTTGATTTTGAAATAAAAATGAAAACAAACATTTGGTTATAGATATTTGTGGACACATTTACAACGACTTTGAAAGATGAAACCGTTGTTTTATTTTTTCGATCAGGTCAGGGGGCGTAACGATTAAAAAAATTAAGGGGGCGGGCTTTAAAAATAATATGTGATTGGGCGTTGGAAAGAAAAAAGGTGTCTTGATAACCAATGGGAGGGTTTAAGTCCCTAAGGCCCACTCCTTTTCCTACTCTACTGTTTCAAATATACAGTGGCGCAACCAGAAATCTTTTCTTGGAGGGGGGGTTTTAGGTCTGACTTAAAAGATCAATCGCTATGTTTTATATATATATATAAACTTTTACTACTTTTCTGGGGTTAGACTTTAATCCAGGGGGTGTCATTTAGGGTGGGAAGAGGGGCGTTCCCCTCTTCCCACCCCCTAGAATCCCAAATTACTGCGTTTTTCAATAATTTTCTGTGTTTTAAAGCTCTTTTATGCGCTTTTTGGTCTGAAATGACGCCCCTGGTTGTTAGACTTGGTGGCCTAGACGTTACCATTTGCTACATTAATGTACTTTGTTTTTCCTTACTTACCTAAGGTATGTCCTAAAAATCTTGCCCTTCCCCCAGGTAAAGCCTGAAATGACGCCCCTGCTTTAATCAAATTACTTTTTTTCTATTCGTCTTTAAATGTTTGTTTTGTTGTTTAGAGTCTCAAAGCTATATATTTGGCTATCTGAGACGGATGGATCTTTAAAACTTACATTCAAGTAAAAATAAAAAATGACATTCTCTACGAAAATTAACAACAGCTCTAAATACAGGAATCATACGTTTTATACATCAAGGATTTTACATCAAAATTTGGAATATTATCTCAGACAAATATTTTTAGTGGAATATTTAGCAACGGAGTACACGATTGAAATATAAACTTGTAAGGAGTTTGGAGCAAACTAATTTCACAACATAGCTATGCATTACCCATTTAACGTTAGCATAGGGGGTGGATTAGAATTTAATTTACAAAACTATATAGTTAAAAATCATGAAAATGTAAATAAACACTAATTTAAACATACAAGAGGCAAGGTACTACACATACACGCTTTGGGCGCGTGTCTACTTTGAGAGAACGGAGTTCGAAAACCAAAACATTATCACCCATCTATGATTCTTTAATTGCCCGAATGCCCAGAAAATTTCTCAGAAAGAAATTATTATTTATATTTAATATCTTTGACTGCTGTGCTACAAAGGCAGGGCTGGAACATGAGTCCCAAGACCTAGGCCCGCTTGGCGGAAGTGGGGACGATTAATTAAATTAAAAGAACAAAGTATTATGTACAGTGTGTATTAAATTCGCCAGTAGTTCTCTAGAGTTCCTAATGCATTCCTTTGGGTGTTCTTCCGTATTCAATTTCTTATGCTACAAGGTTATTTCTGCCTATCATTTCGGATTGACCGGATTTCATTGCAACATTTTTGCAGCCACCGTAAAGCTATGAGATTTTTACTGTCAAGAGTAGCATTTTTTACTGTCGAAGGATTAAATTTGAAAATGCCATGGTCTTTGTGCGAAATAAATCTTTCGTTAAGATGGGTGATAAATGAATCTATGAATGGTATGAATGTAGCTCTTCTGTAATACTCTTCGCATTATTGGATTTGATGTTTATCGCATTGTTTGGCAATGAAGTTGTTCGTAGCACGTTTATGGTCACACCTGCTTTTGTACGCGAAAGTGACACAATTAAACATGTCTTTGAATTCTTTTCTCGGCGTCTTCCTGCAAAGTACTAAAAGTATTAATGACACGGTCGCACTTCTCTCAACAGCTTGAATTAAATCAAAATTTTTCGAAGCTTTGTAGGTATTTACTTACTGGCAAACTAAATTCGAACGATCGATTAATTGGAACGCGATTTCCGAAAAAAATAAAAAGGCCCGTTTTGGGCCAAATAATGCTCCTATCGTTCTGAAATCGATATTTTTGGAACACTCGCACTGAGCTGGTTCGTATACACCCAACTTTGGAACAAAATGAGGCAAAAGAAATTTTCGAAAATTTTCCATACTTTCATATGCAATTTTTTTCGATTTTCGAAAAAATTTAAAAGGCCCGTTTTGGGCCAAATAATGCTCCTATCGTTCTGAAATCGATATTTTTGGAACACTCAGAGTGCGCTGGTTCGTATAAACCCAACTTTGGAACAAAATGATGTACTCGAAATTTGCGAAAATTTTCCATACGATTTTCCCTGCGATTTGTTGCGATTTTCGATAATAATGTCCATTTAGTAACAAGTTCAAAAACAAGTAAAAAATATTAGATATAAATTAAAAATTTCTTATAATTATTATGAATTGATGGGTCGCTGTTCTAGCAAATTTAGAAGCCAATGTTGTGAACGAAATTTTAAAACTCATTTCTAGTATCTCAGGTTTTGTGGACACAGGCGAGTTTTATGTTTTTTAATATTCAAATTCAATGTTTATCTAAATGAAAAACTAACAAGAGGGATCGTACATAAGTAATTCGAGGAATAGGTAATTTGAAAACAAAAACTTACGCCAAATTATTTTTTATCAAATTATTTTTTCATAAAATTTTAAGTGAATGACAAAAAATAAAGAAGTTTGCTGTCAATGACGTTACGAAATTATTAATGAGCCTTTAAATCCATAATAAAATACTATTTTTCAGTTGTTGTGTAACTGAAATTTTAGTTTGATGAATTTAAGAAAGAAGAGGAAACAACACACGCATACCACATAGTATAAACTCTTTATTGTTTCATGAAAAAAAGCTACATATTACATTTATAAAAGGGCAAAACAATTACAGAACAAAATGCCTAAACTTCGCATCTCAGTTTTGAAATTTGAACAAACTTAGAAGAATTATGACAACTTGTTGTTTGTAAGTAAATATAGATAGCATAGCATTATGAATATCGAACTTGGATTATCTTACACATTGAATTTTGTGTAACTTACGTATTGAGTTTTGATTAACTTACACATTGAGTTTTGATTAACTTAGACCTTGAGCTTTGATTAACCAGTATACTGTAATAACATTGGTAATTCGATTACAAAAAATATCAAATAACATATAATATAATGTTCAATGTTTTTGCTCCATTTTTGTGGAGCAGCAGTTTTGCTACTGATTTTTTATCCAGTATGAACAATATGTTCTGATAAATGCATTCACTATTACTTTTTGGTTTTCAACTGTCCTATTGAAAATATCGGATCATCTGCCGGTATAGGAATTAAATTTTTATCCACTTTTTGCAATTCCGTGTTTTGCAATTGAGCCTCATGTTTAAGAAATGTATCCAATTCCTCACTTATAAAAACACTTTCGTTAATTTTGATCTTCATAATTTTTTCAACAGGGATGCTTTCATTTGTCTCCATTGAAGTGATGGATACTTTTGAAATGGGCGGTTCTTTTAAAATGGGAGGTACTGTTGAAAGAGAAGACACTTTTAAAACAGAAGGTTCATTCAAAACAGGTGTTTCTTTTAAAGTAGAGGACGTTTTTAACGAAGAAGGGCCATTCAAACTAGGATTACTTATTAATTGGGGAACTAGTGAATTGGAAACAGGAGTCTTTTTAAAACTAAAAGGAAATTTTAAAATGGGACGTCCCTTTAATGTGGGAGATCCTTTTAAAGGGAGAGGGTTTTTTAAAGTAGGCGGATTTCTTAAAATACAAGACTTCACTCTTTTAGCATTTTTCAAATCTCCAATGGAAAGTTCTTTTAAGATGACTTTGGGCTGGAAGGCAGGCAGAGATTTAAAACGTTCTGTATTGGTTGTAGTATAAAAGTTGGAGCTTGAGGCAATTGTAGGTATACAACTCTGCTGATCTTCTATTTTCTCTTGAGACGCGCTTACATATGAAGGCATTTGTAATGGAATATTGGCCACATTGGTAACATCTGCATCGTAATTATCGGTGTGAATATATGATACCGTCAACTTGGAAGTGTTCCGTTGAAGTATCTCAGGAGTGTCCGGTGGTAATATTCGTTCTTCAAGTGGAATGGGTTCAAGGGGCACCTCTTCCTCATCTGATGATAGCTCAATCAATGGACAATTGTCTTCATCCGAAAGATCGGTGAGATCAATAAACAAAGGCTTAACTTGCGGCTTAACCACACTCGTTCCTCTTACATATTTGCAAAGGCAATTTTTCTTTTGTCGCGAGGAAAATGCACCATTGCGTTTACGAGAACTTTGCGAAGCAACGGCTTTCCTTTTGGGAACCCCAACTCGAATTTGCGGAGTGCTAGAACTAACTCTATCAGATGATGAAGTGTCTTTAGCAAACGGGTAACACCTGAATCGTCCATTTATTTGGAATGAATCTTCCAGTGGCTTTGATTGCCGATTTACGTAGGTAAATAGGTCTGGTCCTGTGACACTGCTGAAGAATTCTTGTTGCCTACGAAGCGGTATTTCGACACACGAAGATTCATGACTAAGTGATTGAAAATTTGGATTCATGTTTCTTTGCGAAATTACTTATGGCAAAGCTAAACGTTCAATTTTCGTTATGTAATGGAAAATTATTTCAGAACGTTCCTTTAAGCCAAACGTTGCTTCTGATGCATTTGTATTCACATCAGTGAAAAATGGAAAGAGCACTTGTAAGGTTCACACATCTAAAATGAAAAAATAATATCGTAAGGAAACTAAGCGGGTTAAGTATTACCAAAATCTACAATGAAACAGGCATCTGTAAAATTGCAATAAAAAAATTCATATATGTTCTGGCATAAATATAATAATTTTACAGATGCAGAGTACAAAGTAAAATCCGTATTCGTTCAAACAACTTTTAAATAAAGGCCCGTAGATCTATAAAAGTATGGTATAGTAGGTACAAGTATGGTAAAGTGGTTGGACCGATCGGTGGGGATTGACGGC
>QLNU02015003.1:63787540-63799763 GCA_006491805.2 Dysdera silvatica | reverse complement strand
CATATATATCCGAACGAATACATAGTGTACTTTCCGCAATCTGACGATGGGCGGCGAACTTTAATTGGCCGTTATTATTGATATTCGTAATTCTAATATTCAAACATGCGTTTTATCTATGGAAACATGAATTTTATTATTATTATATATGTTACGAGAATTTTACTCCACGAAATATGCAGTCTTCTATTTAGTACACTGGCGCACATAATGCTATTTTCTAATGATTAGTTGATGCTTATAAACCTCGCAATTTAAATTTTTCTGCATCTCTTAGTTTCCGAGTTAGGTGTCAACTTTTACATTTCGACATGGAGAGCGCAGCCGCTGATCCAGGGGCGGCTTAAGGGCCGGGGGACCCAGGCAGCCGCCCGGGTACCGTTTGGATGAGGGTGCCGAACTCGTCAAGTTTAATTTTATTAAATTGACCCAATAGTAAAAAATCTCTTTAAAAAGAGACAAGTTTAGAGAAATTTTTAGAGACATCTTTAGAGAAATTCTTTCAGACTTTTGGCCACTTTTATAGGGTATATGGCTCACTGTGATTCTGTGAAAGTCTTCTGATTTCTCTGGAGGGGGCGCCAAAAAGCAATCTGTGTCAGGCCGCCCGGATTCAAAATCAACCTCGGGCCGCCCCGCGACGTTGATCTCATTTGATCAGGCATAACCGCTTTACTACAGGTACACCTAATTTGTGTGTACAGCTTTACTGATCTTCGTTTGAAAGTTATTTGGTTATTAAAGACTTCGCATCCTGTACATCCAATGTTTATGTGAATTGAAGAAATAAATACTTTGGAATCCATACAAAATAGTAATGTGGGTGGTATTTTTTTTTTGGCAAGTAATACATTTACTTTTGGGATATAATAAAGAGGTGCGGGGGGGGAAATTATTATAGTCAGAGGCATAGCGTGGGTTGCCAGCGCTCGGGGCAAATTAAGTATTGCGCCAGCTAAAACCCGTTAAATTATTAATTAAAATTATTATGATAATTTAATTAAATCTATATGATTAATCAATCTCATAAATCAGTTGCTGACAATTAAAATTTAATTATTAATACAATAATGATGATGATAACAATACATTAAATATCATACCATCGTTGGCACTGACAATACACATTAATACTTTTAGTTTGCCAATACTAAGCAACTGGAAAAAAAGTACAAAGTTCAAATTGATTTTACTTATGAATAAATCTTCAATATTGAAGAAACTATTACATTAGAAAATAAAAGTAAATATTTTTTTGCTTAGTTTCTTTAGTAACGGTCTATAAAAATAAATAAAATTATTTTTATCACTGATTTGAGCGAGGATGTTTTATGCAGTTTTTACTACTAGATGGCGCCACGCTATACCATTAAAAAAAGCAAAATTGTGTTCTTAATAATAAGCACGGCTGGCCCCAGAATTCTATGCAAGGGCCCAAGGGGGTGAGTCTAGGAAAAATTCCAATTGAATAATGTTGTTGGACTACAGTTTCTTGTGGATTCAGTCCTTTTTTCCCTTTTTTTTCATAAACCAAGGGGGTGCAAGTGCACGCCTTCCACACCCTACAGGGAGCCCATGATGGGCGGATTTACTATTTTCGCACCCCTATTTTTTGTATGGACAATGAAAATGTTGAAAAACAAAGACATAAATTGAAACATGAATATTAAACGATGTTAACTTATATTGCAGTATTATTTCGTTTGATATACAAAAAAACCTCGGTTGTTATGATTTGTAATTGCATGGAAAATTTAGAATATTGAGCTAATAAATTCGATTTATAAGTATTTGAAAAAAAAAAAGAAAGTTTTTAGACATATTTTTATTTTTTATTTTGCAATTGTAAATTTTATTATTATATAATATACATCATATATTATTTATTAATATATAATTTATTCATTATATAATTTATTAATATGCATTTATTAATTATACAATGAATATAATTACATAATTAATAATATAATAATATTCTATAGTATTAGTACAATTAGTATATATATATATATATATAGTTTTATATAATTAATTATACAATTAGTACAGTAATTATCATCTATTTGGTAGATTGCGTTTACGTCGACAAACAAGGGAGTTAATACCTGACGCTAGTACTACTATATTTCCGAATTTCTGATCTGTTGTCAGAAACGTCTCCAACGACGCCGTGGCTGCATTTAATTTTCCGATTGAAATGTACGATGCTGAGGACATGGATACTTATATGAGTACTTTTGTGTGTGTGTGGGGTGGGTGGTGGGTGCTGAGAAATATTATTACCTCCTTCTCATAGCTGTCAAACATTTTAGTGAATGTACAAGATACTAAAATGCTACAAAAATAATTGATACTGCTTGACAATTAGTAATGAGCTAAAAAGTACCTTATTTTAAAATGTGACTGTAAAACCTTTGAAACTAAATGCATAGCAGAACCTTGCAAATAAAATTTTTGAAAGACTAGGGAGGTTCGAGCACCCCCTTCATTTAAAAAATTTATAATTTCCGAAGCTTCGACAAAACTGATCTATTTTCCGTATATTGTTGTGCGCTCCCACAAACAAATGCTACTTGTTCACTTTGCAGACTTTCTTAACTGTTGCCACTTAGAATAGCAAGAAAAGCAAACTTAAAAAGTTCAATTTCTAAAATTGGCAAAATGCCAAATTGTTTCCTTTTATAAGATGTTTTGCACATGTGTATAATTTTACTTTCAATATCTGGCAACAAATACATTGTATAATTATAACTTTACTTGTTGCATTCGGCAACAGTTTGTAACGGTGTTTCGAATTCTAAACTAATAACTATTTTTCCGTTTACAATCGACGTGTTCACACGTGCTACGTAGGCTCCGCCAAAACGGCGTACTAAATATATCTAACGTTGTATTTTAATTAATTTATCTTCTGGCATTTATTAATGAATTATTCTAAACATTTAAAGTATTAATAAATATGATTTTAACTAGATGGAATTACTACATTTCTTCAATACTTATTTCTGCACTGTATGTTTCATTACCGCGGTGTTTTCGTTGACACAATTAATCGCAATAATCGGGGTTTTCCTATATAATAAATCAAATTCAATGTTACTGAAATAAATTTTAATTTTAGCAAAAAATAAATAAAAGCCCATTAAACACTGGTATTTAAATGGAAAACATGACGTCTAGCTTTCTTCTCGGCAAAACATCTGATTATGTCATCCTATGATACTGATTTTGTTATATCAGTCTCAATACATAAAATTGCTAATGAATTCGATCTGTCTTCACACGTAGTTGATCGCAGGTAGTTTTTAATTCTCTTAAAGCAAAAAAAAAAAAAACGTTCTGCAGAACAGTTTGAGGCTGCCATACTCATGAATATTACAAATGCAATATCAACGTTAAAATATGCATCATGAAGGCTGTTTCGCGTGCATCTGTTACGTGCGCGCACACACACACACATTTATACATATATTCTCTTTCCATCCCCAGCACGACCCGCACATCAATCAACTTAAATTACCCCATCAACTCATAGGATGATTCGTTTTGCCAGTACATTTGCCTGTTGCTATATATACAAACTATACTGCTGATCTCTAATAGGTTTCTTTTTGCTAGGCGGTCTGCGGTTTTTGAGTTTAACTACGCCCTGAGTTTACTATACTAGAATTTACAAGCCCCTAATCAGATTTGCCGCTTTATGGGAATGTCACGGTTTATTTTAGCCTGACTCTGACGCCTAAACCCATAAAACTTTGTCTGGTTTTTTCTTTGAATACCTATGTTTAATTTGTATAAATTCATAGAATGTAATTGGCAAACTAATATTCTCCTATAATAATGCGTTAATATCCACACAAAATGATTTAAAGAACAATGTAATTCAATATGGCTGACGAGCACGCCATAACAAATTAGGGATACAGATGACTAACAGAAAACTAAAAGTAGTGTTGCTATCGCGTAAATTCAGGACCAAAGAAACAAAAATCTACGAGAGTAATTTCAAAAAGTGATGAAATCTTATCCTCTTTTCCAAGTTAAAAATCTATTCTCGCTATTTTAGAACCATCTCTCTCTCTCTGTGTGTAACTACGTTTTGAAACTTTTTGCTTAATTTTCTTATGCACTTTTGGGCAACCACAATAGAAAGGCTAAGTGTTCGCTTAGCAGGCTTTATTAACTGTTGCCACTGATAATAGCAAGAAAATAAATCTTACTAAGTTCAATTGCTAAAATTGGCAAAATGCCAAATTGTTTCCTTTTATCTGATGTTTTCCATATGTACCTACTTTTAGTTTACGTATCTGGCAACGTATATTGTATAATTGAATCGATCATTTTGAAAAGGGGTCATATTTCATTGTTTTCCTATGGAGTTGACCCCTTTTCAAAATGACCGATTCAATTATAATTTCATTCTTTATATTTGGCAACAGTACGTGCAATTGTTTTCCGAATTCTAAAATCAAATCAGTCTTCCGTTTACCATCAAAGCGTGCGCACGTAATTATCGGCGGCTCCACCAAAAAGGTGTATTAAATTGTTTTAGCTATGTATTCGAACTAATTTGTCTTTTGGCGAATTATTTAATTAACCTAAAACTGGATGAATTACTGCAGTTTTTCAATACTTATAACTGCGCACTAATCAGTAGGGTTGCGGACTATATTCCTTGAGGAATATCAAGTATATAACACTTCACTTTGTGGGAGTGAAGTGTTGTGAGTTAAGTTTAAGTGGGCTTCTTAAACTTTTGCCACTGAATTTAAGAAACTGTGCAACTTCGTTGGTTATTTTTGGATTTTTATATTGTCATTTTTACAATTATAAACAGTAACAGTGGACGTAATTATTAACTCGATTGCTTTATGTTATCATCATTTTATTTCTTGAAATCGGCAACAGAATTTTTGTTTAATGTGGAATTCTTTCTAGAAAGTGATTGAATGCATAGAACTGTCTCTGTCCTGCAGTGTGCACGGACTAACAGTTTGGTAACTGCTTCCATCAACGCAGAGTTTTCAAAACTATTGGGAGCCCAAACACATATTTTGTGTATGTATACGTTACAGTATATTTAAAATTGTAATTTATTTAAATTATTGGGTGACTCGGACCCCACGGGCCCATATATACAATGTACGTTGCCAGATACGTAAAGTAAAAGCAGGTACATATGGAAAACATCAGATAAAAGGAAACAATTTGACATTTTGCCAATTTTAGCAACTGAACTTAGTAAGATTTATTTTCTTGCTATTATCAGTGGCAACAGTTAATAAAAAAGCCTGCTAAGCGAATACATAGCCTTTCTATTGCGGTTACCCAAAAGTGCATAAGAAAATTAAGCAAAAAAGTTTCAAAACGTAGTCACACACACACACACACACAGAGAGATGGTTCTAAAATAGCGAGAATAGATCTTTAACTTGGAAAAGAGGATAAGATTTCATCACTTTTTGAAATTACTTCCGTAAATTTTTGTTTCTTTGGTCCTGAATTTACGCGGTAGTGACACTACTTTTAGTTTCCTGTTAGTCATCTGTATCCCTAATTTGTTATGGCGTGCTTGTCAGCCATATTTGAATTAATTACAGTGTTCTTTAAATCATTTTGTGTGGATATTAACGTATTATTACAGGAGAATATTAGTTTGCCAAATATATTCTGTGTATTTGTACAAAGTAAGCATGGGTAGACAAAGAAAAAGCCAGACGACGTTTTATGGGTTTAGGCGCCAGAGCCAGGCTAAAATAAACCATGGAAATCCCATAAAATGTCAACTTTGATTAGGGGCTTGTAAATTCTGGTATCGTAAACTCAGGGCGTAGTTAAACTCAAAAACAGTAGACCGCCCCGCGAAAGGAAACCTATCAGAGATCAGCAGTATGGTTTGCATAGATAGCAACAGCCAATGTACTGTCAAAACGAATAATCCTGTGAGTGGATTGTGTAATTTAATTTCATTGACTTGAGGGTCGTGCTGGGGATAGTAAGAGAAGAAAATAGAAGAGAAGAGCGGGAGCAGCGTACGGAAAAGGACGTCTCAACTTAACGTTGAACTTGGAGTTCGGTCGGAGACTTCAAGGCAAGCAAAGTTGCAGGTGGGAAGACTCACAACCTTCCTACTTGAAAGTATCGCACGGGCTCCACTTGGAAAGTTTTTATTAAAGCTCCAAAAATTCTCGATTCGCTCACGAGCTACAAAATCATACGCCACAGCTGCGTAGAGTTATATTCATCGCCACTGCAGAGTGAAGAATTCCGGCTGACTATAATTATTCATCGTTGATTTTCGCATCAGCAAATCCCGATGTTTGTCCAAAAAATACGTAGAGTCCCACTGAACTGATGCAGCAGCATCCTGTCTGTTCATCGTTGTTTTCAGCACCAGCAGAGCCTGACGTTTGTCCTTAAAATACTCCCAGTCCTACTGAACCGACGCAGCAGCATCCCGGCTGTTCATCGTTGTTTTCGCATCAGCAAAGATCGGCATTTGTCCATAAAATACGCCGAGTCCTACGGCACTGACGCCGCAGCATCCCGGCTGTTCATCGTTGTTTTCCCGCACCTGCAGAGCTTGACGTTTGTCCGTAAAATACGCCGAGTCCTACTGAACTGACGCAGGGGCATCCCGGCTGTTCATCGTTGTTTTTCGTATTAGCAGAGCCTGGCGTTTTCTGTAAAACACGCCAAGTCCGGCAGGAGTGGAGCAGCAACATCCCCGCAGCCCCGTAAATGTTTTCTCATCAGAAATTGGATTTTGAAGTGCACGACGAGCCACAGCGTAATGCACCTGCAACAAAACAACGGTCACGTGACTGCAACACCCCATCATAACAGTCGCACGTGAGTCAATATCCATTTATTCCCATTTGTACGAGGTGTACCATTATTTAGGTTTAATTTGAAAATTAGGTTATGAAACATTCTATTTTTCCCATTTGCCCTTGCTTACTCAGGCAGTATTTCTTGCATTGTTTTAATTTAATATCTGGCATACGTTCTCAGTATTGGTGTAATTTATTGTATTGTCATATTGCAATTTAGATAGATATTGTTGCTGAGCCGTTGATTTGATAACAACCTGTATTGATAAATCACAGCACCATAGCAAGAATATCAGCTAGACATTTATGTTTCTTTCCATGTGGAAACTTTCGCCATTTATATAACTGCATAGAATTTTTAGAGTAGTAATTAGTCATAATTAAATTTGTTACGTTTGTTTGAATTAGTTCTCTCCTTTTTTGTGTTTTGCATCACTGTGCTGATTTCACGGCCATTTGACAATCATATGTTTCGCAAAGAAACTGACGGGTTATTAAGCAATGATAAGCGTAATGATAGGTGCATTTATCCAAGTTAAGCAATTTGGCACATTATTATTAACTTAATAATAATAATAATAATTTATCGTCTCCTTTTGTCACAAAGGCGCAATTTATTGTAATATTATTTAATTCTTCGTTTAACATGATATTATTAAAAATATTGCTGCATCCAAATTAAATAACTTCCATTATAAAGAGTATTTTGTTCCACTTTGTTCATAAAGATATCCTTTTCCTGGCCCTAGAGTATTGTTACAGGCAGATTTCATTGTGTATCCTAATATTGTATATATTTTATATCATAATATTGCATGTATAGTATTGTATTTCATTGTGCATTTGCATTTGATTTGCAAATGCATTTGTATTTGCTAAAGGTGGGCAGTGGTGGTTTGGCAGTGGTGGTTTGCAGTGGTGGCTTTGCATGATAGGTTTGATACGTGATAAATAACTATTTAATCCACAAGATAAAAAAAAAAAATGAAATGCATGATACAATTTAATATTTTAGAAGCATATAGATGAAACTAGATCTAGAATTTACAGCACATATACAATACTTAATCCACAATATAAAAAAAATAAAATAAATGAAATGCATGATATAATTTAATATTTTAGATGCATACAGATGAAACTAGATCTAGAAATTACATCACATATACAATACTTAATCCACAATATAAAAAACAAAGAAATGAAATGCGTGATATAATTTAATATTTTAGAATCATATAGATGAAACTAGATCTAGAAATTACATCACATATACACTACTTAATCCACAATATAAAAAAAATGAAATGCATGATATAATTTAATATTTTAGAATCATACAGATGAAACTAGATCTAGAATCTAGAAATTACATCACACACACATATAGAGCTTTGCATATAGCATAAAATCCACAATTTAGCTCTTCGTTAATAGTTTTAATTCTAAATGAAAGAATTATTATTTTTTAAATTTTTAAATATGCAAAATCATAGTAAAAATATAATTAAGAAATTCTTACCTGGAACAAAATCTTCTGTAAAAGGATTCTAACCAATATGTAGCTTTTTTGATTGATAAACAAATAGCGTTATTAACCATGAATGAAATTTAAGAACATTTTTTTAATTCGCTGCAATATTCCATTCAACCTGAGCAACGTCGTAGCAACCGGAACATTGTCATCACAGCGAAGGAAGTTAAATACATGTTGCCACTTGTTTTAACGGTGTAGTATAACTTTCAACGTTATTTGTTCTTGCATTTAACTAGAGCCCACAGAATTGTCGACCGGCGAATTAGCCGCCATTTTCCTGAAAACTTCCAGTTTCATTTACCTTGGCGATAAATATGGTACTTACGTATTAACGCCACCGCAGCAGAAGTTGCGCTAATGCGCCAATAAAGAGCAATCTTGTTGTTCGCACGCGCACGCAGTTATCTTTTGGATTCCTTGTTGCCTTGTTGTTTGCTGATTTTTGACGCCATTTTTTAGTGCTACGAAAATGCGTATTTGGGATTTGCCAAAAACAGAACAAGATGCAATTTTATTTTTTCAGGAGCGAAATATTTTACCAAAAAAACGAAAATGTACCAATTCCCATGACATGAAACTTTATTTTGGTAAACGTAAGTTTTGGAAATGTAATTTAAGACAGTGTGATCAGCAAGTGGGACTTAGAAAAGACAACTGGTTTGAGGGAAGCAGAATTCCATTTTGTTCAGCTTTGAGATTCATATACTGCTGGTGCGAGGAGTTGACGTCGATTAAATTTTGTGAAAAGCAACTTGATTTATCGGATAAAACTGTTATAGATTGGAACAATTACATGCGTGAATTATGTGTCTTGGATATGGAGAATAAACCAAACAAGAAGGTAGGTGGACCAGATTGCATTGTGGAAATTGATGAAAGTTTGTTTACTAAACGTAAAAATAATTGTGGTCGAGTATTACCCGAACAGTGGGTGTTTGGTGGTATATGTAGAGAAACAAAAGATTCGTTTGTTGTCACTGTTCCTAATAGAACTGGCTCTACCCTTCTTGATAAAATTATTGAAAACATTGCAGATGGTAGCACAATTTATTCTGACAGTTGGAAAGGTTACCAAACAAATAGAATAGAAATAGAAGGATTCCTACATGCTAAAGTTAATCATAAATACAATTTTATTGATCCTGATACAGGAGTTCATACACAAACAGTTGAGAGAATGTGGGGCAGTGCTAAATGGAGGAACAAGAGACATAGGGGGACAGCGAGACATCATTTGGAATCTTATTTATCAGAGTTCATATGGCGACAGCATCAGGTGAAAGAAAATAGAGACTGTTTTGAATCTATGTTAAACTCTATATCGGCCCATTTTCCACCGAAATCCGATTGACTACTTTGTTTTTAAATTTGAAAGTGTTTTCATTTTAAATAAAGTCTTTTATTTTATGATTTGTCGCAAAAATTTTAGGTGTAGATTGGCGGCACTTAAAAACCGCCAAATCTGTAGCTGCGGTGGCGTTAATACGTAAGTACCACAAATATTTTAACTTCGGAACAATGATCGCTATTTCGGCATAAAATAACCCAAAATCCGTGACTATCCTACGAATAAGACTGGAAAAGTGACGAACACTACGCAAATATAACAATAATGGAAAAATAACAACGTTTTTTATCGTAGTTGTAAGTTTAAAAGATGGTTCGACGCACGTTTCGAGAGAACAAGGTCTCTCCTCGTCTGGAACTAGCGTGCAATAAACAACATTGGAGTGTTGCCAACTCGATGTGGTTAATACGTTGCCGGTAGCGGTTAGTGCTTTTTTCAGGAGTACAGAGTTGTTTTAGGCGGCCAACTTACAAAAGTGGTAAATTTTGGTCACAAAGTTAAGTAGCAGGTGTAGTTGAAGGAGAAGCAATGGGGAAGAGTTTTAACAGATTTTTCCAAGCCCCACTAAAACTTGGGGTTGATTTATGGTCGTTCACAAGTGATGCACCAAATTTATGGATGTAAAACGCTTCCAAAGTACTTCTTGGAAGCGTTATTCCATTATTGTTATCCTACGAATGTAAACATTGGCGCAACTTTTAAAATGTCGCCAATAAATACAATTTGCAACCCTAGCTTAGTTTTCGATTAATGTAAAATTGCATTGCAAATAAATAAAACTAACTTACACTGCAAACATTCTATGTTTATTTCTCGAATGATTAGAAAAATTCCCAGCGGAACACTCACCCATTTCACCTCATTTTATTAAAAATAACACACTTGTAAATCACTCAACTTTAACGCAGCAGTGAATGGGATCACGTGATACGATGGCAGGAAAATGGCGGTTATGCGCCAGCTCTCTTTTCTAGGAGCTTTAGACAGTCAACAGAATATTTTTTTCTTAAATTCTAAAATATAAACCACTCAATGTTTAAATGGAAGTAAAATGACTCACTGTGCTGAATATATCACAATCGTAAAATAACACAATGGGCATAGTTTTTGAAAACTGTGCCCATTGTGTTATTTTACGAGTGTGATACACTCAATGCCTGTTTGGCCGGCGAACAAGGCAGATTTCTGCATACGCGCATCTGATTGATGCTCTTTAATCGTCGCAAATAATGATAATGCTATGGTGGCTTATTTATGATTTTTTATATTACTGAATTGAAATTTATTTCACTAAATGTTTGACTACAGTATTGATTACGCATATAATCAATGAAGAGTTGGCATAATAATTAAAATTCTGCTTTACACCGCAAACTACTAGAAACTTCTACATCGTTTAAAAAAAATAAATAAGAAAGCGAATAGCGATGAAAAGTATTTATGCAGAAGTTGCTGATGTTGCCATAACCCTTCTGCTTAAAACGTGTATCAACGTATTATTTACGTTATAAATAATTTTTGGGTGCAAAACAATGCAAAAAATGCCTACCTCTTGTTTCCCCCCCCCAATCTCTTGAACAATGTCCCACCCTCTCCTGGAAACATACTACCGTTTGCTCGGCCAACATTTCCAGATTATTTATCATTTATTATGTTTTGCATACAAAATAACAAACACAATGCAACAAAATACTGAAGTCTGAATGTTTAAATTTGACATTTCGGCGAACTTTATATATTTAAATGATAATTTAGCCACTGATGGTCGCCAACTAATGACAATGTACTTATTAGGATAATCAAACACTCGCAAAGAAAATAATAATTTTTCGGAGACTGGTGGGAACTGAATCCACATTTTCTTGATTGTCGGTCAAGTGCTCTAATCATTAAGCCATAGGCGTCGATCATCCTCCCCTTGCGAGCTTACGTACGGCTTTTACTATGGACAAGTTCGCAAATAATGGTACAGTGTCTAGACTGCTTTTTAAACCAAGGCGACGAGTCAAAGAAGCCAAGCACCCGAAAAGTGAAACGAGCGTTAATACACCCTATAACAAAAAAAATCGACGCACCAAGAAGGAATTGTCGGATTGCGATAAAAATTGGTGGATATGAAGAACATACATAGAAAAAGAAATATTTAAAATTTCAGAACAATTGAATGATTTATTGCAGAGTTTGACCGTTACAAAGGGAGGAAGTCAATAAGGCGTTGGTCCACCTCTGGCCTGGATGCAAGCTGTCACCCGGCGTGGCATAGACTGATAAAGATCCCGGATGGTGTCCTGCGGAATTTCTTGCCAAATTGTCTCCAACTGTCGGGCTAAATCGTCAACATTCCGGGATGGTTGCAATCGCCTTCCCATAGCGTCCCAAATGTGCTCTATGGGAGAGAGATCAGGAGACCTAGCTTGCCAAGGAAGTGTTGGGCAAGCTTGAAGACAATTCATAGCAACACGTGCAAGTATTGCATTCGGGCATTATCTTGTTGAAATGTAA
>QLNU02015003.1:63760422-63787440 GCA_006491805.2 Dysdera silvatica | reverse complement strand
TTTTAATGCAATGATGTGTTTCTTCCCAACAGATAAACTTCCTTTAACAACCCTAAGGCTCTTGTTATTTTCAATGGCTTTCCTTACTAGCTCACAGTTGAATTTTCTTATGTCTTCTTTCATGCTTTTGCGCAGAGTTTTACAAAGTTCTATGTACTCAATCCTGGAACTGGTATTTCGATTGTCCACCTTCATATCTCTTCGCCTTTTCATGAGCTGTTTCGTCTTCTCAGATAATTTGCTATTGTGCTTTTTACAGGTTACACCACCAATTTCCCCAGCAGTTTCAACTATTGTCTTAACAATGTTTTCATTTGCTTCTGAGATATCACTTTCATCAATAAGTCCTTCCAGTGCAGAAAAGCGATTTTTTAATTCCAACTTGAATGCCTCGGTATTTTCTTTTAATTTCTTTAAATCCACCCTCTTACTTACTTGTTTCCTAATGAGCTTCTGTCGTTCTAATTTAGTATTTAAGTGCACTTTACATCTCACCATTCGATGATCACTTCCAGTATTAAATCTGTTCAGTACGCTGCAATCTTCAATAATTGATTTCTTGTTTGCCAGGATATAGTCAATTTCGCTGGTTCCTCCATTGGGGTGTTTCCATGTCCATTTTCTTTGCGGTTTCTTCTTAAAAAATGAATTCATGATGCTAAGATTTTCAGCTTCGGCAAATTCTATGAGTTGATCGCCACGTTCATTCCTTTCCCCGTATCCGTATTTACCAACCGATGTCTCTCCTTGTTCCTGTTGTCCAATTCTTGCATTAAAATCTCCCATGATGAGCTTGATATGTTGTTTCCCCTTGGTATGTAGCTGTTTGATTTCTTCATAGAATTCTTCAACCTCCTCGTCGGTATGGCTTGATGTTGGTGCATATGCCTGTACTATCTGAAGTTGGTATCGCTGGGTTAGTTGAACAACGAGCCTCGCTGCTCGATCTGACGTGCTTTCGACTTCAAGAAGGTAGTCTTTAATTCTTTTGTTGATTAAGAAGCCAACACCACTTGTTCTTCCAGTTTCCGTTCCTCTATAATAAAACAAATGTCCACTTTTAAGTTCCACCAACTCTTCACCTTTTCTTCTAACTTCACTGAGTCCTACAATGTCCCATTTGATCTTGTCAAGTTCTTCTTCCAATTCTTGAAGTTTTGCTTCAGAAGCAAGGGATCGTCCATTATACGTTGCCAAGGTCAATAACAAACGGCAGCCTGGGCCATTCCAGTGATTCTTAGCACCCCCTGCTTTCATGCCACGCTGACCGCTGCCTTGATCAGGAGCACTCCAGCACCTGGAGACTAGGGGCCATGGTTTCTGGTGTGTCAACATAATGGAGGAATTAGCCATAATTTCACCACGCTGGCTAGACGGGTTGGTGAATTAGCCCTCCCCTTCCGCCTTTCTATCCGTGCAGCAAATATTAATTTGCCTCATAAATAGAAAGCCCAGTCTGCACCTGCCTTTTAATATACCTCCTCTAAAATACCTCCTCTAAAATACTTCTAAAATACCTCCTTTAAGATACTTTCCCTACAATACCTCTTCTAAAATAACTCATATAAAATACTTCTTCTAGAATGCCTTGTTGCATACTGATTAGCATAAGTTACGCAGATGTATCGTCGTCGTGGCGTCACCTTCTAGATATAAGGTACGGTTATGCATACGCTCTCCCTCTCTTTTAACTAGCTGTACGCTAGCCCTCTGCATGTCGAGGTTGGAGTCGTCATTTGTTATCGTTGTGTTAGAATTTATATTGCGTTTACTAACCAGTTTTACTTACACTATGTTTAAATAGTGCAATAAACTGTTATTGCTTTCAACAACTGGATTAGTCATTTCGAGACTTGTATAAATGCCGAACTCAATATGTGTTATCGATTACGCAATCAAGTTGGAATGAGATAATGGAGCTGGAGTCAGATAAGAAATACCACATATTGGTGAACAAAGCTTCGCTATAACCTCCTCTAAACTACCTCCTCTAATCTATTTTCTTTTCTCGTCAGATGTTAGTTTTCCAGTCAATAACTATTTTTTGATGGAAACACTGAAAAAATTCCTAAGTCCATGCACAAAAGAATTGCACACCTGGCGTTATGGTCTTCCGCTACGGGCTAGTCTTCCTATTTACGTGACGCCATGATGGATTAGATCGGAATTTTTAGAAATGTATTGAAAAACCTTTCCTATATTTCTGGAAGTTTTCGTAAAAAATGTTTTGGAAGCTGTAAAAACAAACTACGACATCATCACACTTCAACTATTCAGGCATAACTCGAAGTCTATCCAAAATGAGCAGCGTGGGGTTTACCCAGAAGCAGGAGCGGGTCTCCTCCCACTAACCGTTCTCTGATTCAGGTAAGAGTAATTTGTTTTCAGGTGTGTATTTTGTAAAAAGTAAATACTACATTGCAGACGTTCATTTCCGAAATAATCCAAAGCGATGCTGAAAAAGAACAAGCCCTTTCAATTACAGCCAGTTAAAAACCATAAATTAAAAATAACAAAAAATATATTTTTGCTCTTATTTCTATGTTGCTTTACAGCTTATACCATGCTACCGGGGGAAGTAAAATAGCTGGATGCGACGCTACAATGCGATTGTGGCGCATGCGCAAATGGACCAACGCCCGAAAAATTCCCATACCGTCCTTAAGAGAACAGCATAAATTTTGGCGACGAGCTTGGCAATGTGAGATTGTTATGCAGTGTCCTCAAACTACGTCTATATAAATATAAAAGTAAACATTTCATGGGTACAGTACAGAACACGGTAAGTGCTCCAACTTTTACATAACTACCGTAGCTACGGCAACCCGGTCCCGTTTTTGGGAAATATGGCAACCACGCTGAATCTCCACGAGGATTCCGCCATTTTGTAAAAATTTTTATTTCTAGTACGTTTAAGGCAGGAAAATCTGCCTAATATATCTGCCTATTAATAGTTTAATCAATAAAAAACATTTTTATGTAGGAAAAACACTTTATCGGTGCATTTTTTATTTTAATACTAAATTTCGTTGTTGCTTTGTGTGCAACTAAAAAATCCATTAGAAAAGTTGGCCGCAATACCGGCACTGTATTTCCAGAATATTAAATCTTGTTAGTTGTGACCGGAGTCAATATTATGTTGCAGTAGTATTTTTTCACGCAATTAGCATATTTAGCTGAATCGCAGGAACCGAACTGGGGGGAGACCCTCCCCCCCCCCGGACGCGATCGTTCAGATTACATTTGATATGCGCTGCCTGAATCAATAAAAGGCTGATTTAATATTAAAATAAACAATGCACCAATAAAGTTTTTTTCCATATAAATGTTTTTTATTTATTCTCCTTCCCTAAACGTACTAGAAATAAATTTTTTCTGAAAATGGCGGAATCGTTGTAGAAATTCAGCATAGTTTTCATGTGTGTTCGTGTTGCCTAAATGTATTTTCCAAAATGACAATATCGCGAGAATGTTTCTGGCCGTAATGGCGACATTTTGAAAAAATCGCCAACACTTACCGTATTCTGTACTATAGCCCATTTCATATATCAAATTCCAATTGAAATACTATTATATTAATAAGGGCTGCAAGATATTGTTTTTGCACCAGGACGGCCAACAACTTACGAACAAGCCTATAAGAAATTGGCAAATTGCTTCCTCTATCAGAATAATTTCGCGCTGATGAGTGTTAAAAAGTTAAAATAATCATTTGCAAATTCACTTAACGTTTAATTCAACTTTCAGTGAAAAACAAGGTTATGCTGAAGATGAAAGTATGAGAACAACGAATTTTTTACGTAAGAGCAATTATAACCTATCTATCATAGCATTAAGCAATGGTCATTTTGCTTTTGACCTCTAGACGTCACAAGCGCTGCCTACAGATTTTGGCGCCACCAAGTGACAAAAATATTGGAAAGGTTCATTTGAACTTACTATTAGTCAAAAACTCAATTTCACAAATACAGATTCTGCTGAACTTTTATAGCTAAAACAATCGGAAATGTTAAATTTTTGCTTCAAATTGGTGTTAGGCAAGCGATGTTTACATTAGGTCTATATATGGGGACCTCACGCCACTTCTCGATGTTTAACAAAAATACACAGTAAAATCTGTCCTATTGGAATTCTTTGTATTTTGGACACAACTCCAAGTTGTCCACAGTTCAGTAGAAACGAACAAAATTTTATCTTTTAACATATTCACTAAGTTATATACTTCTACTTCTTCATTTTGGAAGTTGAATACGGAGTAATATACTAAGTTAGACAAATATATTAGAATTCTAAGTAAATAATTATGACTCTGAAACCTTAAGTTTTTGTCTATTAAATGGGAAGACAGTCAACTATTTCTTATTTAACTGAGAAGGGAGAGTAAGCTTTCTATCATTAACTTATTAACAGTTACTTTGTGCATAAGCAACCAAGCACGTACCGAGGCATTTATTGAGCGTTTTCTGCATGTTTCCTGTGCCTTTTGTTCTTCATCACCTAACCTTAGTTATTGCTGTCACCGTGAATACGTAATTTAAATTCTATAATTACTCTTTGACGAAAAGAATTTGTACAATATTTTTCACATGGTATAAAAGGGTTCTTTGGTTCAACTACGCAACACGGTAACCTGGCGAATTTAGTGATTTCGTTCCAAATGTGGTATCATGGCGTATTATTTTTTTTGACAACCATGCGAGTTTTTTAGCTGAGTATAGTAGAAAATCCGTTTCTTTGATTTTAGAAGCCGAAAAAATTGTTTTTCTTCCACAAACTGTGGATGGCGAACCTTTTTACAGCTTTTATTTTGTTTTTGAAACTAAATTCGTTGTCTTCCCAGTTGCCGCAATGTTGAATCTTATGAAGAGTGTTTTCCACTTCGCGGTAGATTGGGAGCATGGATTTAGGTCTATAGGCATTCGTGATGCAACTGCGTTTTTACCCGATATTTTGCAAGATTTAGTGATTCAGAAAGGTGCGAGTCTTATGTTCAATGCCAGCATTTAGAAGGGTGTGTGGGAAAATTGCAGCCCCCCTACGAAATATTCACTGATTCAGAAAATGCACTGCGGGGTGGGTTGGTTTTGTAAACGTCGCGTTTTTTATATGTACTTTTTCACATTTTTCAACTTTTTAACAGTTTATAAATTTTTGCCTTTTTTTTTTAAGGTTTTCCAAAATGACCGACTCGTGACAATGTTCATGCATGCCCGCCATGTTCAATTCGCCAAGATCACCATATTGCACAGTAATACAACTCCCATATTAGAAAACGAATGCCAGCTCCGTAAACCCCCCCTCGTTTGGTCGAAATTCCCTTCAGAAATTCTAATTATGCCTATTTGCGAAGGCAAAGGCAAAAAAGTGTTTGCAGGAATTGAAAATTGAATAAAGATGTGCAAAAAGGACGTTACATACGGTATGTGCAGACACATGACAAATTATATGGAGATTGATGACAACAGCAGGTCAATCATTGGCGACCCCATGGCCTTGCAAAGCCGGGGGAAGCTACTAATAAAAATTTAAACGTTGTCTTCTTTAGCTGGTGGCTCATCCTTTTTTGTCCACCGACGGCTCTAAGTGACCGCCTAGGTTCACCTATTACTGAAGCTGGTGTTGCCACCCCATATATATAAAAGAAATTACATTTTCCAAAAAATAATTCGTTTTATGAGGATGCTAAACGAAGTATGAAAGCTTTCATATGCAACAACTGAGTTAGCGGAAACATTTTCGAATGTTGGACCATTTGAAATCGACTTTATTAAGTAATTTTAAAAATAGAGTGCACAAGTGAGAGAAAGAGGGAATTGCAAGCTCCGTATCGAATTGACCTTTAACCCTTTGACTCCTTAAGTGATATATATATGTCCCATTAAGTTCCTTAAAATTCCTACTGGGAACAAAAATACATCGAAGAAATTTGTATTTCTACAGGGAAAAAAATTAAAAATTTAAAACTTATAGTCAAAAGGTTAAGCATTTTTATTGTAATTCATCAATTGCTATTTTACAGTGTGATTTAAACCTCTCTATAGAAATTTCAATAGGAAATGGGAAAAACTAAAACCTTTATGATGAACGTACGTTTCAGAGCCTCAGAGGTGAGGGTATACTATCTTATAATCGACCAGATACCAGCATGCCAATTCTATATGCGGTAAGTATTCCCCAGAGTGCATTGTCTGTTCACGAAAAGAAGTCCGATTGTACAATTAGAGAAGCAACGGGAGATGACGTCACAAACTAAGTAGACGCTTACAATAATGTAGGACTCCAAGTTCAACACTCGTTTTTTGTCGACTGTCGAAAATAAGTTCTGAGATCGGAGTCCTACTCCGCTGTAGCAACTGGCGGTACGGCGTCCATCCGACTATAACCATAATTTACATAATAAATTTACCCATAAATTTGTACGGTAAGCCATAAAAGAAAGCACCCACTTTCCCTTACAATGCCACGGCGGCAAGAAGATATTCTTGTACACAATACCCTTCCTGCAATAGCTCTCATCCTTTTGTACAACCTAAAAATCTCTAGAATAGTCCAAGATTTTATGGCGTAAGTAAAGAACAGACGCATAAAGACTGCCCTGGTTTTGATCACCGCGCCTGGACATGCCGTCTCTTTAGGGTTGCGTCTGCACAATACAAACCTTCCTAATTGTTATTTTAAAAGGTCCGTACATAGAATCGCTATCCATAAAAATCGTTTACATCAATTGAAGTAACCTCGTAAATGTCAACATAAATTATTGCCTTTCTTCGGAAACGTCCCCGCAGAGGAAATCTGGACCTCCCTGCACCAAAACCGCAAGACACGGACACCTCACTGATAGGTTAAGCCAATAACCAATCACAGGTCCAAACGCCATTCTTACTTTGAAGTTTTAAAAAGTTTAATCAGTTTCAGGGCAGAAGTGCATGAGATTAGAGTCAGTATAAGACGAGAATAATTAGATCAGTATGAGATCAGTACCAGATGGGACCCAAAGATGGTAAAGCAATATTTTAAAAGTGAGGTGAATAGCTCCCTTGAACTATGTACGTTCTCCACCAGTGATGTCAACCAAATTGATATGCATCTCGTATAGCTATAGCAAACTTCTGAGATGTCGAGGCGAATTCTACGCGAGAGCCGGCAATCTTCCCCTAAGAGTCAGATTAGACATATAGAGTTAGTTACGTAATCTAATTAATGATAGTCACATGACAGTTTAATTATTGTATCAAACAACAATGTCAATCAATCAACGTTTATTGGCGTAGTGATACCAACGCCGATGGTATGGCGTGATTAGATGGTGAAACGTTCGAAAGAAAATAAATATTTCTGCCTTCGGTGGGACCTGAACCCACGACCTTCAGGTCCCTACCGAGGCGAATCTCTTCTTCGGGCGCGTTCCTGTACATACTATCGGCTTGTCACTACGCCAATAAACGTTGATTGATTGACATTGTTGTTTGATTTAATCTGCGTAGTGTTCGATTTATATAAAATAAAAATACATAATTATTGGATATTATAGCTGTTGATAATGTATTTTGTAATGATTATTATGGATTGCAATATGTGTTCCAAAACTAAAATGAACTCCAATAATGCAGTTATAATTGATCGTTTTATGATATGTGTGTAATACCCAAGATAGGCTACTACCGTAGTCAAATTGTTAGAATAAAAAAAAGTGTCGAAAGGTCAGCAATTTAGAGAGGAAACTAATGTAAGCACACTTCAGATGAGCTATTTAATAGATGTCGGCATGTTTAGCCGCGCCATAGTTAAGCCTCAGACGAAGTTATCACAATTATCATTTTTCATGCTTTCTACTAGTCTCATGTTATGTTTAGCTATTAATAAATATTTTATGTGTGTAACATACTTCCTAGTCCTTATTTGAGGTCCCGTAACACTTTTTAAGCTAGTTATGTCAGTAAATGAGGTAGAACTTCGCATTATAGTATTTCCCTTTAGATCACCTGTCTTCGCCGACAGAGATAGCCGTTTCAAGTAAGCTTCGTTCGCCGGGAATTCACGCCCCTCATTCACAGGGGAACGTAGTAGTCTATTTAGCAGACCGCTAAGCTTACGAAACTAGTAAGGCAACACAAATCTTTCAAATACAAAGCTTTGTGCACATTTTTCACTTACAAGGGAAGGTCGGAAGGGTGGACGACGAGGATTTTAATGACATTAGGCTCATTTGAAAGCTGTCAAAAAATTATTAGGTACGTAGTCGGTCATTTTTCAGAATGGCCATAAATATAGGTGTTATAGGGCCGGAGGGAGCAAAAATAGGACTATTTTCAGAGATTTTATATCATATTTTCAAAAGTATTGAATATTTATTTTTTTTTTTGCTTCATTATGTTCCTTGCAGAAATCCATCGGATACGCGTTTCATGGTTTTTGGAGGAAGTAACTTATTAATAATGTTTTTTAAAGATTATAAAATGCATTCGGAAACGAGCAGCTCAGCGCCAGAATTCGCCAACTTGTTGGCTGCTTGGCGAATATAATATGTTGCATTTCTTTTTCCTGTATACTTATGATAATGCAATAACAAAAATTGTGATGGTTGAAGGAGTTAAAGTAATAAAGGAAAATCGAGATTTATATCATTAGAAGGAAGGAACATAAATGAAATTGAACTTTCTGCATTTTTATTTAAGAAAGGAGAAATCTATTTATTACAATTTTTATCGAATATTACGATTTTTAGCAATCAATTGTATGAAAATCCCAAATCATGAAAAATATGAATTTTTCCTGCAGTGGCTGGCTGCATCGAATAAAAGGAGAATTTTTACAATTAGGTATTTTATCACAAACATTTCCTGTGAATGTGAAACACATTTAGCGGACATTTAAAAAATCAGGATTTTCGTCTTCTGATAACCCAGATGTAATCCATGCTATTGATCATGGGTTGAAAAATATCAGAACACATTTGGAAGTGTATCAAGGACTGTAATTGGATAATATTATTTCGAATTTTTAATTCAG
Source organism: Dysdera silvatica (assembly GCA_006491805.2). Lineage (NCBI taxonomy): Eukaryota > Metazoa > Arthropoda > Arachnida > Araneae > Dysderidae > Dysdera > Dysdera silvatica. The sequence goes on along the minus strand of QLNU02015003.1, from coordinate 63,778,431 downwards.
AACCATGAGCAGATATTTTGAAGTATCGATATATTTCTCGCGCTATGTACTTTATTTCTCTAAAAAAAAGCGATCTAAAAGTTGGCAAATGGGAATTGTCTGTTCAGAAATAATTTTAACTACCCCATCTGGCTTCCCCCAATGCTACACCTCTTTTCAAAAATCTACAGATTTTTATGAACACTACAAGAATCGCACAAAAGGACACAATTTTCAGTCATATTTCTGAAAAAATGCTCGTCCGAAATTTGCTGGAATAGGTTTGTCGTTAATTTTCCTAATGAACTGCAAGTCATAGTTACATTTGTCGCTTTAAACAGAGAAGATTGGATTCTTTTTCCAAATTGGCTTGTGCTTTCGTGTAAACATAAAAACGCATCACCAACAACTTCGCCATCAGCATTTATTAAATATTGAACGGTGTACGAGTGAGTACACTGATTAGTTGGAGATGATGCACAACCCAATGTTATTTTTTCCCCTCGGAAACAAAGCGTTCGACTTTTAATTCGTAACTGTTAATTCGTAATTGAATCCGCATTGATCGGTATCAAATATACAACGGGGAGGATATGTTTTAAATAGTTTTATCACTTCTGTTTAAAATTTTGTTGCAGCGTTTCGGATCATTTCCGGAGAAGTCACTAGTTTTTTCGTTACAAGGTTTGTTACCTTCCTAGACGTTATGCCATGACGTTTACAAAAGTCCTTCACCCATGTGCTTGAGGCAAGAGAAACTTTAATTTAGGGAAACGTAAAGAAGTTTCAGTTGCCCATTTCCGAATATCGAAACCATGTATAACTCGTAGTTTTTTGCCCATAATTTCCATAAATTTCACCAAACTTCCATTTCGATTGCTTTATACATATCGATTAGTGACCCTTTGTCTACTTTATCCTTTTTAAAACGCAGATATGTTTTCTGATTAGGCATTTTTTTACAGCCCTTTTTGATTAAAGTGTCCCATTTCCAGGTTGGATGAGTTTCTTTAATAGCGACCATATGCTCCTTATCGTTTATACTTATATAACCAGGCTCACATTTTATTTATACCCCATTATCATCATGTATAGAATAATGTTCTGGATATTTTTCGGAAATCAAGATGATATCATCATCTTCAAGTTACGGTTTTATTAATTAATTTTCCAACACACTATAAAGTTCCACAGCTATAGCTTTTTAATAATCGGTGATATCACTAGACACGTTCAAGAAATTTGAATACGTCGTTTCGGTTATTTTTTGCAAATGATGAGTAACATTAATTGCATTTATGAGCAATAAATCCATTTTAATGTATAAAGCGAAAATCAGTAAACAGGAAAAAAAAAGTTAATTTGCCAAAAATTAAATTTTCTGTGGTTTTCTGCAGAAGCTAAACTTTAGCTTAATATTAAAAGAACAAGATATATCACGAATATTTAAATTATAAACTAATAAATTTTAAACCAGTATAAAAATATATGTTGAATGCGAAGTCAAATTTTTTTAAATACGAAACTAACAATTTATTATGCGTACGATATATAAGAACAGTTTAAATGAACTGTCATGCAACACTCCCGAATGTGAGTCACAAGTTGGCGAATTCTTGTGTTGGTCTACTCCTTTCCGCATGCATTTTATAACCTTTAAAAAACATTATTAATAAGTTACTTCTCCAAAAACCGTAAAACACGTATCGAATGGATTTCTGCAAGGTACGTAATGAAGCAAAAAGAAAAAGAAAAAACAAAACATTCAATACTTTTGAAAATATGATAACATAAAATCTCTGAAAATAGTCCAATTTTTGCTCTCTCCGGCCCCATAACACCTATATTTATGGCCATTCTGAAAAATGCCCGAATACGTGTCTAATAATTTTTTGAGAGCTTTCAAATGAGCCTAATACCATTAAAATCCGCGTCGTCCACCCTCCGACCTTCCCTTGTTAGTAAAACAAAAATGTGTCTCAGCTCAACTAATAATAATGGGAAAAAAAACTTTTCACAAAGACGCGGAAATATTTTCATAATCAGTTTTGCTTAAGCAAAGAGAAAGCTGGTGAATGCTCAAAATGTTTTTACTTTAAGGCCATTCAATTACGCAGTTGAAATATCTGAATATAATGGCAAATTTAGAACTGATACCTTATATACAATTTGTATATCTAAAATTGTAGCCCTGTAATTCTCATTATAAATTTTCTGCTTACGCTGTTGTATAGAGGTAAAGTGTTTGTCTACGGTGACATTAACCCGGGTTGGATTCCAGTGGTGCCATTTTCCTACCCACCATGCTGCCGAGTTTGGTTGTCTAGGTAACAGAGATTCCGGTACCCCGGAAAATATTAGGTTCCGGCGCAATAGCCTTGGTTCTACCCTTGCTCCGTAAAACGTAAACAAGCAAACTAGATGCGTTTGAGCTCTACTGTCTTCGATCGATGGCGGCTATTTCGGAAGGTCACGGCTGGTCAATCTGACCTTTGAGCTATTAAATGGACATTTAACATCACTCGAATTTGACCTTTTGTCTAGAAAGGAGACTGGGGAAATTGTACGTTCGATTTTGAGATTGCCGGAGGTGGCCTGTTTGATTTGATGTGCGAAGCATAATGATCAATGTAAAATATGCTTTCTTGAAACGATCGATATTTCACTGAAAATGATTGAAAATATTATTTTATTAATTCAGCCCATATCTGAGTATGTTTACAGGTCTATACCGCCTCTCATACGAAATATGATCTCTTGTAACGATCCATATTTTATTGAAAATAATTGAACATATTATGTTATTTTATTAATTCAGCCCATATCTGAGTATGTTCACAGGTATATGCCGCCTTACATATAACATATGCTCTCTTGTAACAATCGATATTTTATTGAAAATATTATGTTATTTTGTTAATTCAGCCCATATCTGAATATATTCACAGGTATACACAGCCTCACTTTATTTTGGCGCCCAATGACCTGTATTCTAATTTCGCCATTAAAATTTCAACGACTAACCACAGACACAAACATTAACTTACGCGGGAATTCCATAAAGGGGGGGAGGGGGGTTACAGAGTCAAAACTCCATATATTAATATGTATATATATAAAATTGCATCGCAAGGGGGTTGACCCACATTATACCCCCTGCCTACGCCACTGGGTACATAACCTAACTGCACAGTGCGTTTGGTATTTTAGTGGACACCTGATATTTTTACGTAAATGCTAAAAAAAATACAAAAACTGCGAATAGGTAATGCTGAGAAACCGTAATGTCTTGTAGAAAAATAAATTTTATATCAATATATCGTCACATAAATGGGGAAAATGCAAATTTATGTAACAAATGTTGTTTGTTAATTTAAGGGACACTATCATTCCTGACTAACAGATGGCAGTGCAGGCGCTAAAAAATTTGCATATTGTATTCTTTCGATGCGTAGGTTCGTATAAATACCCGTGTGAACAGGTTTGAGTCTGCGAAAGCAGCGTTTGTAGTCATGTCAGAAAGGAAAATACTTACGGATTTCGAGAAAGAGGAAATTGTGGCTTTTAAACGAAATGGAAAATCCATTTTCAAAATTTGTCAGCTTATTCAGCGTCCAAGGAGTACTATAGGGGCCTTTTCAAAAAGAAACCCCAAAAGGATCCACTCGAAAAACGGGGAGCGAAGCTAAAACTGAGTAAAAGAGATAAGCGGAACATTAATAGAGAGGCCAGTAACACAAGAAAGTCTGCTGCAAAAGTCCGAAACGACCTTAGTTAGCTCCCAGTTAAATGTTGGACAGTATAGAATGTGCTCTCTAATTCCAAAAATTTATCTTTTCGAAAAAGAAAGGGTAAACCATCTCTCACCCAAGTTCACAAACAGGAACACTTAAACTAGGCTCGACGACACATGGAGTGGAACGATAAATGGTTGCAGGTACTTTTCACGGAGGAAAAGAAATTCAACTTAGATGGTCCGGATGCTTTTCAACATTATTGGCACGATTTGCGGAAAGCGCCGCAATACTTTTCTCGTAGAGTTCAAGGAGGAGGGTTGATGACCATTTGTAGTGTCTTTGGCTACAACGGTACTACGCCTGGAGCTTTCATCGGCAGTCGTATGAATTCCACCTGCTATCAAGAATTTTTAAATGAATATGCCCTCCCATATGCCTCAGAAATATGTGGGGAAAACTGGATTTTGCAACAGGACAACGCACCGTGCCATGCATCTATCTCCACCAAAAGATGGATAAATTCAAAAAAGTTTAAAAGTATGATTTGGTCGACACGTAGTCCTGATTTAAATCCTATCGAAAACGTATGGGATTATATTGTTCGTCAAATATATGCAAATGGGAAGCAATTCACGTCGGTTAATGCCTTAAAGGACGCTATTGTGGAAACTTGGTATCAAATCGATCCTAAGTATTTACAAACATTGATAGAATCAATGGATTCACGTGTCTTTAAAGTTATATGCAAAAATGGAGCATCTATCATGTATTAATGTACATAAAACACTCCAATTTCAGTAAGTGTCCATTAAATTTTCAAACAAGATTGAAAGCCTCATCTTGATTTTGTTACATTTATGAATGATTTAATAAAGATTATTAATCTTCCACTTTGCAGAATACTGTTTTATTGTAGTATCTTTATTTTCATTTTCAAATTTGGCATTATTTCTCACGATAGTGCACTGTTATCAAGTGTCCACTAAAATACCAAACGCACTGTATATAAAATTACGCGTTTGAAGTTTTACTAGAAGTGCAGAAAACTTGAAGACACTGGCGTACGCAAGTGGGTGTTGACGGGGGTTGTAACACTCCATTGCAATGAAATTTTGTATATTTAACATAGGAATACATGAGTTGTAGCTCTGTAACCGCCCATTGAGTATAACGCCCCATTATAAACTTTCTGCGTACGCCTATGCTTAAATATGCTCATCAATATTTTTGCGTTGTAGTTAAATATTTTTCTTCGAAGTGTATGTCAGTAAAATCATGTTTGTTAACATTATAAGGCCTTCAAAGGCAATAATTAACATATAAAATAAATCAGGAACATATAAAATTATGTATGAAGTCAAGAATATTTAAAAAAAAAACAATGCTCGCAAAATTCCTGCATAAATTTCTTTCACATGAACAAGATTGTGAGGTAGGAATAGGTCTTAGTAATTTTATATTTTAGCAATAAAAGGGACGGAATTTTAATTCCTCACTTTAAAACTTAAATACAAATAAAAGTTTTAATCAGTTGGTTTTCTGCGAATTTCAAGTTTTTACCGTAATTGCTCTTTTAACGACCGTCGAATTTTTACATTTTAAAAATAGCAAATGACTAAATTTTTGATCTTGCCATTTTCACTACGCGACAACCTCGTTTGTTTTATTAATATATACTCATGTTTGTAAAAATTGCAACACCATGAAGGACTCGTCCGAATTGAATGAAATTTAATGTACAAACGACCTGTGTTGATACAAATAAACGATTAAAATTACAAAGCAAAAAAACAATATTACATGTCGAAAATCAGTATTTGGTGAAGCCACCACGCGCTGCAATAAGTGATGCTATACGACGTGGCATGGAATCAAACAGATGTTGAATGTGTGCCTGAGGAAGAGCATTCCAGATTGCTTGTGTGCGACCCCAAAGTTCATCTGTAGTAGCTATGGGACGAGGATCACGAGCGAGACGCCGACCAACGAAATCCCACACATGTTCAATCGGCGACATATCCGGCGAATAGGCAGGCCAAGGAAGAAGCTGTATCTGTTGTGATGAAAAGAAGTCTTGAACATTCCTGGCAATATGTGGGCGGGCATTGTCCTGTTGAAATACAGCTCCGGGAATGCCTTGAAGGAAGGGAACAACTTCGGGCTCCAGAACTTCATTGATGTACCGGTTGCTGTTAAGATTACCCACAATTCGTAGCAGCTGAGATCGTCCATGATACGCAATCGAACCCCAGACCATAACGCTGGGGGTTCGTCCACTATGACGTTGGATAATGCACTCCGGAAGGTGGCGTTCACCGGTATAGCGTCTAACACGGATGCGGCCATCACTGTACCCCAAATTAAAGCGGGATTCATCAGAAAACACCACTTGTTGCCAATCAGCACGCCAGTCTCTATGTCCATGAGCCCATTGTAGCCGCAGGCACCGATGGTTTTGCGTCAGGAGGATCCTGTATAAAGGAACTCTTGCACGCAGTCCACGGTGCAGTAGACGCCGACGAATTGATGAAGCACACAATGATACACCTGTAGCAGTGCACCAACGTTCTGCCAACTGTCCAGATGAAGCAAAACGGTCCGTCACCGCCATGCGGACCAGGTGTCTATCATCCCGTGCTGACGTCACCTTTCGGCGTCCACTCCCGGATTTCCGAGTTGTCTGGTTCTCTTGAACCCACTGCTTCCACACTCGCATCACTGTGCTGCTGTTACGCCCCATACGAGCTGCTATTGCACGATAAGAAAACCCTCCTTCACGAAGGCCGATCATTCGTCCCCGTTCAAACTCCGTAACTTGCTGAAATGTCGCCCTCTTTCGTCGTAGAGGCATAGTGACGTCTCATGTAACGTTTACCACTAGCAGATAACCATACACGCCCCGCTACAGCCCTCTATTTATACGGATCCATCAGCAGTTCAGAGGGCGCTGCTCAGCCCACGCATGCGCGATGACTCTGAAATTCTAATCATTTGAATAGCATACCCGAATTTGCATTTCCTGAAAGTTTCAGCTCAATCACATGATTCCTTCATGGTGTTGCAATTTTTACAAACATGAATTCACTTATATTAGATTTAATTGCCATTGTAGTAGATGTTCCTTGTGTTAAAATCGTACCAGACGTTAAATAGTGGGGTCACTATATAGATCGGCTGTGGAGTAAAGAAACTTAACGTGAGTTTGTGACGTTGACGCAAGAGGTCAATATAATTTCAAACCATGCTTTTAAAATCAGTTGATTTTTTTACTTTTCTATTTTTATCCCTATACCAATCTCATTGCAATCAATTTTGTCAACTTTCAGCACAGCAGAACGATGTTAACATCTTTTCCCTAAAATTTTCCCTTTCCCTGGCATAATTTCCCTACGTGGAATACAGTAAAATCGTCTGAGTCTTTAACATTGTGCATTTTCCTCTCCCTAGCCGTTAATTCACATGTGTGTGTGTGTGTGTGTGTGTGCTGGATATATATTTAATTTCAATAAAAACAGATAATTTCTTCATGGTGCTTCTTTTTTTTTGCAAAAGAGCGTATTTCGAGATTGTAAACAAATAGTTTACTTATTTTCGCTAAAACCGAGCTCGTTGTGTTCGGGTTCAATCCCCTGCTACGAATAGTTACTGCTATTATTTCATTGTTTATGTAGCAGTAACTATTATATCTAAATTATAATCAACGAACATCTGCGCATAAACAAAAAGTGATAATTATTTTATATATATAATGAAAAGTATTTCGTTCTATAATTACTGAATAATTATGATCATTCGTGAATACCATTAATTTCTCGGTACTCTAGTTTTTATGTATGGTTCGTGTTAAAATCCCTGTTTTAGACGGAGAAAAGAAAATGCACCACGCATCATTATCTGTGGTTTGAGTAGAACCAGTAACCACTAAACCACTGGGTACAGCCATGCACGGTATTTTCTCTGGTGTAGGTTTATTAACTAAAGGTGGGAGGAACTCCTTACAAATTCACCCGCGATCAGGAACGCGGGATGTTTCATACCCCACAACTTACAATATGTTAAAAGAACAGTCCACCCTTGCTTCTGAAACTGGCCAAACTCTTTCCTGTTGCCTTCAAAGTCACAATCTTTGGGGTAGGGTGACAAAGAGAAAATTCCACTTATTGTTCCCTGTAAAATTGGACGTTTTTAATGAAATAATGCTATATAATCAGATGGGGTGCAAAGCATCCTCGCACGAGTTCTCGCGCTCTTCTAATTGACGCGTCTGCTCGCGGTTTAAAAGAGTAACACATGTTAATTAGCATTCATGAAATATAACCAATCGAAAGTAATATCAGAAGCTTGCATAACAAAATGAAGAACATATTTATTATAATTAAATTTGACATTTTACTTTTAAGACTTATGCTGGAGCTTATTGTTTGGCTCGTGAGATTAGATGAAAAAAAAAAAAATGTTTTCTACATACGCAGGTCGGATTAGAACCAACGACCTCCGCATTGTCGTTTCAAAACATTGATCGGTGAGTCATCGGGAACAGCGAAGCTCAATTTCCGTCTCATAATTGTTTTTACCAAAGGAAGAGGGGGACGGACTCCCCTGGGGTATATAATATTCCAACCTTTGAATCAATTAAGGTTTAAAATTTAAAAATCAAATGAAAAACAATTCTAAAACAATTTAAAACAATTACAACGTAATTGAAGATTTAGCTTAAATTTAATGTAGGTACATTAAGCTTAAATAGGGTTACAAATTCTTTCTTCAGGAGAAAGCAATTTAAATTCCTTTGCAAATTGAACCCTAATATTTTAACGTCAAATTGTGCTAAGCTGTAACAATATCAGTTAAGCAGGCAGAGTAGCAAATTCATTGTGTTAAGCTGCAAATTAATATCAGTGAAATAGGCAGCTTAGTAAATTCATTGTATTTGTTTTACGGCGAAAACACGGTAGGCTCTTGCTGCGCCGGGATCTACGGCTTCCAGAAAGGCACGAACCCTTTAAGGCTTACGAAACAAACCCAGGACTACGGTGAGAAGTAAGCGTCCTTTATTTGGCGCAGTTGGGAGTCGAACCCGGGATAATCGCACGCTAAACGAACGCATTAACACTTGACCATCGCGGAGCCATTTAGCAGCACCATGAACAATCTGTGGATGAGAGAAGCTCTTGCAGACTAAATTGGAGCTGCAGTTTAGAAATGCTTAAAGCTCAATTTGCAATGCTTTTGCAATCACAATCAAGATATTCGCAACCAATACACAGCACATTCAATCAATCAACATCCACCGGTGTTATAAACACTGGCGGATCCCGAAGGCGGCGATGGCCCCCGTCAGCCGGGATTATATGATGGAAAAAGAATTGAAAAGTACTGGACACTTGGCTAAAAATAGGAATCGGAAACAAATCGCCACCCCATCTTGAACGATTTCTGGATCCGCCCCTGGTTCCAAACGAATATTTCGCAGGATACCTTTGTAGTATACGAAGTTAGTTATCAATATATGGAAGGTAAGAACAATTATTTGGCGATAAAAATCAATAATAATCTGAAAGAGGATGTCAAATATGCGATGAAAGGACGAAGAAGGCAACCTGTTACATTGAAATGTTTCGCCAGTCCATATAAATAAGCTTCCAATGGCAAACTAAAAATTAAAATTTCGTGAATTGTCTTACTTTGAGTTGCTGTTAGGGTTTGGAAACTTCACTAACACGGATAAACTTCTTTTAGATAAATAAAATAAATAAGAAATAGCGAGTATAGCATATACAAGAAGTTCTACACTAAAACAGTTTCAGATCTTGTTTTCGCGCCGCATTTTGAAAATGTAACCCATGGGAGTTCTTTCCTTTTTGAGATTTTGGGCAGGGATTTCTCGATTGAAGCAGCTATTGTTTTCTGACAAACTCTGCGCCTCAAGAAATGGCCCTTGGGGAGGCTGAGGTTTGTTTTATGGCCGTTTTTAAAGACTAAGATGTGCCTAGGTCCAAATTTTAATTTTTTATAAGGTATTTTACGTTCAGAAAACCAAGGATGGTATTTCTAACAATAAAACGCAACCAGAGGAGGCAGAAAAGTGAATTAAAAAGAACCTTTATATTTACAAATTAAATATGCGCTAACTGGACTTGTGAAGGAAAAAATTTAGCATTTTTTTTATCTATTTAACTCTAAACGAGTAGACGTTCAGGAAATTAGGTATGCGTTTGGGCAACGTTTTACGTGGATGTAGGGGAAAGAGGAGCTTTTAGTGAATACGAAATGAAAGCCCAAATCTCTTCTAAAACTAAGTTTACTTTGTTGTAATGACATTCAAAAATTCAGAAATAATCAAAATATTGATTTTTGGCAAGCTTTCCTCTCGAAACGAGGAAAATTTGAGATAGATGTAATTTATATAGCTATGTGAGAGTCTGCCTTCTTTCGCTAAAGATTTACGTCACTACTTCTCGGGTAGAGTTAAGATCGGGTTTGCAAAGTGAAGAGAATTCCCTCTGCCGATTCAATGGTAGCGTGATCTCCTAGTGTACGGCTATATCGGGTTCCAAACTATGCGTGTACAAAAAAATAAACAATAATAATAAATAAATAAATGATCTAACATCGATAATTAAATTTAGCGAGTTTCAACATTGAGTCTGTTAAAGCTTTGCCCTTTTTCAATAAATTTTGTTGAGTTAAAAATTTAAAGTTGGCGAATTGGAATTTTGGCGTTGGAAATTGGTGAGTTGTAGTTTAGTTCCAATTTCCAAATCGCCATTTCTAACTCACAAAATTTCTAAATTCCAATTTACTAAAAATTTGGCAAGTTGAAAATTGAAGCTGAGGAGTTGAAATTTGACGAGTTCGAAATTGGCGAGTTCTAGTTTACATCCCAATTGCAAATTTCCAACTTGGCGAGTTCTAGTTTACATCCCAATTGCAAATTTCCAACTAGCAAAATCTCCAGTTTCCGACTCGACAAAATTTTGGTGAGTTCGAACTTGCCGAGTTGAAACTTGGCGAGCCGTGGTTTATTTCCAAATTCTAAATCGCCAATTTCCGACTCTCAAAACTTCTAGATTCCAATTCGCCAACATTTTGGCGAGTTTGAATTTGACGAGTTGCAGTTTATTTCCCAATCCCATATAGCCAATTTCCAACACTGTAATTCAATAAATATTGAAACCCGTTAAAAATTGAAACGATTTCAAAATTTGAAGTGATTTCAATACAAATTTCAGAGTTCGCCGCTAGGTGTTTATCAGTCCTCTACACCCAATTTATATTGCGAAGGAATGGTCCGATCAGCTTAAACTTTTGTATCTGCATATATATTTGTATCTGCATCGAGATGAATCGAATAAAATTAAAATCGAAGCTCTATCTCCCATAGGAGCGAAATTCGGCCGTGCATGCGCAGATCGACTCCAAACCAAGAATCCATGAAAAGAATGGTTCTATGATCAGCCTGTCCAAATTTGAACGTTTTCGCCCCCCCATTAACTAAATATACGCCATTAGTTCCCAATTTGGCCGCTAGGGGCTAAATTTTATGAAAATCAATTCAAAATTTTGAACTGAATTCAAAAGATTCAACCGAGTTCAAAAAATTGAAACAGTTTCAAAATTTTGAAAAGACTTTAATACAAATAATTTCAATGAAAAGTATTTATGAAAGACCTTCACCTTACCCTTTTATTGTCTACAGACAGACAGAAAGATAGACAGACAGACAGACAGAAAAACCAAAAGCAATAGCGGGTTCAATATCTATTGAAACCCGCTAAAAAGAACGCTTACTAACTAACTGCCTGCTCATCGTAGTCTAGGGGTTGGTATTTAGGCCTTAAGAGGTACGAATTCCAGGGAAAACTGTGGATCCTAGCGCAGCATGACTTCTGCTGTCCTTCTGCAGTAAAAATTTCACAAATAAAACAACCTATTTTCCTCCTTTCGTTACTTTTATTATTCTTATTCCCATTTCACTTTCCTACTTTACTTATTTTCTTCCTATTTCCTTTTCTTTTCCTTTTTTTCCTCTTTCACGTTCAGACAAGTGACAAAATTTTATTCACATACAAAAGGTTAAACACTGGTAAAATAGCAATGAAAAAGATCACTCAAGCTTTCGGACGCATCAGCAGCAGTCCTTCATCAGGAGTAGATGAAGGACTGCTGCTGACGTGTCCGAAAGCTTGGGTGATCTTTTTCATTGCTATTTTACCAGTGTTTAACCTTTTGTATGTAAATTTCCTCCCTGGTACCCTGTATTTTAAAATTTTATTCTTTATGGTAATCCCTGTTCAATCGCTGCATTTTTTTGTAAACAAAACATTTATTGTTAGTAGTATTAGATTGAGCAAAGAAAAAGTTTCAAGAAGGGTGGACGCCAAAGGCGGCATTATATTCCCAGAATAGGGTTAAACTGAGAACAAGAAGAGTGTGTGTGTGTGTGAATGGAGGTCCTAGAGTAGAGAGAGCGGGAATGAAAATTGAGGTTAAGTTTGGTGAAAAAAAATCCTCCGTCCTCAAAGTACAGGAGAAATCAAGAAAGATTTCAAGAACACTTTTTTCCATCAACACAGATAATAATTTCATTAATGCAGATAACTAATTTCATCAATGAAGATATTCAATTTCATCAATGCAAAGAAGAGAAGAGAAGGAAAGCGATCTTAATTACGCATTATTTTTAAAATTTCGATTATCGAAATCGAATCTATTTTAGTGGACGAGAATTCGCCAATGGCTAGAGCATGTTGAGGAATCAATCAAAGTAACGAAGATCAAGCAACATCGGAAGGAATGAACACTACGCCCAGCGATTACATAGGATCACAATTTGCTTTTGTTGACCTATCATTCTCTTCTCAGTTCTAGCAGAATAACTGCCATTTTTCTTTAATGTTAGAAACTTGACTGACACTCACCAAATGGTATAAAAATAAGAGCGATATATAGCTTAAAGATGAAAAGGCGCAATTCAGAATCTACCAAACCAAACCAATGCTTGAGAAGCGCAGTAACAGCGCAGCTTGCGCTAATCCTCCACAAAGGTCTTGTTTATGAGAACGATAAAGAAGGGAGGAGGGTGAAGAAAAGAAAAAAATTAGATGTTGTGATAAGAGTGAAAGTTGGATGGGGATGGTAAAGGTCTAGATTAAGAAAATTTTCCAAAGAGCGGTGGGCAGAAAAGTGCGGAAAAATTAATTAAATAATTGAAATGGAATGATGAGATAAGAGGAATTCAAACTAAAAAAGTAGTGAATCTTTAAAAGGAGAGAAATTTAAGTGAATGTGCAGAAGGTGATGGGGGTAAAAAAGGGGGGTTGAAAGGTCTTTAATGTAAAGTGATGAAGACAGATCATCCAATGAGAGCAAATGGATTAATAAGATAATAAGATAATTTAGATAATAAGATAATCCAGATAATAATAAGATAATCCAGATAATAATAAGATAATCCAGATAATAATAAGATATTTCAGATAATAATAAGGTAATTCAGATAATAATAAGATAATTCAGATAAAAATAAGATAATTCAGATAATAATAATAAGATAATTCAGATAATAATAAGGTAATTCAGATAATAATAAGATATTTCAGATAATAATAAGGTAATTCAGATAATAATAAGTTAATTCAGATAATAATAAGATAATTCAGATAATAATAAGGTAATTGAGATAATAATAAGATAATTGAGATAATAATAAAATAATTCAGATAATTCAGAATCTAGATTCATAGCCCATAAGGAAAAAGTAAGATTACAATGCAATAATGCAATCAATCAATTTTGAACTATTTTTATCGGGTATTTCTGGAAATCTTCAAGTTCAATATAAGGACTCTGCGGTGCAGTTGCAGTGTTCGTTTAATACTTGTTTAACTCAATTTCGACATCCAATGGTATTAAGAAAAAGGAACGTTTACCAACTAGCTGCTCAATGTAGTCCGGGGGTTGATTCGCTGGGCCTTAAGAGGTTCGGAATCCACAAAAAACTGCAGAACCCGATGCAGCATCGTTTGTTGTCCTCATACTGTAAAACACTAATAAACGGTTTACCTAAGCTTACAACTAAAATTACACACAATTGACAGAAGTAAGCCTTATAATATATATGAATATTATAAAATTCTGCTAACTCTTAAACATTCGCTTGCATTGGTCGGCATAATACATTTGAAACGGTAAAAGTTTTTGGCGCTCAACGTCGTATTGTAATATATGTTTCCATTAGCGTTGCCTCATGATTTTTGCAGCGAAAATGGTCCGAGAAAAGATTACAAGTAATGTTAGCTTGCTGCCCTTAATAAGATTACTTGGGTTACTATCCTTACATCTTGAAGCTTATATTTAACCATCGCCTGGAAAAAGCTTCTTTGCGTTGTTTGTCTGTTACCATAACACAGAACCATTACTTAGCAGCCTACCTTGCTATATTGAATAAACAGTGTTTTTCACCTTTCACCGGAGCTTTGGAGTTCTAATTATGAACAGCTACAACCTCGTAATTTCTATTTAAATGTGAAGTTCCCTATGCACATAAATAATTCATAATCGGAATTCCTTATAAAGTAGTTTTGCTGTGATGATGAGGTAATGCATTTTCCTAGCGTGCTATGAACTTGGGCTCAACTCCTAACGGTGGGGAGGGAGGGAGGAAGGAAGGAAGAAAGGAAGGAAGAAAGGAAGGAAGGAAGACGACTATAAACGATTCCTTCGGCCTTAGTGGGGTTCGCACTCCTCAGAACACTGGAAGTCCCGAAGCAGCATGACTTTGTTTTCCTTGCGTCGTAAAACATATACGATTTCTTATTAAGGGCGTATTTAATTCATCCATAATTGGATTCTGAATTGGGAAAATATTTCAAATATTTTAAAGATACGTTGAAGGTTTCATTTGTATTTATTTGTACTTCCTTTACAGCCTAAGACCATATGTTAATTAAGCAGTCCTAAGGGTTCCTAGAGACGAGACGTATAAACTGACATGACCTCCAAGCAGCGAAATGTTTTGCAGTAAGGCTCCAAAAATAGGGAGCTGGCACATCGGGTATTTTGATGTCTAAATTATGATTGCAAACCGCATTTATTGCCGACATTTACATTCGTCAGAAAATCGCGGATTTTTGATTATTTTTATGACAAAATAGCGAACATTGCGCCAATGCGGAAAACCTTTATCGCCAAGGTTTATGATACCGCAAGCGTACAACAAAATGGCGGCTAATGTGTCGGCCTATTATTCTAGGGGCTCTATTTTAAAGGTATGTAAAACCGTTCACTCAATGAAACAATGAACGATTTTGCCCAACTGTCGTAAGCCGGCAGACGCGTTTGGCGTTTCGGTCATCAAATGAAAATGCATCGCCAATATGCTTATATGTTGGCGCATGTTTTCTATTAGAAGTAGAATGCTACGCAGTGGGTTAAAACGTTGTGATCCCGACTACCGTAGTGATGTGGAAAGTTTTTGTAGCCCATTTAAAGCATACCTTTACAAATGTTACGTCTCAGTGATTCACTGGATGAGTTGCATTCCAGCTCACTTCCTGTAACTATCGTCTTTAAGCTCATTTTCTAAAATTATGCTCTTCAAGCCTAATTGCTATAACTATGGTCTTTAAGCTTATTTTCTAAGATTATGGTCTTCAAGCCTAATTGCTCTAACTACGGTCTTTAAGCTCATTTTCTAAAATTATGGTCTTCAAGCCTAATTGCTATAACTCTGCTCTTCAAGCTCACTTGATATAACCATGGCCATCAAACTCACTTGCCATGACTATGGTCATCAAGCTCACTTGTTATAACTGTGGCCTTTAAGCTCAATTGCACTATAGCTATGGTCTTCAAGCCCACTTTCTATAACTACGGTCTTCAAGCCCACTTTTTATAACTACGGTCTTCAAGCTCATTTGCAATAAAACTATGGCCTTTAAGCTCAGTTGCTATAAATATGGCTTTAAAGCTCACTGGTAATTAATAACCGGTCTTCAATCTCCTCGGATTGAGATGAGTTTTATGCTTAGTAAACTGTGTTGATTGAAAACATGTGGAAGCTTAGAAGTCGCATTGATCGTTTAGTTTCTCCCCAGATAGCTTGTTGTGCGGGTTCGGGATGAAAATTAACGGCTGATAAACATATTTCCAAGAGTTTGGCGGGAAAAAAATATTGTAAACCTTATTCTACAGGGCATATTTCTATTAGTCATTTTTTATTATTGCTTGATACCAGTGACGTAGCGTGGGTCGCCAGCGCTCGGGGAAAGTTAAGTATTGCTTCCGCTAAAACTTGTTAGTACTCTCTTCCACAAGTTCAATATTGAAATATTGCGCCATTAAGAATTTTGCGGGCTGATATATCTGAATATATCTGATATAGCTGAATATCTGCTTGATACTTCACCTTGAGCTGTACTGCAAAGTATTTAGAAGACGTAATCATAGCTTAGATCGGCGCAACACTATACATCATGAAATATATGAGCTGTAATCAGTTATACAAAATAAATAGAGCTTTTTTTTTTAAAAATTTTGAATGCGAGTTCGGTTATAGTTCTCAAATTTATGAATATAACACCATGTTTATAAATTTTAATTGTAACCAATATTTCGTAAACCATGTTTACAACCTGTAAGTAACCACGGGCGGATTTATTCTTTGCCACCCCTAGGCTATTTTTGCCGCCTCTTCCTTCCTTCTTGTCCGCCCCCCAATCAGTGGTAGGAACATAAAAATTGTTACATTCAATATACGCTAAAAACTTTTATATTGACAATAAATATGTTGAAAAACAAACTCATAAATTGAAACATAAACATTAAACAATATTAACTTATATTGAAGTATTATCTCTTCTTGGTATATAATAAATCAAATTCAATTTTATTGAAATAAATTTTAATTTTAGCAAAAAATAAAAGCATATTGAATGCTGGTATTTAAATAGAAAGCATGACGTCTAGCTTTCTTCTCGGCAAAACGTCTGATTATATCATATGGTATTAAATTTTTTATATCAAACTCAATACACAAAATTTTGCCGCCCCAGTCTATAGCCTATTGGGAAATACAGCACTGTATGTAACCTATACTTGTAAAATATGTTCATAAATTTGAATTTTTGATTAAATTTGGGAGTCAAGATTGATCAGCAGGGCCTGACAAATCCCGTCTCCACAGGCAACTAGATTTTTGTTATTGGTTGAGTAGGAAATCGTTTTTTCCTTCTAGACTTTTATGTTTTATTTTCTGAAGAAGAGTAATCTCCTTTGCCACGATTTGGTGAGATCTATTGATTAGAATAAAATAATTGCATTCATATTTCTCAATAAGCAAGCCAATGCGGGATCTTGGTGATTCAAGTGCTTTAAATCAAATAGTCTCAGAGTATAATATGATTGCGCCTTATTAATCCTGATGACCTAATATAAATTTGCCGATCCAATATTTCAGTTTACCATTAATAATCCAACAATTCACTGAAGATCTTTTGCATCTTTAAACCATATTTTCATTTCATTGGGTTCTCAACTACTTACGGTCCATGTTCAATTTAACGAACATCAATAAGTAACTTGACTAAGAAGGGGGGAAATCTCGCTTGAACACCCGAGGCGGAAATGCGAAGTTTCGACTTCGGAACATGCTTTTAAATTGGCTAGATTTGAACTCGTAGTGATCGAACAGAAGGGGATTTACCACAAGGAGGATAAACCCCGATGGAAATTCCTTTGTACACAAAAGACTGCCGCTTTTAAGATGCGATCAGAAAACGTCCACTCGACAAAATAACCTCGGAGCCGCAAATTTTATTCGCGTAGCGGAAGGAATATTCTGCAGCTCGTAGCTAATAGCAGAGGCTCTTATCGGTGGAAAGCATGATGCTATTTCCAGATCAGTATCATAGATAGATGTAACTAACATATTCTCGAAAACTCTTTCCAGAAAGGATCTTTTCATTCAAAAAATTAATCGCCATCTGAACAAAATATATAAATTGTATATTTCCTAATTTAATTTTAGATTATAAAAGTTTAAGGGGTCTCACGGCTGTTAAGCAAGCACAAAATTGACTATTTTGAAGGGAAATTCAAACCTCTGTAGAGCACTTACAACTAATTCGTGCATAAAGAATTTATAGTATAATATTATATGAATTTCTGGCTTTGCGAATATATTACTATATATATATAATATCTAAATTGGTTATTTAAAAAATAAATTTTTTTAATGTTAAGTATTTACACTTTTTTCAATGCATGTAAGTTTTGCGCGCATGATTAAAAA
>QLNU02015003.1:63737651-63760322 GCA_006491805.2 Dysdera silvatica | reverse complement strand
GTTTGCGCACAGCGACCTTTCCAAAATATTATGGGCGAATATAAAAACAGAAACCGGGACAGAAAGATATTTTTTCCGTAAACATCGGAACTTTAATCTACTCTTTCAGTTTTTTGCGATGGGCTCTTTCATACATAAATTATAATTTCGTGGTCTTCTTCGAAGGAAAAATAACAAACTAACTTTTCATTTTGGAATACCGATTTAGCTGAGCTAAGAAAAAAAAGTGGCCTTGTTTTCGTTGCCCACTGATATGAAGAGTCGAAATACAAGTGCTTTATGATAACTTTTATTACACCGCATGCTTCATCCGCAAATGTTGATGTGCCTTTAGTTCCTTGGAAAAGGCACTTTAAAATACGAAGTTTTGGAAGTATTAGAGATGACCTCTCCTTAAAACAGATTGCCGTGCTTTTAGAAAACGTTTCATTATATCTTTCTGTTTTAAATTTTAAATGGGCTTTAACGGTAGAGGGAGAAATAAATTTTGCCACGATTAGATACAGCGGCATGCAAAATAACAATAAAATGCCGCCAAAAAGCATTTGTGTGTGCCTGAAATTTTATTTCATACTTCGCAATACACAGAGTATGCTCACGTAAGATGGTAAGCCTAAAAATTATCTATCTGGTAATTCTAAACGTATTCAATTATAAAGGAGCTTACATTGCACTTTTTCCCTAGCCCCACGCCCTAGAAAAAATAAAATTACAAACAAAAGTTATGTGTCGAGCAATGGGGTGGGTGGTTTGGTTCGCGCTGTATATCGAAACTACTTCCCCAGCCATGAGGACAATTTTAATCTGCCTGACATTGAGATTGTCCGACCATACTGAAGTTGGATGGGGTAATTTCAATGTCGAGTGTTGTGATTGTTCACTGTGAGATGTAATGAAAGAACGGGTAATTTTACATCTTCTCGACATTATAATTGTCTAATCCAATTTCAATGTTGAAAGACGTTGAAGTGTCTCATCTAAAGGTGTGTGGTAAGGCAATTTTACTGTCACGTGGATTGAAAAATTCACATCGCGCATTGAAATTGCTCTGTTGGGAGGGTTATTCCAATCTGGTCGATATTGAAATTTCCCCCATCGAATTTCCATTATGTAATACATCAATTTCAATGGGAAGATCGAAATTGCCCCACTGCATATTTATATTCTTCATATGGATGTTGTAATTCCAATTTGCTCGACAGTAAAATCGCTCTTGTCGGTAGAGAAATTGTAACGTCAAGAAGAAACTTATTCGAAGTTACTTTACACAATAAACAATTCTATTCCAATAAATAAAAGACGGTGACGTGATTTCTCAAAATGAAACAGCTTTTAAATATGATGAAACCTCGATGAAAGGAGCCTTGAAACTCGAAATTCTTGATAAACTAAAGTGGTTTTCATTCCTCTTGAAATACCCATTGAAAAGCCCTTGAACTCCCCTTGAAATAATTCTTGAACTCACCTTGAAATACCCTTTGGACTCCTCTTTATCCTCGATAAATCGAAAAGTAACAAATCAAATGTGAAATCCTGTCCTCTTAAATTTCGAGTTATTGAGGTTCTACTGTATTTTCAAAGTTTAAGTATAGGATGAGAGCCAGGGACGTCTTTAGTTAATGCGGAGCCTGGGCAAAACATATATTTCGGGGGCCCATACGAGTAAGGAAACAAAATAATGGAATAATGCATGATCACTAGATGGCACGAAATGCGAGATCTGAAGTAAAAATATTTTTGGGGAAATTTTCAATATTACAAAAATTAAAAATTTGAGAATTTCCCTTTGCAGGGCATGGGGAATGGACCCCGCTGGCCCCTGCTTAAGGGCGGCCCTGATGAGAGCTAGCATAGTACTGTTTAATAACAAAGTTTCGCTAGAAAACACTGTTTCTATTATATACGTTTTCTAGTGAAATTTTTTACAGGAAACCTAAACAACCTGAAACCTGTATCACTACGCCAATAAACGTTGATTTATATTGTTGTTTAATTTAATCTGCGTAGTGTTCGATTTATTTAAATAAATAAATAAATAAACATGAAATCTTTTTCGGAACAGTTCGAACAATTTGTTGCATGCACAACCACGATCATTTAGACAAAATAAGAAAACAAACACGTCAGAAAGGATAAATAAATAACACAGGAAAACACCAAAAACTGTTTATAATACGTTCGGTGTTGCCATCCCGATCCAAAATGCCTGACGAGTCAGCTCCCCTTTATAGGAGCCTTATTAACTTTATAGTTAGCCTTTTTACCGCCTCCTGTGGGAATATCTGCCTTCGTAGAATATTGAACATACAAAAAGTTAATTACTGGTAAAACAGCAACTGCAAAAAATCACCCATCTTTCCGACGCGTCAGCAGATAACCTTCACCAGACGTAACTCAGGGGGTAAGCCTAACTAATATAGAATTATAGAATATTTGCTTCCAAAGGTCTGTGTCAGAGATAATTAAACGAGGAAATGTAACCTGTAAGCACATATGCTCAGGAGAAATTAGAACAAGGTCTCTAAAAAAGCATTAGAAAGACACAAGGAAAAAAGAATTAATTGTAGACCAACATATACATAGAGAACTTTAAGAGACGAACTCGAAGAGAATGATAAAATATGGGGGGGGGGGAATCAATGAACTCGTAAAGGCATCAGTGAATGAAGAACTTCTGTGAGAAAAATTCTCCCCCACCAACAAGGATTAAAAAATTAAAATGAAAAAAAAAGACTTCTAATAGCAGAGGGAAGTATTTACTTTCCTTCAGTAGCAAATGGGAAACATAACTTAAATATAGTAAGGTTTTTAAAGCCATTCTTTATAAGCTATTGCTCTCTGCTCTTCTCCATTTCGAACATTATCGGATACAATTTTTCATAGAATTTTTTTCTTCTTATGTCCCTATCCAGGTTCAGAGACATGACATCGACACTTCCATTATTTCCAGTCTGGGGCATCTTTGACTGTCGAACCAACGCCATCTATTCTTTTAAGTGCCCTCGCTTTTTTTTACTGGCCTAAGTTTGCCTATTTTTCTCTCCCACTTTCCGCTATATGCTCATTCCATTTCTAAGTATAAATTATAAGCTACACTGTGTCCGTAAAGTCATGGTGCACTTTTGACCGGTCACAGGAAATCAACGAAACAAGATAGAAATGTGTATGATATATATATATATATATCATCATCATCATATTCAACCATTATCTATCCACTGCTGGATGAAGGTCTCTCCAAATGCTTTCCACACAAGTCTATCCTGAGCAATTCGCTTCCACGTCACCCCAACCTGTTTTCTTATTTCATCCACCCATCTAGTTTGAGGACGTTTTCTAGGTCTTCGGTGGTCTCTTGGAATCCAGTTCAGAATTTCTGTTGTCCATCGTTGATCAGTTCTTCTTGCAATATGCCCAGCCCATCGCCATTTCAGCCCTTTTACTTTAACAATGATGTCCTCTACTCTAGTTTGCTCTCTCACCCAAGTGTTTCTTTTTCGATCTCTCCTAGTTATTCCAAGCATGCACCTCTCCATGCTCCTTTGCGTTGTCTGTAACTTTCGTATTGCTCCAACTGTTAGACTCCATGTCTCTGATCCATAAGAGAGGACTGGCAATACACACTGGTTGAAGACCTTTCTTTTTAGACACAAAGGCAATTTCCCCTTCAGGATAAAACTGTTTCTTCCAAATGCACTCCAGCCAAGTTTAATACGTCTGTTGAGTTCTTTCATAATGTTGCCATCCATTGAAATCAGCTGGCCAAGGTAAATATATGAATCAGCAATTTCTAGCTCAATGTTGTCAACTTGTATTTTTGTTTCCTCTACGAAATTATTGAACATGATCTTAGTTTTTTGTAGGTTCATCTTGAGTCCAACTTCTTTACTTCTAGTTGAGAGCTCCTGTACCATGTCTTGGAGTTCTAATGGGTTCGTTGAAAAAATAACAATGTCATCAGCAAACCGCAAATGATTTAAATATTCACCATTTATTTTTATTCCCTTGTTATTCCAATTTATCTGCTGAAAAATCATCTGTAAAGCTGAAGTAAAAAGTTTTGGAGAAATGGTATCTCCCTGCCTCACACCTTTACCAATTTTGATAGTTTTGGTATCTTTATGTAACCGAAATTTTGCACTTGCATTTTTATACACACGTTTCACCATGTCAATGTACACATCCTCAATGTCTGTTGATCTTAAAGAGTTGATGACTGCTGATGTTTTAATAGAGTCAAAGGCCTTCTCATAGTCAATAAATGCCACACACAATGGAAGTTCATATTCATGTGTTCTTTCAATTAATTCTCTTAATACTTGAATATGGTCCACTGTACTGAATCCACTTCGAAATCCAGCTTGTTCTCTTGGTTGAGCTGCATCTAATTTTTTCTGCAGGCGATGTGTTAGCACTTTTGTGAAGATTTTATAAATAGCAGGTAACAAGCTAATTGGTCGGTAATTTTTCAAATCCTCTTTATCACCTTTTTTATGCAAAAGAATTACTGTTGCAGAATCCCATTGGTTTGGTATGTTACCGCTGTTAAGACATTTGGTAAAGAATTTTGCAAGTATGTCTTCTACATATTCTCCAGCTTCTTTTAGGATATCTAATGTAATACCATCATCACCAGGGGCTCTTCCTTTCTTCATACTTTTTATTGCAAATGAAACTTCTTCTTTTAAGATTTTAGGAGCTGTTCCTTCGACTATTTCAATGTCTTCGTTTAATCCACTGTTACTTTCATACAGCTTTCTGTAGAATTCTTCAACTCTTCTAAGTATTTCTTCCCTATTTCTTGTTACGGTGCCATCCTCTCCTTTTAATGCAATGATGTGTTTCTTCCCAATAGACAAACTCCCTTTAACAACCCTAAGGCTCTTGTTGCTTTCAATGGCCTTCCTTACTAACTCACAATTGAATTTTCTTATATCTTCTTTCATGTTTTTGCGCAAAGTTTTGCAAAGTTCTACATACTCGATCCTGCAACTGGTATTTTGATTGTCCACCTTCATAAGTCTTCGCCTTTTCATGAGTTGTTTCGTCTTCTCAGATAATTTGCTATTCTGCTTTTTACATATTACACCACCAATTTCCCCAGCAGTTTCAATTATTGTCTTAACAATGTTTTCATTTGCTTCTGAGATGTCAACTTCTTCAATAAGTCCTTCCAGTGCAGAAAAGCGATTTTTTAATTCCAACTTGAATGCCTCGGCATATTCTTTTTAACTCTCTTTTAACCACCATCTTACTTACTTGTTTCCGAATGAGCTTCTGTCGTTCTAATTTAGCATTTAAGTGCACTTTACATCTCACCATTCGATGATCACTTCCAGTATTAAATCTGTTCAGTACACTGCAATCTTCAATAATTGATTTCTTGTTTGCCAGGATATAGTCAATTTCACTAGTTCCCCCATTTGGGTGTTTCCATGTCCATTTTCTTTGCGGTTTCTTCTTAAAAAATGAATTCATGATGCTAAGGTTTTCAGCTTCTGCAAATTCGATGAGTTGATCGCCACGTTCATTCCTTTCCCCATATCCGTATTTACCAACCGATGTCTCTCCTTGTTCCTGTTGTCCAATTCTTGCATTGAAATCCCCCATGATGAGCTTGATATGTTGTTTCCCTTTGGTGTGTAACTCTTTGATTTCTTCATAAAATTCTTCAACCTCTTCGTCGGTATGGCTTGATGTTGGTGCATATACCTGTACTATTTGAAGTTGGTATCGCTGGGTTAGTTGAACAACAAGCCTCGCTGCTCGATCTGATGTACTTTCAACTTCCAGAAGACAGTCTTTAATTCTTTTGTTGATTAAGAAGCCAACACCACTTGTTCTTCCAGTTTCCGTTCCTCTATAGTAAAACAAATGTCCGCTTTTCAGTTCCACCAACTCTTCACCTTTTCTTCTAATTTCACTGAGTCCTACAATGTCCCATTTGATCTTGTCTAGTTCCTCTTCCAATTCCTGAAGTTTTGCTTCAGAAGCAAGGGATCGTCCATTAAACGTAGCCAAGGTCAATAACAAACGGCAGCCTGGGCCATTCCAGTGATTCTTAGCACCCCCTGCTTTCATGCCACACTGACCGCTGCCTTGATCAGGAGCACTCCAGCACCTGGAGACTAGGGGCCATGGTTTCTGGTGTGTCAACATAATGGAGGAATTAGCCATAATTTCACCACGCTGGCTAGACGGGTTGGTGAATTAGCCCTCCCCTTCCGCCTTTCTATCCGTGTAGCAAATATTAATTTGCCACATAAATAGAAAGCTCAGCCTGCACCACTTGAAGGCGGGGTAGGACACTAGGTTACTGGCCTGGCCGGTTCCACACATCGTCACATACGTTCAGCGTGTGGGTCTCCTTCCAGTTAGATACCAGCAACCCTTTTGCAGGCCAGAGACCCCATATCAACTGTTACTTATTCTGATGATATTCTCGAGAATTATCATTTAATTTGTTTCACTGATGGAAGTAAAGTGAATGACAGAGTTGGCCTTGCTTTTGTGGTGTATGAAAATGGAAAAGAAAGAGAATATAAGCAATATCGAATTTGCAATAATTGTTCTGTTTTTCAGGCTGAGTTGTTGTGCTTAAATCTCTCAGTGAAATATATTCATGAGTTCACTTTCGTTTTGGGATCAATTTAATTTTTGATTTGAAGTGACTCTCTTTCTTCGTTGCAGCTTTCGCAGAACATTAATACTGCAGAAAAACTTGTTGTTGAAATACAAACAATTTTGAAAACTTTGCGAGTTTTCGAAATTTGGATACAGACATCCATTTTGCTCATGTCCGTGGTCATTACGGAAATTTTGGCAATGAAAGGGCTGACGCCTTGACAAAGCTGACCACTCGTCTAAACGTAGAGCTTCACCTGAGCGTCCCTGCTTCCCATTGGAGAGGCTTTTTCGAGAAAAATGCTATCTCTAATTAGAATGCAGATTATCTCTGATTACCCAAGGCTCAATGGACCAAAAAGTTTTTTCCGACTATTTTCCACCGGGTAAAGTTTAAGGGGTCTCACGACTGTTAAGCAAGCAAAAATTGACTATTTTGAAGGGAAATTCAAACCTCTGTAGAACACTTACAACTAATTTTGGCATAAAGAATTTATATTCTAATATTATATGAATTTCTGGCTTTATGAATATATTACTATACATAGAATATCTAAATTGGTTATTTAAAAAATATTTTTTTTTAATGTTAAGTATTTACACTTTTTTCAATTCATGTAAGTTTTGCGCGCATGATTAAAAAAACTATTTTCGCCAAAACTAATAAATTTCTATAGCAAAATAATAGTTATATACATAGATTTGTTTTGTTCTAGGATCTTTAAAAAATATTAAATAGAAATATTTTTTAATCGAAAATGTTTGTCGCAATTTGAACTTATCATAATTTTTACACATAAAAAAATTTGTTTTCCATAAATATTACTAAGATGTTGATGTTTTTAGTTCAGAATATGCAGTTGTGTCCACACAATATTTGTGAAAAATTTTATACTAATTGAACAAGTAGTTCTTTCTTTATGTTGCGCGCAAGTCCCAAAATTTCGTTTTGAGAAAAACACGTTTAAAGTTTAAATTATAGATTTTTTTAATTAAAAATGTTTTCCTTTATTCAAAACACATCAGCAGCAAATGATGTACCTTCCTAGTCTTTAAGTGCCTCGTTATCAGCTTTTACTTGTCTTTCGTTTTGTCCTCCGTGCCTCTAAACTGGACATAGCACTTCGTTTTTCCGTTGTAATTCGATGATAGTCGCCATTTAAAACTCCTCTTTTAATGGGAGATTTAAGTGTCGTGCATCACGTAGAAATTCATATCTTCGTAAAAAATTGAAATATCTTAACAAATTTAGTACCAAAATGTTCAGAAATATTTGTTCTTTCGTAAACCCCCCCCCCCAAATCGAATTTTTGAAGCTCTAAGGGTCGTGAGACCTCTTAAGATACAGCTATTCACCGATTAGAATATATGTGTTTGAATTTAAAATTACTCTCTCTCTCTCTCTCTCTCTCTCTCTGATGTTATAAATACAGTAAAACCTCTCTACAACACTATTATACGGACCGAGAAAAATTATCGTTGTAGAGGGATTTATCGTTATATCGTATATCGTTTTTGGGAATATTTAACTTCAGTTCCTTTTATTTTTTTAAAGCATCTCATGTATCTTCTGTCCTATCTTGCCAAGGAATTTACCCACTTATTCAATTAGCAGGAGCACTGGAATATGCAGGGGGTGTTTATGGGAGTTGTAACCCCCTACTGAGATGAAATTTTGAAAATATACGTTTAAATATATGGAGTTGTAGCTCTGTAAAAATTAGCCTGAAAACCCCCGCCCCCAATTGTGAATTTTCTGCGCATGCCTATGATCAGGAACCTTTCCATTTGTTGTTCCTGCAGTGAATAGGGTGATATTAAGTGTAGGCGGACGTAGTACTATGAGATACACGTGGGGAGAATGGTTAATTGAATGATTCAATAAATGATTTTGGTTATCTATCATGAGAAAAGCAAACCTGTTCAATAATTCGGTGAAAGCAGACTCATTCAATGATTTGATCATTGAACGACTATTTATTTGTTTGTTTGTTTGTTTGGATTTTTATGGCGCAAGAGCATCTGGGCTATACTGAGCTTAAACGAACGATTATATACAGGGTGAGTTCAATCCACCGCACCCACGAAACATTTTTGAAATAGCCATATGTTCACTGATTGGACTAGTTTCACCAATAGGCGCTAACGAGTAAATGCTGGGTTGTTTATTTTTCCGAGATAACCTTTTCATTGGTTCTATACTATCAGCAAAAGAGTAAGCCCAATTTGGCGACTTTACAAGTTATCTTCACCGTGTTATGAACAACGAAAATAAAATTTACAATATTCTTACGCGCGAGAATGATCAGTTTATTAGAATTGGCGGCCCATCGCTATTTTTTAAATCTCTTCCTAATTAATAAATATAAAAAACCTCAGTTTTTAAAAATTATGCACTAGAGAACATTTAGACATCGTCCCATTTTCCTAACCTAACGGCGGGTGAGCACGGGGTTTGACCTAGGTTTGAATGTGCCTAGATTTTAACGTGCATTTTTTTTAACATGGTTAATATTCTGGATTGTGGGTTGAAATAAACCTCACCCCCTTCCACTTTCTGGGAATGCTTATGCACCGTCCTGTAAATTTTTAATTTAGTGACCTTTTACCCTAATACAGCGTTAATAATTGTTATTATCTGATTGATGATATTACAACTAATCAATGGTTTCGATTTTTTTCGATTTTTTTTTGGTGGGTAGTGGGCAGGCAGGCAGGCAGGCTATGCTCCAATCAGAGACTTTTGTAAAATTATTACGAAGTTGTAAAACAAGTTCGCGATCACTTTTTATATAACCTAGCATGAGTAGTATATCTTTTTGTGTTTAAAAACTGCTCGGTTTTGGGGGAGAGAGGAATGGCTTCAGCTAATGTCCGGCCCTGAACATTTGGTAGTTGTAACATAAAAACTATTTGTAATAGTACCCGGTGGGAGGGGTTGGTGGGGTCATAACTCCATTGACCTTTTGTTTTCCTGTATACAATTAAATTTTGGTTGTCGAAACTCTCCCCACCTCTTAGTACATCCATAACCCCTTATAAAATGTTTGCGTACGTTACTGAAACATTGTATTTTCTTTCACTTTATCCAATAGATACACTGAACATAAGACACGTTACGAGTTTCACTGGCACAAAGTCAAGATTCCTCTTTTTCTCGTACAAAAATACGTTGCCTATTAACTACGTGTGGTGGGGGCCTGGACTTCACCCTATGTTGCCCCCTCCTATACTTCGGTCTTTATAAGAAGGCTAAATTTGAATATAATATTCAATTTTTGTTGCTTTTCTCAAGTCATTATAGGACTTGTGTGTGTGTGTTTTATTTTAAAGAGTATTTATTTAACATGCACCATAAAATATTACATGTTTTGATTTCCTCAATTAAGACATATATGTTACGTTGTTAATAAAATTTACGTCATATATATATGTATATACACATACAAAAATATGTACAAGGTATGTACAAAAACAACAACAATCAATTGGAGTAAGAATGATCAATGGGAAGCGCAAGAAAAAATTAAATTTGCAGGATGTCCAAACTCTTAGCGAAAGCTAAAAAGTCGCCAAAATAACGTTCCGAGACCAGTTCTTTTAATTCTGATGGCCATAGTTCACCGTGGGCAACTGTTTTCTTGAGTAGGCCAATTCTAGCTGCTTCCAGAGTTGGGCAGCGTAGTATGACATGATCCACGGTTTGTTCAACAGTTCCATCACAGGAGCATGCTGACGATTCTCGAATGCCAAAACGTCGAAAGTACTGACCGAATCTTCCATGTCCTGTTAGGAGTTGCGTTAGCTGATATGTGATTTTTAAGTGATTTGCGTTTAACCTATCTTTGACGGAAGGGAAAAATCTTTTTGTGAGGCTTCCGTTCTCAGTTTGTTGCCAATGATCCTCCCATTTGCTGGATAATGAATCTTTGATCATATTTTTTATTTCTATGACAGGGACTTTTTCATATATTAATGGTAAATCTTCTGATAGGGCTGCCAGCTTCGCCAATGCATCCACTTTTTCGTTACCTTCAGTTCCGTTGTGACTTTTCACCCATTTAAGTTTTATTTTCCAGTTTTGTAGATGCAATTTATATATAAGATGCCGTATATTCTCCGTAATGGGAAAATGGCAATTGTAATTTTTAATAGTGTCGATAGTTATCTGAGAGTCTGTGAAAATAATGGCTGTTTTTGTGGAATCACTAAATATAGAGTCTTCCAGTTTTTCTAAGGCTTTTTCAATTGCTATTGCTTCCGCTTGGTTATTGGAACAAAGAGGGTGAAGCCTGAAACTTCGTTTAGTGACTTCGTGACTATTTTTGTAAATTATGTAAGCACATCCAACGCAGTTATTAATTTTACTTCCATCTGTAAATACTTGGAATTCATGATTGACATCATTCGTATCAAATATGTTAACCATTTTACCAGGATGCAACCAGTTGTTGAAGAGAATTGGTAAATCGTGACTCTGTGTTTTTCTTGCCTCTTTCATATAGCGAAACGTTTCAGATGTTCTTTTAATTTTTAAACAGATCGGAGTAATTCCCGCCAACATGTAGGCAGCGTCATAGGACACAGTGTGAAAACTTCTGATTATTCGAATGGCGATGCTTCTCTGAATTGACTTGAGTTTCCTTCGGTTGTATAATTTGTCTAAAGCTGTGATCCATGCAGGTGCCGCGTAGGTCATCAAGGGAACAATAGCACCTTCATAGATAATTTTTAATGCTGGTGATCCTATTCCCCAGGAGACCTTAGCCATTTTTGATAATGAATTAATTATTTTCAGAGCTTTATTGCAAATATCATTGACGTGGAGGTTCCAATTCAAATTACTGTCAAAATGTACACCAAGATACGTTAGATCATTAACTATTTCAAGTTTTTTGCCATCCATAAAAACCGATATAGAGTGGTTTACCACTATATAATATATAATATATTATATACTATATAATATATTCTTCTTCTTCTGCCTTCACTTTACCATTCTTCCACGTTCATATGGAGCAGGCTTTTGGGGTAATAAATCTTATTGCCAGGTTTAGGAACGCTGATTTAGGTTGCGCTTTAATCTCCATTCCTCATATCCGTTAAGCTTGGTTAAGTTGTTGATGATAATAAATTCTATGTATGAATCTTGTAAGCTGGTTAGGTCAAAAGTCACTCACAAAATCTCTCTTTTATCTTTCCTTTCCATAACCTTCCATCCAAGGTTTCTTCTCTACTCCATCCATACTCTTCCAGATCTTCCGTCACTCTATCCTTCCATCTCAGCAATGGTCTTCCCTCTTCTTACCACCAGCTTATCCATTACCTTTCCCACATATTCCTCATTTCTCCGCTCCATATGCCCAAGCCATCTTAACCTATGTTCTTGCATTTTTTTCCCTATGGGTCCAACCTTGACCGTACCTCTAATTAGGTTATTCCTTATTTTATCCCTCCTTGTAACGCCCTTCATCCACTTAAATGTTTTTATTTTAGCCACGTCTATTTTCCTTTTATGCGCTCTTGTAATTGGCCGAGTCTCCGCCCCGTATAACATTTCAGGTCTCACAAGAGTTATATAATTTTCCTTTCAGTCTGTCACTTGCTCTCTTATCGTATAGCACTCCATTCATCTTTCTCCAATTTAACTACCTACACTGGATTCTGTGTTGTATCTCTGTGTACAATTCTCCATCTCTGTGTAAACGATCCAAGTTACTTGAAATTTTGAGCTGATGGTAACCTTTCATCCTGTAAACCTCTGCCACTTCCTCTTTCTCCATTTATTGTGTATTTATTCTTCCTTCTTTTTGTTTATACTTAAACATCTCTCCTGAAACACTTTCCTCTATTCCTCAGGTTTCCTCTCTACGTCCTCACAGGATGTTTCGCATAGTACAATATCATATGCAAACAGCATACCCCATGGTGCACTATCTTCCTGTTTCTCACTATAACATTCATTATTAGAATAAATAAGTAAGAACTGTGTCAAACCCTGGTATGGCTCAACCTCTACCAGGAACCCTTCTGTTATAACTACACTACTCCTGATCCAAGTTTCTACTCCTTCGTACATTTCTTTTACAATTCTTACATACTTTTCTGTGTGTGATACTCCCCTTTCTCCCATATAACTTCAAATCTCTTGTCTAGGTACTTTATCGCATGCCTTTTTTAAATCTACAAACACTATATGCAACTCTGCTTCCATCTCTCTAAACCATTCTATCAGCTGTCTCACCGCAAATATAGTGTTCAATTTCCTGGCATAAAATCAAACCGTTAATTTCCTCTATCTGTCGCTTTACAAATCATCGCTTCCACAATTCTTTCCCAAATCTTCAGTGAGTGAGACATCATCTTTATTTCTCCGTAGTTACCACACCTTGCACATTCGTTTTACCCTTATATATTGGTATAAGTACTCTTTTCCTCCACTCATTCGGTAGGTTCTCATGTTGCAACCATTTTTTCATATGTTCCAATCGGATATCTATTCCTTCGATAGCTTCAAGCTTTTCGATAGCTCCACTTGGATCTGGTTCGTATCTGCTGCTTTTCCGTTTTTTATTTACTTAGGAGACATTTCCACTTCATTCCTGCGTATATCACCCACCTCTCTTTGATCTGTTGTTCCATCATTGAATACCACTCTTGCGTTTTCATCGTTTAATAACTTACTAAAATATTTTCTCCATCTTTCCTTAATCTTCGTTTGATCCCGTATTAGAACTCCTCTATCATGCTTTATCTGTTTAATCACTGTGAATTATTTTGATACTTTATTTCTCACTTTAGCTATTTTCATTAATTCCCTCCCTCTCTCCGACTTTTCATTTCTTCATATGCTTCTTCTATCTCTTTCGCATTTGCAATAGCCACAGTTTCCTCTGACTGTTCGTTTTCTAATTTATACGCTTTTTCGTCTTTCACGCTACCTATCAGGTCCCATCACGGCTTCATCTCTTTCTTATGTTTTATTGCCAGTTGCATTTATTCATTTCACCACTATGCCTCCTTTTCATTTGGCAGTCCTTTTCCTGATGATTTTACTACATCTCTTCTTCTATATTTTTCATAATATAACTATTAAACTTCCACCATTCTTCTAAATGTCTTTCTAGCGTTATTTCTGTTAGCACTTTTTTTCTTAAATTCCTTCCTAAAATCATTCTCCTTTAGTTTGCATCTTATCTTCTGTCCTTTCTGCCTCGAATGTTCAATGTTTTTTCTAGTTGGTAGCTCCCATTCTACTACAAGCAGTCTATGTTGCGCAGCAATAATCTTATCACTAATCCCCTTGCTGTTTTTTATTTCTTTGAAGTCACATAACATAGTCAATCTGACTTGACCTATCTCCACTTTTTTACATTACCATTTAGTCTTTTTCCTCTTCGAAGTAAATATTAATAATCTCTAACTCAAATGCCACCGATTGATCTATAATCTTCCCGCTCCTTCATTTCTCTCTCCCCCACGTCCTACTCTACAAACACTCGTCTTTCCTGTCTTTTATTTTTTCCTACATATCTATTTAAATTAGCTCCAACGAATGCTATCTAATTCCTAGGTGTTTTCATTATCACTTGATCTAGATCCTATTAAACGCCGTCGTCGTCATCTTCTTTTTTTGCGTCTCTTCTGAGGGGCATATGCCCAAATTATTGTGGTTAGGTTTAGTCCTGTCTGTAGTTTAAGGCTCATAATCCTGTCACTACTTCTGTTGACCTCAAAATTTCATCCTCCAGTTCCTTAGCTACTACAATACATATTCCATTTTGCCCTCTCACATAAATTCCACTGTAAAACATCTTATATCCTTCACCAAGTTCTTTAGCTTTGCTTCCTTTCCACCTAGTTTCTTGTAGGCACAAGATCTTTACTTTTCTTCTTTGCATTAAGTACACTATATAAATGTGCACATATATAATGACTTTTAAAAAGGAACCTTTAAGCGTAAAAGGTTTAAGAAGTAATGAGTAAAAAGTTCAAAAGGAAAGTTCAATTTTTAGTAAACGTGTATACCAGATATATCTTCAGTATGAACGCATAATGTATACTTAGTAATGTGGAATAAGATACGTATGTTAGTGCTCACAGGTTTGATCATTATATCTATGAAATTTCAGACTAGTGCCAAATACGTAACGCTAAAGTGGGTGATGCAGTTCTGAATAAGAAACGTTAGGGAGTTATAAGACTCCAACCAAGACTTAATAAGTTAAAAATTGACCGATTAGGATCATCGATACGTCCGAGGTATGGAGAAGTCAAATCATGAGGCTTCATTACAAATGTTGGTCAAAGACTTTCTGTTGTCATCAGGAATTGATGCAAGTCATTCTACCAGTCGCTAGGAGATGGTTGCATTTGAATTGCATGGACGAGTTGCAGCTCGCAACCTAGAACCTCTATACGGAATCTCACTTGTTGTTTATAGTGGCACAAAACACATTGATATTGGATATTGGAATAATGGAAGCGGATCTTGTGGAATGACGAATCAGACTACGAGTTGTAGTCATCTAAATTTCTTGCGTGAATGTGGGACATGGCTGGTGAGTATTACTTAAAGAAGTATATCTTTTCCACCATCAAGTTCGAAGGAAGCGGAATTGTTGCATGAGCATGATTTTCATAGTATAATTTTCGTCCACGGTGTTTTTTTTTTGCTTGGATCCATGAGTGTCAATGTTTATATAATTATTTACGCAGTTCTGGACAATTCAGTGCTACCCACACTATGACAACAATTTGGAGCTGGCCTACTGCATGGCAATGTACGAGTTTGTTAAACGAAGGCCATAAAATAATGGCTGGAAGATATGGGAAAAAATGAACTCTATTGGACATCCAAAACCCCCAACCTCAACCCCGTCTTTAAAACGAGTTGGAGCGCCGGTAGAAATTCAGATGAAACTGATGAAAGAGCACCACATAATTGTTTTCTATATTGAAGGAGGAGGAGAAGAAATAGAATATTTAATGTCTGCACACACACCAGTCACAGCATTGTGTTCGATTTTTATCCTTCAAGTACCCTTGAAGGATAAAAATCGTGATAACGGTGACAGGCGGATCTACGTCACGCTGACATCATACCAAATAAACAAGTTGACACATTACTATGGATATTCGGTCATTAATGGATATGCAGCGCAATATAACAATCCCAAAATAAATTTTAAAAGTCGTCAGTATTATTTATTATAGTATATCAAAACCCATTTATGACGAAATAGCACTAAACACAAATCGCAATTATGAATCGAAAATAAGCAAAAATCAAAGTACATGATTATATGTAAAGCCACGAATCACATCACAAACTGGACAGAATTAATTACCTCGAATTTCTGATTTGTGGAATTACATATTATCTCCTCTTCTGATGGCTCTTCCTCTTGCTTTTTATTCAAAGTTAGTGGCTTGGATTTTTATTATTTTCCGTTGTGAATAGATCTTGACATACAGTCAAACTTTCATAAGTCGAACCTCCACGGGAGCGGGCAAAACTTCGAGTTAGAGAAAATTCGAGTTACAGAATAATTAATTTATTACTATACATGAATTCAATAATACGTTTTAAAATCATACAAAATACTGAAATTGCTATAAACTATGATTACAAAAATTTAACGCGTATATACCTTTAAAAATGATATTTTATTAAAAAAAATTTTAATTTTTCCTTGCCGTTGCGATGCAAAAATTTCACTTAGAACGTGAGTCTCTAAATCAACGATAGTCTTAAAAATATTTTCAGGCATTTATTCCTGGGATTCAGTAAAGGTTTTTAATGTTTCGATTGCAGGAAAAAGTGTCCTTACAAAGTAAGAACAGGACCTGAACTCTGTACCTCGTCATCATCATCATTAATAGGTGTCTCTTGAACTGAATAACATCGTCATCCACATGATGCATTGAAATTACAAAATTGACATCGATATCAACGTAGCTTTCTGAGTTATTTCATCTGGCATTTTCAATTCGGGCGCCAGAACATTCCACTTATATGGAGCTGAAATAGCGCACT
The DNA here is from genome assembly GCA_006491805.2 of Dysdera silvatica. NCBI lineage: Eukaryota > Metazoa > Arthropoda > Arachnida > Araneae > Dysderidae > Dysdera > Dysdera silvatica. The sequence goes on along the minus strand of QLNU02015003.1, from coordinate 63,743,659 downwards.
CAGTGTTTGATGAAATTTTGCGCTCTTCGAAAATTTTTCCGTGGTTGAAACGAACTTTTCTGAGGTGATGCACAGTAGTTGATGGTTTTGCACTTTCCCATGCATACTGAATATTTCACATACAGTCCAAAAGTATTATCTTAGGTTATTCTATCCATCTTCTAGAGAAGAGGTAAGTTTTAAAATAATACATTTCCTGTAGAAGTGTTTCAAACTTATTTTGATACCTTGATCCATTAGGTGAAGATTTGACGTTGCATTTGAAGGTGAAAAATCACTTCGTTTTTAAATTTTTACAAAAAATTTTTGGGTGAGCGTGACAATTGCCAACAACTATTGCAACTTTTCTTTCTTTCTATAAAATTTTCTGTCAATTTCATAATCCAAAATTCATAAAACTCATATGTCTTTTAAGCCTTTTCATTATTCTCGTACTTTATACTTGTAGGTAAACATTTTATATTTGCAAAACACATTGGCTTTTTAATTGTGCCTATCATTAACAGGGGCAACTTTTCAGTTCCTGAGATTCATACCATGATTGTAAATCGCATGAACAGAACTTCAGGAAGGTCATGAACTGTACGATGTTTTAGAAATCTATTCAATGAATCGCATTACTATAGGCGCTATCCCTGACTAATTATATGCATTTGCCAATGAAAAGAACTGCAATTTAGTGATTTTTATTACGGAAATATTAGGAATTTTACTAACGTCAACCAAGTTTTATATTTTCCAGGATATTCTTCAGTGACCGGAAGTACGTGTTTTGAAAGAAATAACTTTCTTCACAAGAATTCGAGTTATAGAACGTAAATCTTCACTTCAACAACACAAAAAACGCGAGATAGAGAGAACTTCGGGCTAAAGAAATTCGACTTACAGAATAAAAAATATATTTAAACTTTTACATTTTTACAGAAATCGTAACATTTATTTGAGTTAAGGAAAATTTCGACTTATAGAAGTTCGACTTACGGATATTCGACTGTATATAATATTGGTGAGTTTGGCAAAATTCATTTAACATTGCTAAGTTATCAACTTTTTGAAATTTTGAATCTTTATAAATTTTTTAATTAAAATGTAAAGGATTAGTTACTTTGCTTGCATACATTCAGCAGACCTTGGTGCTAATATATATTCAGAAATTGCCGTTTTGAATGGTAACTTTCGTTTTAAGGATTTTTAATTATATATATTAAGCTTTACATTAATAAATTACTGTAATGAAATAATCGTAATGAGATACCATATGAAAGGAAATTATATGAAAACAAATAATAAAATAAATACCGAACCGAATATTTCATTTTTGCAACGTATTACATATTCATATCTCGTTACGTTCTTATACTTTAAATAAACAAATATTATGCAAGGCTTGTATAAATTTTTATACATAATATAGTAATAATAATAATAAAAGGAGTTAAGACATACGAAATGTTAAAATAACACTAGTGCATTTTCAAAACATTTGGGCATAAAAATCGAAAAATGAGCATGCCATATAGATCCCACGTATTTAACAAAGAATTTATTAAGAGAATGAATTTTGATCGAAAGGTATTGGTGAGAGAAGTATCAGAAAAATTTTAAGCGCGCAATTGCCAGTATTAGATAATTTGATCGACATAAATTTTATTACGGAAACTTTGATTAAATTTAGAGTGCTTATTGAATTTTAGGTGTGTTAAAATAAAAAAAGTTAAAAATGTGAAATTTTCTATGCTCCATTGAAAAATATTATTGCCTAAAAATTTGAAATGGTTATTGAAACTACATCACAAAAGTTATCTGTCGATTAATGAAAATAAAATGCAATGATGAAGAAGCTACTAATCACATATAACGTTTCGTCAAGTTAATTATTACATTAACATTAGGTTTTTAACATTATTTAACATTAGGTTTTATTTATTTTTGCTTAATAATTAATAACCTGCTGATAATACTTTAGAAAAATATGGATAGTTAATAAATATATACTTTTGAGTTGACTATTATGTTATCTGTATAGCAATAAAACAAATTTCATATCTAATACTAACATATTCCATACTACCGAAGTATTGTTGAAAGCGCATCATCATCAGCCTTGACATTGTCAAGTTTTAGATCAGGAGTTCTCAACCGGGGGGGGAGGGGGGGAGGATTATGGTCTCACATTAGTAAACGCAGATTGTAAAAATACTAATGCTCTCAGTCAAAATATTAAAACGTGGAAGGGAATGCTATCTTGAGAGTTATGATGAAAATATTGCATGAGAAAAACGGCTGAGAATTGCTCGTTAAGGTATTATGCCAAGCAGGTTTTCTCTCGTGTATAGTCTACAGATATTTCATAAGAGAATTTTATTTATTTTTAGATAGGAAAATTAATAACAAGTGGTTTCGAACAAGCCTTTTTTTCAGCATCCGTGGAGAGCTTATTAAAGTAGAAAGATGTTCGTCCTCCCAATGTTTGTATTTCAGTTTGTTTTACTTCAGTTTGTTTAACTTCAATATGTTCAACGTTTTTCCAAAAGATCATGTTATCTTCTCACAAAGGGTTATTTACTTGTCTAATGGAAAATAATGTCGAAACTCGAAGGTCAGGGGAGGCCTTTCAAAACGAATAGGATATATTACTGGGGTAGGAGGTGCAATAGTTACCCAAATTACAAAGTGGTTTATGATGAACGGCCTCAAACAGCGACTCAATCTCATTTCGAAAGGTTGCCTGTTGGGAAAGCGAAGTTGAGAATTTCTAAATATTTTGGATTACGAGTATTTAAATTATGCCAACTTCTGTAGGCTATCTACCCTCTCATGTTCCTATAGCTATTGAAATTGCATTTAAAATAAGCCACTGGAAAATCTTTTACCAGGCATTCTCTATATACAATTCTCATATCCCATTCTTTCATTTTTCATCATTAAATATAAGAATATGTAGCACATCCTCAATAATTCTATAGAACAAGAGAAGCAATATATATAACTTCTTCAGATACCTAAATTTTAGCAGAACGATACGACTAATGCAACTTTTAATACAATAATTTGAGAAAATTAGAATATAGCCAATTTTAAAGTGCGATTTTCAAATTCCCACTCAGTAACGCATTTGATAATAAAATATGCATGATTGATAAAAGGGGAATATCTCGATCTTCATTGGGAATATAACTGATTGCTAAATACCCTGACAAGATGATAAAATGATCTTTTGTGCTCTATGCATCAATAAATGGTTCAGTCACAGATAACTCAGTCATTATGAAGATGTTATTTGCTCAATAACCTAGGATACAATATTAGATGGGAATGCGGTCGATGGTCTGAAAGTGATAATGATTGCGAATGGCCCCGCAATGCTTGCGCATTAATGAAAGTATGGAGAAGAAATAGCGAGAGAAGTATTAAAATATGCAAATGTATTCAAAAATTAAGCATCAACTAGAAAATGAGTCGGCCGACTTTGATATTGACTTCTGTGTGCTTGCGAAATCAGCATATTCATTTTTAATCCTCTCGAAGCGCAGTGTGTTTCTCTTTGCTACAAAAATCCGATACCCGCATGTGTTCTGGGTAGACGCCGAATTTTTACACTGGGTCTTTGGTGATTTACAATTATGTCGATAATTTTGACGCTGGAACAACCTTCCACTACAAGAAACATAACATTGTTTTAAGATCTTTCAGAGCATGTTGGGAAAAGGAAGAAAAGTTTTCTTCTCTCTCTCTTTCACTTATTTAAAGATTTTCGATATTCAGGAAGATGACTATGGAAAAATGGTACAGAATTTGCATTTAAAAAGAGTTTGGTTTTATGTACGCTCCTTCGGCTACATAGCAGGCTATAACTATATTAACAAACAGTTATTTCGACACTGGCGTAAGGTTTAAAAACACGACGTTTCGGGAGCCAACTGCTCCCTTTGTCAAGTGAAGGCAGAATGTCAAGTGAGGGCATTCTGCTTCACTTGACAAAGGGAGCAGTTGGCTCCCTCTGTTATTCTTATTTTTGTTTCCTTTATTTTATCTTATTTTTAAACCTTACGCTAGTGTCGAAATAACTGTTTGTTATGGAATCTCCTGGTGAAACTCTATTGTTTCGTTATAATTATATTATTTAACGTATTACAACTATATTATTTAACGGACTATAACTATATTATTTAACGGGATATAACTATATTATATAGAGGACTCTATATATAAGTATATTATCTGTATGATAAACGTAGTGGTATTGGAATAAATAAATTTGTGCCAAGAAAATACTATTTTGTAAACGTAATATAATATTCTCAATTGAATTTAAAAATTATTTATTTTTTTCCGAAAATTTAAATACTACTATTATCGTGTTAAAGTATATTCTCAGCAACATCATATAAGAAATAACAGGATGGGCGTTTCTGCAAATATATTATAAAGGTAAGAGTTTTAATATCGGCTGAAGTTTTAATTTTATAGAGGCTTAATTTTACACCAATTCAAATTCAAGAGTATTAAAATCCAAATGTCCCGTATGTTGGCGAAAATAAATTTTCCTTTTACGAATGAAGTCGAATTTGTAATTTTGCGCTCTGGGCGATACTTCAAAAACTAATAAAAAATAAATTCGCGAAGTGGTTATAGTTAAGGAATAAATGCAGTAAGAAAATATTCCGATACAAGATTAGGAGTTCGACTTGATCATTTCTAAGGTTTATGTAAAGTAATTAAGACAAAATCGTAAAGATTAACTGAAAACATGGATAAAACACTTTAAAATATAACGCACTATTTAAAAGCAAATACAAGTGTTTTATATATAACAGATTGGACTTTCGTTAGTTGCTACAAAATATATAACTTTTCCTCCATACACATACATGCCTATAAAGATATAAATACACAAGTCATACTTGTTGCCCAAAGTAAAACCAGAGGCAGATAGCGACAATTACAAGCGACTTAAACTATGGAATGACATACCTATGGAATTAAGATTGATAAATAATCGGAAACTCTTTAAAACACATTAAAGAAACTGATATTTGGAGAGATCGAAATTATTATCTGATACACATATCCTCTGATGTTTTGGAGGCGCATGTTATTGATATTAACTGACGACTGATATCGTGACATTGATATTATTTATTTGAGTTTGATGATTAATAATTCTGGTGAACTTGATTATTTGTATTTTGTTTTCATCCTCATCTTTGTACAGGTCAATAGATGGTTATGGTTTTTTTTCTAGACTTACCATTATATATGCAACGTAACATTTTATGTATATGTGGAAAGTAAAGGTATTATTATAATTATAATAATTATTATCATTAATGTATATCCTTACTTGTCCTTGCGCCATACAACGTGAACAAGCAAACATAAAACTAGTGTTATAATATATTTATATTTATAGAATCATATGATAAAGTGTTACCTAATTTTTAGTTATTATACATTAATATTTTTATTTTTAAGTTTGAATTAATTTAAATATCCAAAATTTGACCTTTAAATAGATTTTTAAAATCTCATGTAGAGTTTTAGATCAGAATGACCTTTGTTAAATTCCTTGATAAATTTGTTTCTAAAATGCTCATTCTTAATTCCCCCCGTCCATAAGGCAGACTCTTTAATCGGAACACTTTTTAATAATTCAACTGAACTTATAATACTTTTTAGCATCTTTACAATTTTTTGGTATTAGCAAATCCCATATATTTGATGGTATTTAACCCAATGTATTTTTTCCCATATCGCTAACTATGATTAATTTAGGTTGTTTTTAAATAAATATCAGACATTACTTTTTTTAGTAAGATAAATTTATTAAAAGCACGTTTGAATATATTTCATAGATAATATTACAAGTTTAATTATATCCTGGCCAAACAAATCGTAACAGATTAGCTTTCAGTTCGAAAATTTTTTGTGATTATAAGTAAGTCATCCCTGTGAAATGCTTACTCGCTATCCTTTCTACATCTTAAAAGTTATAGATATTTAAAATG
>QLNU02015003.1:63711233-63737551 GCA_006491805.2 Dysdera silvatica | reverse complement strand
AGTTTGTTCCGTGGCATCTCATCACGTCCTTGCAAAAGTCATGTTGGTAAGTCAATCACATTGAGTTTGTGCACCATGTCGTTAATTTAATATAATAATAATAACGTAACTTAAATTTTTTAATAATAATGTAACTTAATCTCCTTTCGTCATTTTTATTATTAGAGTGTGACTTCATCAAGTAATTCTAACTATTGCTGATGATTTCGTCAACACACTTTTAGAACAAACTAGAAATTTTATCAAAATTAGATTAATAGATCTTCCATAATTAAAACGTGTTCTAGTATCTACTGGTGTCATGTAGTTGCTACTATCAATCATAAAGCTGATAGTTTCTCTGTATCTCTATACCACAGGAGTAGCACTGAATCATGGCTTCGCTTTCTTTTTGGTTTTACGGCTCAAAGACTACAGTGGTCATGCTGCGCCGGGACCTACTGTTTTCCGAGGAATCCGAACCTCTTAAGGCCTAGGGAACCAAACCCCGGACTACAGTGAGCAGTGCGATCTTTATGAGATCTCTGAGTAAGCGTTCTTTTTGCACTGCTGGGAGTCGAACCCGGATTAGCCGCGCAATAGGAGAACGCGTTACCACACTGCGCCACCGCAGGGCCGCTGAATCATGGTGAAATAAAAACACTTAAATTTCACCTATCCTAGAAATAAAGGATATATAAAAATATTAAGAGAAAAAATATACAATAGCCATTTCTAGGTTGTTCTTATGCCGCAGACTCTATTCTTCGTGTCAGTTGAATCGATGCCGAACAGCATTCCTCCCCGGGTTGATATCGGCAGTGACATCTTGTTGGACCTCTCCGTCTGTCCAAAAGAAAATGCCATAGATATTGCCCACCAGTAGGCATTCTCTGATCTATCTAGTAGGTATGAAGACTACTTCCTCATTTTCACAAATGGATTCAAAGTGGATGAATATATCGGTGCGGCATTTGTCTGTGTAAATATTATACGAATTCAACAACTTCCAAAATTCTGCTCAATTTTTCACAGCAGAAATCCATGCCATAATTTATTACTACAATACATCGTGGATAATTCATTAAGCCCAACTGTCATCTGTATAAATTCTCTCAGCGTTTTGCAGGACTTGGCTTGATTTAAAATCTCACTCTGGAATACACAGAATTCTCAAACAATTAGTGGATGTACAAAACGCCCAGCATATTGTGAAATTCTGTTGGGCTCCAAGCCATGCTGATAATTTTGCCAACGAGCTGGCAGATGTTGCTGTGAAAACAGCAACTGCAAAACCTGATAGTCCATCTATTCCTTTCCACGATCTTAACACTCATGTCTCATCCCATGTGTAAAAAAATTGTAGTTGGAATGGGACGAATCAATTTTTAACAAACTCCACCATAGTAAACTACGTATTGAGATGTGGTAGTCTATATATAGGAGTGGCCGTTGCAAAGGGGTCACTCTGGCTAGATTTCGCGCCCACCACACACGTTTTTCCCATTAACATCTGTTAAAGGGAGAAGACGCCCAGTGTGTACCATATGTGGTCAACCATTAAATGTTTCACATGTTTGAGCTATTTGCATAAATTTTAACCAGCAACGTTCATTAGCTTTTAACCAAAATAATTTTACCCTTTGTGACATTTTATGCAATTCTTTTAATCATGAAATCATTTTTAATTTATCGAATATTGGCTTTTTCAATTTTCACTCTCATCTGATTTTGTTACATTGTTTCATTGTATGTTTAATATATCTTTAAAATTATAATTTTAAATCAATTGATATTAAAACGGTATGTAGGGTCCCACCTTGCTTTGCACAGAATGACCATTGTTATCCTTGCGCCATAGAAATACAACCAACCATTCTGCGTGTACTATGTAAATTATACTATTAAGTCGGAAGTAATTACGTATCTAGTGTCTTTACTGAAATCGTCATTATCGACCGCATCTTTAGCGCGGACCATTAATTTTATTTGGCGGTAGCGGTCCGCCGTAATTGACGTTTCTGCCCAAAATATCAGCAATTATTGGGGAACTTAACCTCATCAGATGCTTCGTATTAGTCCAGCGTATTTTATGGCATGGTTTTGCCGTTAAATAACCAATACGTTAAGATGATCATAAAGAGAGAGAGCGACAGATAACAGGGAAATATGGCTATGTAAAATGTGGTATATGTAAAATGAGATTTTATGTACATTCAACTGAAGAAAACGCTCCTATAGAAAATACGACATGTGAAATACTGCTGTGAAAAGTCATTGGCGTAATTATATTCGTGGAGGGTGGGAGAGGGTTATAACTTTAACTCAACTCTTTAACAACTTTAACTATAACTCAACGCGATACACACAGCAGTCATACGTAATCTCCGTATCTTCACGTTAGGCTAAATTTTTAAGGGTGGATATAGCTGCCTGTGGCCCATTCTTTAGTTAGACCAAAGTGTAAAGAAGTATTATGTTAAATGAAGCCGTGTAAACATCGCTACATAAAACATGATCATGTAAAAATAAGCATATGCATATCCGTTTATAAAAACGCGGCTATGGAAAATACAAATATTGAAAGTTGGTAGTTATTATACGTAAAGCAGTTTTATGTAAAACAGAGCAAAGCTATGTGTAAAATGAAGTTATGTAATGTTATATGTAACATGGCCTGGTTTTGGGAGTGGAAACATGGACCAGGGGCTATGGGGATCAGCCACCAGGTGGGCCGGCAGGTGGTGGATAGCCGAGTACCCTGATATCTGGCTCTTCGGGCTGTATGGCTGGGGAATCCACTCTGGTGGACAAGAACCTCCCCCCCCGCCATCTGAAGGTGTTATGAGACCAGTCCCGAAGGATGCATGGTGATGGGGTCAGCATCAATAACGGAGCAGCTGAGATACCAGGCGATCTCTCAGTATATCTAGCCTTACGTCAGCACTCGGAGGCTCTTCTGATATTGACCCCTTTTTCACCCCGATGATTTAATTTTACGGATAAAACTTACTGAACTACCATGGAAGGCTCTGTAATGGGGACTTCTAACTTTATCTTAATTAAGATGGAGGCTTCTAGTAGGATTCCACTCGACTGTAAGTTGGTCAGAGACTCCTCTCAGGAGACTCTAGTCAGTGGCTCGGAGGCAGAAATTTTTAACTCTGGGACACTGACCCCAACTAATGAACCTAAGGGTATTAATCCTAATATTCTCATAGGCGACTCCAATGAGGAATCCGACATGGAGGAACTGGAGCAAGATATGGGGAAAATCCGCATGAAAAACAAAAATGTCAGCGGTGCGGAGAAAAAACGCAGGAGGAAGGCTAGGCTAGCTAAACAACAGGACACGACCTTCAGCGAAACTGCATATGGAGTCACATCGGGGACCAGTGGGACCAGGACCTCTGGCAAACGTCAGAGAGCCGTGGATTCCACTCCCCCTGATATAGCACAAGTTATGAAGGAATCAAAAAAAGCTTAAATATGTGATGCGTAAGCTGCAAACATGGATATTAAAATTCAAGTCGCTGCGGTTCGGAAGGCCGAAGCTGAACTGACGGACGAACAGCGAATTGACTTCACCAATGCCATTGGGGATGCTGTACTTGACGTTCCGGATGGTTCAGACACCCCAAGGTTTAGTTGTTCCCGCATTAGGGGACATTATTTGATTATTTCGCCATTCGATGAAATGAGCAGGGACTAGCTCATTGCAGCAGTCCTACAAATTAGGCTTTGGAATGTTGCTTTGAAGGCCTTTCCAGTAAGCGATATTTCCAAGCTAATTAAGGCCATGATATGGCTTCCTGGAAGGAAACATGATGCCGAACTGGCTTTAAGGACCCTATGAAAACAAAATCAGGGCCTTTATGCCACTAAGTAAAAGGTTTTCGAGAAGAAGCAGGAGACCTATGGACTCAGGCTTGTGGTCGTCATAGAGGACGCTTGAGTAAAGTATCTGGAAAGATGGTCGGCATACACTCTTACAAAGTTACGGAATTTGATGCATATAGATAGTGAGGGAAATCACTATTTTGAATCACCCAGGAACTAAACGTAAAACAGAAATTTCTCCTAAATTAAAGGGTTGAGGAAAAACTGACCTTTATGAGATTGAATATATGAGGTATTATTATACAGGCCTGCACAAAAGTTTAGACACAACACAAATTTGAGTATAACAAAATACTATTAAAACTGAAGAAGTAGGAACTTTAATATTACGAAGTATGAACACATGTAATATGCAAATTAAAAATTTGAGAACAGAAATCACATCAGTAGCGAACTTGCTGCAATATATAACTTAAAATAAGTAAAATATGTGGCACAAAAGTTTAGGCACAAACATAAATTTTAGCACTTGCATAAGGAAATGAACAATTTTAATAATCAATGTAGCCACCATTACTTCGTATTAGATTAAATACGCGGTCGTTCATTGAAAGCACAAGATTTTGAAAGGTTTCTGGTTCAAAATTAAACCACGCTTCTTCTATAGCCTTTTTAAGTTCTAAAACGGACGGATATTGCTTTCCATTGGCATACACAACATTCGTTAGTATGCCCCATACATTTTCGATGGGATTACAGTCAGGACTAAGAGCAGGCCAATCGAGAACTGTAATATTTTTAGCGCTCATCCATTCTTTTGTTGACCTGGATGTGTGGATGGACGCATTATCTTGTTGGAAAACCCAGTTTCGTCCACATAAAAGTTCGCCAAAAGGTAATAGGTGACTTTCAAGAGTTGCCTGGTATGCCTTGGAATCTTGTTTTCCATTCAAAAACGCCAAAGAAGTCTGTCCATTGAAGCTAAAGGCTCCCCAAACCATGACTGAACCTCCTCCTTGACGTCTGCTGAACCGACTTAAGGGGCGTTTTCGAAGATCGTGCCAGTAGTGCGAAAGGCCATCGGGACCATCTAAGTTCCACTTTTTTTCATCACTAAATAACACCTGCAGCCATTCGTCACTGTATGATATGTGCTGCCTTGCCCATTGTAGTCGTGCTTGTTTATGATGTAATTGCAAGCAGGGCTTGCGGCGCATTTTTGCATATCTCAAATGCCTGCATTCTACAATCCTTCTACGTATGGTTTCTCTTGACACTCGCATTGCTAACGTGTTTTTTATTTGATTTGCAGACAGGCTTTCATTTGAAGCCAATCTTCGTATTTGTCTATCATCCCGAATGCTGGTCACTCGAGGCCTCCCAGATCGTGATTTTGGTTGATACTGATCACCCCGGGATAACACTCGATAAATGCCTCGCTTTGAACGGTTCAATGCAACAGAAATTTGAGTAACAGATTTACCTTTAGTTTTCAGCCTCCAAATCTTCAAAATCTCGTCATTCGTAAATTGCTTTGACTTCGGCATCGTTCTAAGCATTCTAAATTATTTCAGGCCTTATATAACAACTCTGGGAAACGCCCCTTCGATCACTTGGGAACTTCGCGCCGTTAATTTGCATAAATCTGACATATGTGCCTAAACATTTGTGGCATGCAGATTCCAATATTACGGTGTTGGGATATTTTGTTTCAGTACTTTTGGTAATCTTTTAAGTTGCACAATTTATTATTGGTTCTAGGATTATTTAGATACAATATCGGCGAAGTTCAATGCAAATTCTCGCTTTTATTTATAATTTGCCTCTGTGTCTAAACTTTTGTGCAGGCCTGTATGATATATATATATATATTTATTTGAACAACTATTGCAATGGTGGGCAAAGGTAGAGATTCCTGAGAGTTTTATTAAATGCAGATTATCGGTGTAAGAATAAGTAATTGAAAATGGAGTCGAAATTTCTCTTATAAATATTAATAGGAATTGCACAATGTTTTAGACAAAGATGCCATTTAACGAAACAGAACTTTTCGTACAAAGCCTAGACAATGAACAACGACCTTAATAGGCCATTACGCACACCCACATCGAGTATTATTCCTGATTACAAGACAGTGAGGGCTGTATTGGAAGAAGAGAGAGAGAGAGAGAGAGAAAGAAATATCGAAACGCCCCGAACATCGAAGGACTGGATCGATTTAGCTGATTTGCCCGGAGTTTCTCAAAGCTTAGTCGCTCACTGATCACTTTATGTCTTTCGTTGCTTATTGAGGACGACTATGTGGACATATGGGGAATATAATAACCAATTCTTTGATAATATAATAAACAAATCTTTGAAAATTGAAAAACGTAAGATATGAAACTGTTTCCAACTTTGGTTAATAATATTAGGCTTTTTTAACCACTATCCTCTGTAGATAAATAATTTTGTCCGAAGAATTACTATTAAAGTGTTCAAAGCATCTGTTATCAACTTTTTATCTCCTAATATACACTGAAGTGCCAGAAAAATTGGTACACCTACCTAATATTGTGTAGCCCCCCCTCCCACTCCGCGCACTGGCCACCGAATAAGGCCGCGCTACTGCGCCCGTTAATGATTTACACTCTTTTATTGATACATTATTTTTTCTAGCAAGATGATGATCGAACTTATTTGTTCACGATAACAAAATATTGGACGTAGGCGAGAGGAGTGAACTTGGAATTCACAATTAGTTCTTAAACTTTTCACCTTATTGGTCCTTAACTTCTTTTGAACAAATTGAGAGTGGTGGGGAGTCAAATGGAATTACTGCTTTAAGTCTGAAATACAATAACAAGTCTGCTCTACCTACAAATGGAAACTGGGTCTATAAAATGAATCTGAGTTCATGGGCTATAACACTAGCATTTTGAAATCCCTACAGGTCATGCTGTGAAATGTTGCTGATGAGGAAATATCTGTAGCGAGTTGCTATTATATATTATATTTCATACTGCCTTTGAATGTAAAAGTGCAGTTGATGCAATTTGCATCTTTACTTACACCAAATACGTGACTATTTCCTTACGATGCGCATTAAAAATAGGACTCTGTCTCAGTTCTTACTCACAGGCTACAGAAATGGTGCGAATCATATCGATTATTCAGTTTTCAATTAATATATTTATCAGCGAACTTGAAGTTTTTAAAAATAAGTACATTTAATATTCTTGAAAGGCAAAGCTATATCTCAAATATGCATTATTTTTTGTCACTGCTGCGGTTCTTTTCTCGTTAATCGAGAAAGAAAACATGAAACATTTTTTATGTGGTCTGGCTTTAAAAACAAATTGAAAAGAACATTTCTCTTTTGCTTTGATCCTTTGCGAGCAAAATTTTAGCCCCAAGAGAAATCTCGACTTTTGCAAAATACGATTTTTTTTACCTAAAATGTAATATTTCTTTAAAGAATAGTTGTTTTATATTAAAAGTAGTTGCTCATTCATTACTTATTAATGCGTATTTGTTGGTAATTTATTAATTATTCATACATAAGACAAAATTAATTGCCTAAAAATGGTTTTAAGAAGTTTTTTAAAATGCTAAGCGAGACATTTTTGTGATCAGAGGTAAATGAATAATTTGTGTTATTATTCCCTTAAGTTTGCTTTTGAAATATAAAATCGGTTAGGCGTAAAATGATAAATACCCCCAATGTGTACAGTCGAAAATGCATATACGAAAATGGACGCGGCAACGAAATCCTATGCATATAAGCGGGTTTTACATAAAAGCGGTATTCTCTGAACTATAGCGTGGAAATAATTTGCTCATTAAATTTTTAATGAATTTTATTATTAAATTAGATATTCTTATTTCTAATTTTATAAATCATATACATTATTTCAATATTTATAATGTACAGTACTATTACTCTTGCAGATTCGGGGGTCTCCATTAATCCATCTGAGAACTTACATTAAAAATCTCTTACAGATAGGATGGCGGACGACGCAAAGTTCCAGGAAAGGACTCCAAACTCACAGAAACAGGATCTGCTGTAAAACATTTACTCACAATTTTACAAACTGGAGAATGCAGAATTAACATAAGTCGTAAATTATCGTAGAATGGCAGATCGGACGACTCAACCATATGTCGCGAAATTCATTACTTAAAGTCGCACTGCCATGACTATACCAAAAACTGAGGACCACGCCAGGGAAAGAGAGAGAGAGAGACACAGCGCTGATACTTGTCTCGTTGTTTGCTGCAAACGCATTGAATGATGGGTGACTGGTAACGGATTCACTGCCTGAGGTCTAGTGTATTCTCGTTCTTCTCGTGAACCAAAACCGGTTATTTTCTATATTCAACGCGAGTCTCGCGCATGGTTGATATTTGGCAGAAATAGCATGGCGGAGGGTGTGGGAAGGCAGCAATAACCTGTTTTGCGCAACTGGATGTAGTTCGTTCGCGCTGAGTTGACGTCCGATTCCGTTATCAGATGGGTTGTTTCATTGCAGTTTAGGGAAAAGCGTCTCGTCGTAAATGGTTTTCCATGCGCGAAAACCCAGTTACGTCATGACGCCCTTCCCTAAACTGCAATGGAACCACCCGTCTGGTAACGGGATCGGACGTCAAGTCTGCGCGAGCGGACTGTAGTTGAATTCGAGTGCGTGATTGCCTGTAATTTAATTAGCGATCAATGTGTTTTCTGTGGCAATAATTATATTATAATGCCGTCACACTCTATTAATAAAAATAATAAAATTATACGTAGTAGTACTTGCATAAACACATGTACTCTATTAGTGGAAAAGTCATAAGGAAGCTGGTAACTGAAATTTCCATAAGGGTTACATTCATTTCCGGTGAGGAAAGGCACTCTTTAAAAATGAGTGTTGCCAGATATTTACTGTGGATGAAAACCTGCTCATAAAGTTCGTTTACATATATTCGGTTCAAATTTTATAATAAATTATTAGTTTGGTCTAAAAAATACTTGAATGTATGCAGCTTAAGCACACGATTAAGTGGGTTTAGATGACATTAAAATTATAGGAGAAAATTTGAGGCTCGATATTTTATGCATGTATGCGATCTTCGCATATATATATGCGAAATACCTATACGCGGGTACAACTGTACTTGGTATATTTATCCATAATTTTGGCATAAAATTATTTATCAAAAAATTATATCGACAATAATCGCTACTTGTATTTTCTTCATAGCAAACAACCTCCTAAAACGATCACCACAAATTTGGGAACGTTTATAGTGAGGTTAACTCTAAAATATCGTGACTAACTTTTCTTGTGAAAAGAGAATACAGCCGCGTTTTTTTTCCATCACAAAATTCTGCAAACTATTCGCGAATAGACGAGCTTTGGTGATTAAAAAAGAAATTCGAGGCCAAGTTGGCGAAGTCAAAATTGGCTTCGAATTTCACATGCTGATAACCTTTTTAACCTTATTTTTAATTAAATTAAACATTTACATGATGTTTGTTTATGTTTTATCCTTTATTATCAGTACTTATTAAACATTTCACTTACCCTTGTTCATTCATCTATTTACCATCAAACTTATAAGAACATGAGATCATGTACACGTTTTCATCAGTTCTTATTGATATTAAGTTTTTATTCATTCGAATGGATAATTTGTATATACAGGGCGTCTCAGCACCAGGGTTACAAACTTCAAGGGGTCATAGTACTCATCAAGGTGAACGATAATATGTCATAGAATCTAAAGTCGCAAACCACCCACAGCGCCAGTTCTAAAATCGTCCAGCATGCACAAATATTTACAACCAGTGCATGAGAAGCGCAGCATGCGTTGTCCTAATCAGCTATGCACTTGATCAGCTGACCTGAGTAGTATCTGGCGCTCTTCACGCACTGGTTGTAAATATTTGTGAATGCTGGACGGTTTTAGAACTGGTGCTGTGGGTGGTTTGAGACCTTAGGTTCTATGACAAATATCGTTCAACTTGATGAGTACTATGACCCCCTTGAATTTTGTAACCCTGATAATGAGACACTCTGTATATTTTGATGCCTTCTGTTGGTAGGCACATAAGGTGACTTTTAGAGCTCAAAGCTTCTTTCTCTATGCATTCTTTTCCTAATTAGCATTACTGGGGGAGGGGATGTTATGTGTGATTAATCTTTTAATTTTCAGCCTAGGAAGAAAGCTACCTTCCTAGAAAAGTGAAAATTTCAAATATTATGTGTAAAGCATTGGGATTAGGGTTATAGTCCCAGATAGCGGAGTTTGTTACGACAACAACCTTGTCAAATTCTTAGACATCGGATCGTGATTTCGTTCTTAAATAAATTTACCCTTAAGGAGTGAAATCAAAATTCTAACTGTTTCATATCAACATATCAAGCGTATCATGGGGAATTTTAATGCAAGAATGGGGCAATAGGAACAAGGGAAAATGTCGGTTGTTGAATACGGATACGGGGAAAGGAATGAACGTGGTGATCAACTCATCGAATTTGCAGAAGCTAAAAACTTAGCATCATTGCATTTTTTAAGGAGAAACCACATAGAAATGGACATGAGACATCCCAATGAAGGAAGCAGCGAAATTGGTTATATCTTGCCAAACAATAAATTAGTTATTGAAGATTGTAGAGAACTGAACAGATTTAATAATGGAAGTGATCATTAAATGGTGAGATGTAAATTATATTTAAATGCCAAATTAGAAAGGCACCAGCTTATCACAGAATTAAGCACGGATACACGATTCTTTCATGGGGGGGGGAGCGATTTGTTTCCGATTCCCATTTATAGCTAATTTGCCTAAATTTTATATTTCATTTTCCCTGTTGAAATCACGGTTCAAGAAGGGGGTGGGCTTTCGCCAGATCGCCCTCTTGGATTCACCACTGTACAAAATAAGTATATAAGGGGTATTTAGGAATGCTGAAAGAAAATACCGAAGTATTCAACCTGGAACGAAAAATAGCTTTTCTGCATTAGAAATACTTATTGAAGAAGTTGATATCTAAGAAGCAAATGAAAACATTGTTAAGGCAATTATTTAAACTGCTGGGGAAATTGGTGGTTTAACCTATAACAAAGTACAGTAGCAAGTTATTTAAGAAGACAAAACAGCTCATGAAAAGACGAAGAGATCTGAAGATGGAAAATCTATTGCCACTTCCAGGATTGAGTATGTAGAACTTGGTAAAACTCTGCGTAAAAAGCATGAAGGAAGACATAAGAAATTTCAACTAGGAATTAGAAAGGAAAACTATTGAAAACAACAAGAGTTTTAGAGACGCTAACGGTTGTTTTGCTGTAGGAAAAAAACACATTATTATATTAAAGGGAGAAGGTGGCAGCGTAACAAGGAATAAGTTAGAAATACATAGAAGTAGCGGATTTAGTGGGGGGAGCTGGAATGTCCTCCTTGAATGAAAATTTAACATTGAAAAGATACAAGGTAAAGGTCCAATGAGGTATCATTTCCAAAAATCCAGTCGTCAATCGTCCCCCACTTTGAATGTCTCCTAAATCAGCCCCTGCTTAGAAGAGTTGAATATTTATATAGAAAGCTATATGAAAAGCATTTGGAAGAGACTGCAGGTCCAGTATTTATTGTAACGTTTTCGGCAGAGCCGTCAGTGTGAACATGCAACAAAGAATCAGTTAGACAGCTATCGAAGATAGTTTCAAGGGATGTTTCCCCCAAATCTGCTTTTGTAGAATTCGATTTGTTTACAGGAGTTATCAAATTGAATTTTGTTTCTGCTAAGTTTAAATATTCGATGAGATCACGATTATTTAGTACTAATTACATATTCAGATCCGCGATGTTGAATTTATTCACTAATTGATGATCTTACCGTCTTAAAAGGCTTTCTCTAAGTTTCAAAGCTTCTGCGTTTCTTCTATCGTCCAGTGGTTCCAATCAAGCTTGTAATTCCATCGCCCCTATTGACATTGATTTTTCAGCCCCAGAGATTAGTCTCAGATCATGGTTTTGGGAAATGTATACCTACTTCTTAGCAGTTTCAGTGACAGTTATGAGAAGTTCACAGCCATATTAAATTCCAGTTTTTACGTAAGCCTAATTCTTTTTCTTGTAGGTGGTACAAAAAATGTTTTGAGATGAACCCCATTTAGTGCCTGCTTGTCTCTTTATTAATTTACTTCTAGAATTAACCCTCTTTGTACCCATCAGTGTCTGTTTGCTCCAATTTAAACTTGGGTACATTGCACGCCCAAGTAAGTAACACAGTTGGATCCGACTAATGGATTTAACCCATAGGATAAGTTAAGTGTGTGGTGTTTGGTGTTTGGTGCTCAAAGTAAATAATTGGTAAGCTGTTTTTTCAGTATTTATAATCATTTTATTTTTCTTCGGCCCAAATCAATAGGATTCTGAGTTCTCCATTAAAACAGATTCTATGTCTGGAATATCTGAGCCTGTTGAACAAAGCACCAGACCATCTGCAAATAATAATACCCAAACAACTGGAATGTCCTCTGTTATCCTGTATATAACATCATTAATTATTACTAAACAAGACTGGGCTTAAGACAGATCCTTGAGGAAATCCCTGCCTGTTCCGTTTATATCGAAACACTTCAGTTTCGTATCTTATCCCTAAGAAACGTTAAGCAAGAATGACTTAATCCATCTGAGCATGTTGACGTCAAACGCCTGTCTAAAATTTTTGTTACTGTTGGGAAAGCGGTTTGAAAGAACAATCAGTTCCCAATTTATGAGCTACCTGTTGATGTATTTTTTAATTTCACGGTCAACTCTATGTAACATCAAGACAGAAAATCTAGCCTATCAGAAGTTTGGAGCACGATGAGTTGAGGAAATTCGCGGTTCAATACCTTGCGAGTAGTCTTCTATGAGGAAGGTATAGAAAACCTAGTGCCACGTTATTGCAAATACCTCATTTAGGAAGGCAACTACGTGTGGAAGGAGAAAGGGATGTATTAAACTTCTGTATACATTAGAAATGATTCATTGCTCATGTTGTTATTTCACGGCTTATCAGAATTTAATAAGTAAATGGCCCTAGTACATAAAAACTTCATCATTATAAAATTATGTCGATTTGGCACAACAGCATAATTAATTATTTATAAAAAAAAGTTCCACTTACAGTTCATGGGAGAAAAAGGATGCGTTAGTGTGGGGATATGCTACTTCATTTGAAAAATATATTTGTGCAATGGAATAACCAATTTTGCCAGTTCTAAGATAGGAAATGTAGTCTGTATTTATCAGATTAAGAAAAATAATCGCCATGATTCCCTTGTCAATTAAATTATATTAACAACAACTCATTTGATTATTATACCAAATGCTGCAACCTATTTAAATGTGTGGGCAAACGTTGTTGAAACAAACTCTACTGATCCTGATTTTTTCCTTTATGTGAGTCGCCAAAGCGTTAAAATTTACGCAAATTTATGCCAAGAGAACACTTTTCAGAAATTGAATTCTGATAAAAGGAAGGAAAAGAATCTTTTCTAGGAAATCCGAATTCATCGCCATCTTTTAAAAGTAGTAGCGAACACATTTCTGAGATACCCTGAACGACATGACTTCCTGCAGAAACATCTTTGAAAAATTGGAATGTCAAATGTTGTGATCCGTCCGTCACGCAGACTTTCAAGAGAGTAAGAAAAATCATTTCTGGTCGTTTCCTCACAGTTCTGGTCACGTAGTCTAAACTTCAACAGATAGATTTTTATTATTATTATTATTATTATTATTATTATGACCGTTATACATTGTTGTGTTACACAGCGTCAAGGAGATAATCACTATCCTCTTGATCTGGAGTTCTTGGTTCAGTTCAAGTCTCACCCAGAAACCTGAGAACTGTCCATATATCTTCTTAATATATAGGCGGTGCCCAGTAAGGCAGTTTTTTGTAGGTCTGTTGTCGTTATGTCAGTAATGTCCAGTTTTTCTAGGAAGTTCTTTAAATTAGGTGTGATGGCCCCCAGTGCACCTATCACAATCGGGATGACTGTTACTTGTTTTTTCCAGAGTCTATTAATTTCTATTGCAAGGTCACGATATTTGGAGATTTTTTCGAATTCCTTCTCTTTAATTCTGCTGTCACCTGGTATTGCAATGTCGATGATAAATACCTGTTTTTCCTTCACCAATGTTATGTCTGGTATATTGTGTTTTAAATGTCTGTCTGTTTAAAGCCGAAAGTCCCACAGGATTTTTATTTAGTCGTTTTCTGTCACTTTTTTGCTTCATGTTCCCAGTAGTTATTGGCTACTGGGCTCTCACAATTTCTGCAGATATTCCAGTAAATCAGGGTAGCCACTCTGTCATGTCTTCTTTTTTTTTTTTGTAGTCTGATTGAGCTATTTTACTACAGCCACTCATTAAGTGGTCAACTGTCTCATCTTTTACTTTACACAGCCTGCATTTACTGCTCGTTTTGCCTTTGGATTTTTGATGGCATCACGTTTGTTTGCAGTGCTTACTCTTGTGCAGCAAAGATCAGGCCTTTGGGTTTTTTTTTAAAAGTTTCCAATTGCAACTATCTCCAGTTATGCTGACGATCGACTTTTTTCCTCAATTTCTTTCAAACATTGCCCATGGAGGGTTTGTTTTGCCAATTTGTGCGACGTTTTTGAAGTTCATTTAGTTTGAAGGACTTCTTTGAGTCTGAAACCTTTATTAGCTTTCTTGAAGCCACTTCTGTTAGCAGTTTCTACTTACTTTTATTTAAATATTCACTAAGGTCTCTTCTTTTTCTTCTTCAACAATTTGTTTAATTTGTTGTTTAATTTAATCAGTATTGTTGTCAATCATCATTATTTATTATATATATATATATGGCCTGCAAAAGGGTTGCTGGTATCTAACTGGAAGGAGACCCACACGCTGAACGTATGTGACGATGTGTGGAACCGGCCGGGCCAGTAACCTAGTGTCCTACCCCGCCTTCAAGTGGTGCAGGCTGGGCTTTCTATCCAAGAGGCAAATTAATATTTGCTGCACGGATGGAAAGGCGGAAGGGGAGGGCTAATTCACCAACCCGTCTAGCCAGCGTGGTGAAATGATGGCTAATTCCTCCAATATGCTAATACACCAAAAACCATGGCCCCTAGTCTCCAGGTGCTGGAGTGCTCCTGATCAAGGCAGCGGTCAGCGTGGCATGAAAGCAGGGGGTGCTAAGAATCACTGGAATGGCCGATGAGACATGATAATGACATGATTAGATAGTGAAACGTTCGTAAAGAAGAGAAAATGTTTTTCTGCGTCTGGTGGGTAACGACCCCACGACCTTCTGCTATTGGGGCAGATGCTCTTACCAAATAAGCTACAGACAGCAAAAGGTCCTGAAATCGTGCCCCACCAGACGGAAAAACATTTCTTTTCTTTACGAACGTTTCACCATCTAACCATGCCATAACATCGGCGTTACTATTACTACGCCTAAAAAAGTTGATAAAAATTGTTTTTTAATTTAATTCGCGTGGTCTTCGACTTGTAGAAATATATAAAACTGTTTTAATAAAAGCATAATTAAAATTACTTAAGAAGTAATTGCATGTAATTTTTAAGTGGGCGGAAAGGTTTTCTTTAAAATCATTTAGCATGTACTTTTCTCTGAGACATGTCATAAACGCACACTTTGTAATAAACAAAGCGGATATTTATCAATATGTTTACTTACAATAAGGTTCGTTAAAATTTCATATAAAGCCTTAATACTCAATGCTTTGCGTACTAAATATGATAAATGGGGAGAGAAACATTTGAAGTTATATTGCTTTAATATAAAATTCGTGAACTATATATACCACATTTTAATTAAATTATATTTTGAATGATCTGAAATATTTCTGTTCAAGCTAGTGAAGGAAATTTGGTGGTCTAAAAAGGCCACCTGGTCACCAATTGGTGGTCGAAAAAACAAAAAAAACAAAAAAAACTTCGTAGACACAAATGAAATTACCATATGTACCCTTCTACAACATGTATTACCGATTAATAATTGCTAATACATTCACGGAAATTTTGTTTGGGAAATTTTCATTTTCTTTCTATAGTATCTGCTTCCAAGTTTGAAGAGGAGGAGTGTGTTTTCGATGGAATCAGCAATTTAGAAGACTCCGCCGACTTTACATCTTGCGGGGCCGATGGTGAAGGAAAAAGGAGATTGACGTTGTCTGCGAATGCCATATACTAATAACAAAGAGATGAAGTAAAAGTTCTTAAAAGAAAATAACACCCGCACGCAGAAAATAAAACGTCATAAATAATAAATACCAGTGAAATCGCTTCACTTCACCGCTGGTCAACCAAGGGGGAATTCAAAGTGTGGAGACCATCTCCCGATACGAGCACACTCCTATAACGTTTCTTTAAAATTTTACCATCGGGTGTTACCACAAGACATGTTTGCTTGCTTGTGTACAGGGGAAATTGGAAAGGGTGGCAGCCGAAGACTGCGCTGTAATTCCAGAACTACAAGACCTGAATTTGTTGCGAGTGTCTTTCTTACCAAAATATTGCACGGACTGAGCATGCAGGTGGACTTTTGAAAGACAAAAATTAATTAAACTGTTGAGACTTTTGGCCGGAAAAATTTTATCCTTGATGAACAGTAGCCTTAAAACCAAATTCACGATTTGCGTATGAAATAAACGGAAAACGCCCGCGCGTGTTTCAAATGACAAATTTGTCATCCATGTTTATGAATTTAACAACCATTGGTTATGAGTTGGCGACAATTGTCGCTTTGTCGCCATGCTGGCTCGAACCCTAGTCATGATACTAATAGTAAAATGTTTTTAATGATGCTCATTGGACTGGGAAAAAATGTTTTAGGTAATTTATCTTTATAAACAAGGTTGAATATAGTATACTCTATATTGGTCACGATCGGAGTAAAATATTGTTATATACAGATTTCAGTGTGTGTGCGGGCGTGTGCGCGTGCGTGCGTGTGTATGTAATTATAAACCTACTCTTTTATTTTCATTGATTAAAAAATTCTTGTAATTCATACTTTTGTGAATTAGCAATACCAATAATTTCTTACATTAGTAGAACCCTAAACATCGACCTTTTATTCTGTTCTACCTTTGTCCACATGTAAAGGTTCTTCTGCAGATATTTGTGAACGTAGTTTAGATGCGTTTTAATATGTATGCCTTTGATGTACAAAGATTAATACACACAAATTAAGGATAATGATTCTGTGATGACACAAAGCAAAGTGGAATTGTTGGGGGTAACGAACAGTCCAAGTTTAGAGTATTAGAGTAGTTTAAAGAAAGCAAAAGTTATCTTTTTAGTTCCTAGGTTGCAAAAACTTCGAATACAGGGTTTTATCGAGCCTTTTTTCTTGGACGCTGAATTTTGCTCATGCAATAAGGAAAGTAAGTTTGTACAAAATTAAATACAACTACAGCAAATCCCGAATTAAAAGGTGAAGAAGATTTATGCTCAAGAATTAAAAATGTTCATTATGTTAGCTTCAAAAAATGAAATACCCATTCCTTTAGGGGATTAAAATTAAAAATTTGGTCAGTTAGGCATTAAATTTACTTACTAATAATCACATTTTATTTTCATTTATGACTGTTCAATTTCAACCTGGAGAATAACTTTTCCTCATGTATCTTTTGCGAAATCAATGAATATTGCATGTTCGAATTGGTGAAAACTACGCTTTTAGGGGCTTAGATTTAAGAAATTCTGCTCAGCAATTGTAAATTTCAATTTGCGCTGCGGAATATTTTGCGAAAACCTTGGTCCAAAACTTTTCGTTGAATTCGAAGGGTTTACGGAATAATTTTGCAGTCCTCAAATAGTTTGGCGCAATCGAATGTTTTTATTTTTCTCTTGTCAATTTTCACCATACAGTAGTAGAGCAAGATTTTGAAGTTTTCTGAAAAAAGCTAATGCTAAATAAACAAAAAGAAAGTTTAAGCCTTTTGCTGGAAACTGATTAGAGCATTTTTTATTTTAAATATTTTTTTATTTCGCAACAAGACAAAATTGTATTCGTTAATTTGTTCCGGCAAGATGCGGACTCGACAAGGTTTTCTTCAATTAAATTTCTAATAAAAGAACTCGTTATTTTTTTTAAAGGGGAAGACTAATGAAAGGAAA
Organism: Dysdera silvatica; assembly: GCA_006491805.2. Lineage (NCBI taxonomy): Eukaryota > Metazoa > Arthropoda > Arachnida > Araneae > Dysderidae > Dysdera > Dysdera silvatica. The sequence goes on along the minus strand of QLNU02015003.1, from coordinate 63,719,595 downwards.
ACATAAAAAAGAATATTACAGACAGTTCGTAATAGTAAAAAATTATAAAAACAAACAAGCATTGGTTTTATAATTTTTATTTCTGTACAAGCAAGTCTTGTAGAAAAACATTTATAACAATAATAGTCGAATATTACTTGAAAGTTGGTAATCTAGAAACAATGGACATCATAACGCGTTGAATGAATTCTACGATTTACCTGCAGAATATGTAATGCTTAAATAATATTTCAGCATTTCAACCATTTTCGCACTGGCGATGATGCTGCGATAGCTTCGAAATATTTGCCTTTGACTTGTTTTATATAATTTTTAATGGCTGCTTCTCAAGATGCTAATGTATTTGTTTCAAATGCCAGTCGTAATTTATTTAATTTATTTCGCATTAAGCATTGTTTTCTTTGCATATATGATTTAGAAATTCAAGAATTGTTATTTCAGTAGGCAAATAAAAAAACTTTAATTACAAATTTGCTAAAAAAGCATATATATTACTTTTCATATACAGGCTATAGTGTTTTGTACAAGTTAACGTTTTTGAAAGGAGTCAGAAATGCACCTTGAATAAGAGAATAAGCATTTCTTAAACTGAACTAAATGTTAATATAAACACTAAAAAAAGAAATTTGTTAAAATAAATGAGACAAATTATAAACCATATCCTGCAAAGAATGATAATTTCTTGATGTGAATGGAAATAACATATTTTTATTTGAAAGAAGGATGGTTTCTTGAAGTGGACGGATATGATACTATTTAAAAGAATATATTATTTTCATTCAGTTAAAGCAATTAATTCGATAACTATTTTGAAAATACTCAATTATTATTTTGACATTAATAATTATAATAAAGAACTATGGCTTACAGTAAATGGAAATAATTTATTCATTTAAAAGAACGATAATTTCTTAAAGCTTATGCAAACGATAACTCACTCATTTAAAAGAATCACAATTTCTTAAAATGAATGAAACTAACTCATTCATTTAGTTAAAGAATGATTATTTTCCTTTTCAAGACAAAATTTAATGAATCGAAAAAATTAAAGTAAGTCAAATATATTATAATATATTATTTATAATATATTATTTAAAAAGAATTTAAATCAAATTTACATTCGCTAAAGAAAATCATTCTCCTTATCCCTAAGAAAATAAGTTTTCTCGTTCACCTTATATTGTTTGTAGCTACAATCTGACGGAGCTATAACAACATTTCGACTCTTACGAGTACATCAAAATTCTGAAATCCCCTCTCTGGTTATATCCACTGGTTATTTGGATGTAATTATTTCTCTGTTATAACGTCAAAATTCTGGTGATTACTTTAATTTCGTTATACAGGGGTTTAAAGATATATAAATAAATTGTATTAACCGTTTTAATGCATCAAAATTACTCAATAAGGGATTTAAAGTACACATCTCGTGACGTATTTTTTGTGTAATGTATAAAACTATAAATATTGTACAAAATGCTCAGACACCCATCCTCCAATAAAAATTTTTTTTTATCTCTCCTAGATATTCTAATTATGAAATTCCCGCGATATTTTATGTTGATTGCAATTCCTGTATAGCCTTTTACATTAGACTCAATGTCTCTGATCCATACGAGCGAAATAAGTGAGATATATATATATCTTTCTGCTTCGACACTGCAGGCCCTTTCTTACTCAAACGAATTGCCAACACGTGAAATATGGTGGGAGGGACCTTCATTCTTAGAAAAGAATATCATGATGGTGGATCCAGAGGAGACATAGGAAGGTTCAATTATTATGCAAGATGTCTACATACAAGAATTGAACCAAATCTTGCACCACACAGTCTAATTGTAATTTTAAATGCAAAATTCTTCTTGGATACTCTTATTCCCATTAGCAGCAGCTACAGTGAGATACTTCGTATAGTGGGCTTAATTTTACAGATTCTATTCCAATAGCCAAAAAAGAACAATTGACTCAAGGAGGACGGGATCGTTGTGTCGAGAGGAACTAGATCAAGCCGAAAACGCCCTTATATGTCTAACTCAAAATCGTGTTCTAGTCATGAAATTATGTATGTGAAGAAAGGAGATCAAGTGACAAGAAAAAGTAAGTTATGATCATTAAAACTCTTCCTAGACAATAACATCATCATAAGAGTTTGTGGACGTTTAAATAATGCCAATCTTAGTTTAAACCAGTAACACCCAAATATCTTACTCTCAAAACACATGGTGAGTTAACTCATCATGGAATATTATCGCAAGAATTTTTTACACGTTGGCGCTCAAGGCTTACTGCATCTAGCGAGAGAAAAGTTTTGGCCATTGACCGGCAGAAATTTGGCAAGGAAAGTGACCCACAACTGCGTTATCTGTTTCAAAGCCAAACAAACCTCAAGTTACAAACCAAATAATGGGGCTTCTTTCTCCAGAAATGATAGCTCCAAGTTCCTCATTTACCCACACTGGAGTGGATTTCTGCGGACTGTTTACTGTTAAAGATAAAGGACAGCGTATTAAAGGGAGTTACCACGAAAGGTACATTGCAATCTTTATCTGTTTCAGCACTAGAGCCGTGTATTTTGAACTAGTGCCAGATTTAACAACCGATTTAACTAGATTTAGCCAGATTTAACATCGCCACGCTGAAACGATTTTTTTCTAGACGAGGTAAATCTAATACGTTATTTACAGATAATGCCACAAGTTTCGTAAGTACAAATTCTGAACTGCAACGCTTATTTAAGTTAACTATGCAACAGAACGGTCAGCTAAGCAACTATTTATTATCAGAAAGTGTGAATAGGAGCTACATACTGCCAAGGTCGCCAAATTTTGGCGGCGTATGGGAATCTGGCGTGAAAAGTTTTAAATATCATTTTAAAAGGGTAGCTGGTAATTCAATTTTAACTTAAGACATGTTAAAAATTGCAATCCAGATCGAAGGTATCCTGAACTCAAGACCTCTGATACCTTTGTCTTCTGACACAAACGACTTAGAAGCATTGACGCCAGGGAATTTTTTAATTGGAAGGCAGATCACCGCCGTAGCTGAACCAGGCATATTACCTACAAGAAAACAAACTTTCTAGGCGGCAATTGACAACTAAACTGGTTCAATCTATTTGGAAGCGATGGAAACAGGATTATTTAAACAACCTACAACAGCGCTTGAAATGGCAATTTAAGAAAAATAACGTCAAAATATGATCACTAGTTCTAATAAAAGAAGACAATCTTCCAATATGCAAGTGGCTTCTGGGTAGAATAACCGAAGTTTTCCCAGGCTCGGATAGTCACATAAGGGTTGCCTTTGTACGCACAGCATAAATAAGTTTTAAACGTTGTGTGTCAAGGTTGTGCATTTTACCTACAACTCGACGCAAAATAAAACATCGGTAAAAGATATTGCATGAATAGATGTTAAAAAATTGAATGCGCGTACCATTCAGTTTGGCCCGCCAGAACGTTAAGGCCAAGGGCAAGTTGGCATTGACATTGCAATACATTGCAATAGAATAGGAAAAATGTAACCTATTAATTATTACTTTGTTACACGTTAAATCTTGGTGGCAACAGCATTAAATTGTAATTCTTTTTAATTATTATTTTGTTTCATGATGAAATCTAGATAACAACGGCATTGTTGTCAGAGACTAGAAAATCGCAACAAGCACTGCGAAATGTTCTTTTTTACTAGCTAAATTTTTGATTTCGTCAGTATCTTTCTTTTCTCCGTTGCATGTCTTTGATTAAGGGTTCCTCGTCGTATATATATATGAACCAGTATTTCTTCAATAGCTTATTTTCTAATTAAAGTTATGAAAAATGGATACTATCCACGCTTCTCTTTTCGACATTCACGACCACAGTGCCGTGATACCAACAACCGTCATCACCGCTAATGTATCTTAATAGGGACAAATTGCGCAGTGGTTCGAACCAACCGACACCGAAGCCAATCACCCTGGACCAACCAATAGTCATCTCTTTTATGAAATTTCTGGCTTTTATATGTAGATTTTCAACTATACTACCTTTCACTGAAATTGCCCACTCGGGAGGGAAATATATATGACATAATATCATTTTCAGGTGGGGAAATAAAGCATGTTCAAATTTCAGTGTTACTTTTAATTTGCTAAATGAACGCACAAAAGAATGGAAAAGTGAAAGCTTCGTTATTGGAATGAAAAAATACATTTTCCGGTTAACAATGGAAGATGATGACAAGTCAGCAATCAGCCTTTTATTAAAATTTTCAGTGATATTTGCGCTTAAACGCACGTCCATTGCTGCGGTAGCAGCGATAATGTTGTCTTTAAAGGTCCTGAATTATTTGTGGGTTATTGGAGTACAGATGTTCTTCCAAATAATCCTACAGAAAAAAATCGACATCCATGTGGCGACATTCATGGCTTCCAATGCGTTCCACAAAAAGCGTATAATCATCGCTCGATACAGAGTTTCATTAATAGTAGCATCATCTTCAAAGAAATATGGGCCAATCACACCCTCTGCCCAAAACTCACACCACACCAAAGTTACCTTTTGTGGATGCATTGGTTTCTGAAATACTTCTCGTGGATTGTCTGTACCCCATATCCGGCAGTTTTGTTCTTTCACATATCTACCCAGGTGGAAATGAACTTTGTCGGACTGATCGCTTGCCGCAATTCCATAAGTGGGGTCACTTGTCTGACATCTTCCATTGTTAACCGGAACATGTGTTCTTTTTATTCCAATATTAAAATTTTCACTTTTCCATTTTTATGTTCATTTATTTAGAAAATTAAAAGTAACAATGAAATCTGAACACACTTTATAATTGAAAGGTAGTGCAGGAAGTCGAAAGTGGACAGCTAAAAATTCCCCCAGCGGCCATATTGAAATTACGTTTGGATATCCTATTGAACTTACTGCCCATTCCTTCAAAATGCTTTCACATACGTTTATATGGAAAACGCAATATGTTTACAATGATACAAATCATACCTGAGTAATACAATATATACAGTAGTGGACAAAATTGTGGAAACCCTTTGAAAAAAGTTTATTTTAGAGGTTTGATGGCTAATAACACCACTTTTTTTTGTACCAATACTATAAAATTATATATCATTAGAAAGGTAATTTAATAAAGATTGTAATGCAATAACATTTGTTCAATTATCTGTATTCTATCAAAAGTTATAGCCAAATAACCAGAAAAAAGAAGCACAGCTTGCTTACATTTATATGAAGTAGCTTTCCTTCATTTGAATGTGGCCAATGAGCATGAGTGTTTACAGAGCCAATCAGGTGTCATCTTGTTTTGGCAATGAGCCAATCATGTTTTCTCTTGTTTTGGCAATGAGCCAACAGGTTACAGGACATTTATCAGTGTGTTCTGTAATTGCTATCAAGTTGGTTGTTTTTTTTTTGTGCTCTTTGATTTAGTGTGCTTGTAAAACGTAATAAAATTAAAGAAATGGCGCAAAGAGTTGACTGGTCACCTAGGAAGCGATGTAAAATAGTAATATTAAGTGAACAAGGCTACAGTTATGAAGAAATTAGAAGAAATATTGGGGGAAACTTAACTAAAGGTGGCATTTCTAAATTTTTGAAGAAGTATAAGGAGACTCAGTCATTACAAAACCAGACTGGTAAAGGCAGAAAAAGGTGCACAACAGCAAGTGATGATAGAAGAATTAAAAGACAGTGCCTAGGTGACAGGAAAAAATCATCTCTGTGTATACAAGGTGAAATGGCGCAATGCAATGTGAAGTTAAGTGCAAGGACTGTTCGGCGCAGACTGCATGAATGTGGTCTAAATGCAAGAATTCCACGAAAAAAGCCATTTTTGTCTGTCAAACAGAGGTTGAAAAGATTAAACTGGGCTAAAACCCATGTTAACTGGACAACGGAACAATGGGACAGTGTAATTTGGAGTGATGAGACCAAAATCTCACTGTTTGGTAGTGATGGCGTAAAATACGTATGGAGAAGAATTGGAGAAGATTTCCATCCTGAGTGCATTACACCTACCGTGAAACACCCAGTTAGTGTTATGATTTGGGGTTGTATAACATCAAGAGGTGTGGGCAGAATTTGCGTGATCAATGGGAATATAAATGCCCAAAGATACATAAATGAAATACTTGAGCCCAAGCTGCAGCCTTCTGCATGTGATCTTTTCCAAGATAATGAAGCATTTATATTTCAACAGGATTCAGCTCCATGTCATGTTGCTCGTGTGTGCAAAAAATGGTTTCAAGATCATCATATTCAACTGCTGGAATGGCCTGGAAATAGCCCAGACCTTAACCCCATCGAAAATCTATGGAGCCGGCTAAAGAAGCTTGTTAGTCGGAAGCAACCCAGCAATAAAACACAATTAACAGAAGCAATAATTCAATCTTGGTTTCATATTATAACAGCTGCAGAACTAAAGAACTTGGTTCACTCCATGGGAAAGCGTTGTAAGGCCGTAATTAAGGCTAAAGGTTACCCAACTAAGTATTAACTGGTATGGTGAACATTTTTGTATATCTCATTTTTTCTATGTATATCACCTTTCTTCTTTATGAATGCTGTTCTATTAAAATACGATTCATAAATGTTATTGCATTACAATCTTGATTAAATTACCTTTCCAATGATATATAATTTTATAGTATTGGTACAAAAAAAAGAGGGGTTATTAGCCATCAAACCTCTAAAATAATCTTGCTTCAAAGTTTCCACAATGTTGTGTGTATTGGTAGATCGTGTGATTAAGGTACGAATACTTTTGCTGCCCTTGAATAAACTCAAGTTTTTAACGAACATCATCGTGTTAATTAAAAAAAAAATGAGCAATTGAAAGGAAATTATCTCTTTTTGGAATGCCCAAACGGGTATGGCGCTGCTTTTAAAAATAAAATATATCAAATGAAGTTATGGAAGTTTGATGCCTATTCTTATATCAAAGAAAAAAATCAATATTCACACTGCAAGCAAAATCTGCTATTCCGCACCTCGCTGAAGCATAATTATTTAATAAAGACAACTGTTTTGGAAATAAAGCTCTTTCTTTCGCTACATGCCTACATTACGGTTGGTTCCAATTTTCAACTGCCTTGAAGCTGTGATTGATAATCTCTCTCTTGGGAATATACATTACGGTAAACGCAACAGTTTATTCATTTAGATTATTTTTGTTATACATGTAAAAGTAGAAATAAATATATGTCTTCATTCCTCGTTAGTTAAAATATCTAATTATATATTAGGATGCATATTTGGTCGATAATTCAAATAGAATAAATTCATCGCCAAGTCCCTTCTCTGATTCGGAGGTTGGCGACCAATATGGACAACATTTTCCTGTATACACCGGAATAGATATTGTCTTCTATGTTTAGTATAGTCCAAGCCTTTAAATCATCCACCCATCCTCTTCTTTTTCTGCCTCTAGGTCTCTTTTTCATGATGTTTCCCCCCCCCTTTAGTGTCAATTGGGGCAGTTTGTATTTTTCCCCTCACCATGTGTCAGCAATATGTCAACTTTCTTCTCAAAATTAGTCATGATAGTTTTCTTGTATTTGATCTGTTTAGGACTTCATGGCCGGAGATCTTGCAAGTCCATTTTATCTTCAATAATCTCCTAAGAGTCCATATTTCAAAAGCTTCGATTTCATCCTTGGCTGGTTTTTTTTTAATATCCAGGTTTCGCAACTCTACAGCAGAATAGACCAAATAAATCATTTTAGAATTAGGATTCTGAGATGCAGATTTAATTTTCTGTAACAAATAGTTATTTCGACATTGGCGTAAAGTTTCGGGAGCCAACTGCTCCCTTTGTCAAGTGAAGGCAGAATGCCCTCACTTGACATTCTGCCTTCACTTGACAAAGGGAGCAGTTGGCTCCCGAAACGTCGTGTTTTTAAACCTTACGCCAGTGTCGAAATAACTGTTTGTTATGGAATCTCCTGATGAAACTCTATATTAATTCGTTATTTAATTTCCCCTCGCTCAGAACGTTTTGTGATTTCATTGAATTCTGTTTGATAGGCCAATTCGGCACCGAATTTTTTTTTGTTCGATTGTTATTAGGGCAAAAATGTTTTACCAAATAGCAAAAAGAATTTACGTGTTCTGTGGTCCTGTTTTTACAATAGGCAGTGATGTTGAATTTTTTCCTGCTAAGACGCATAGTTTTCGTAGAGAATAAATTATCATTTCCGAAAATAAGATTGGCCCCTTTATGAAACATTGTAGTATTATTATGTGTTTATTTTAATTTAGAATTCTTTTACTGGTGTCACTTCGGGGAGGGGAGGGGACGGGTGAAGTGGTAGTGTGTTCGCCCAGCGTGAAGTTTTTCCAGGTTCGGCTCAGAACTATGCTTA
>QLNU02015003.1:63695288-63711133 GCA_006491805.2 Dysdera silvatica | reverse complement strand
AATTCCACGATTTACCTGCAGAATATGTAACGCTTAAATAATATTTCAGCATTTCAACCATTTTCGCACTGGCGATGATGCTGCGATAGCTTCGAAACATTTGCCTTTGACTTGTTCTATATAATTTTTAATGGCTGCTTCTCAAGATGCTAATGTATTTGTTTCAAATGCCAGTCGTAATTTATTTAATTTATTTCGCATTAAGCATTGTTTTCTTTGCAGATATGATTTAGAAATTCAAGAATTGTTATTTTTGTAGGCAAAGCAAAAAACTTTAATTACAAATTTGCTGAAAAAGCATATATATTACTTTTCATATACAGGCTGTAGTGTTTTGTACAAGTTAACGTCTTTGAAAGGAGTCAGAAATGCACCTTGAATAAGAGAATAAGCATTTCTTAAACTGAACTAAATGATAATATAAACACTAAAAAAAGAAATTTGTTAAAATAAATGAGACAAATTATAAACCATATCCTGCAAAGAATGATAATTTCTTGATGTGAATGGAAATAACATATTTTTATTTGAAAGAAGGATGGTTTCTTGAAGTGGACGGATATGATACTATTTAAAAGAATATATTATTTTCATTCAGTTAAAGCAATTAATTCGATAACTATTTTGAAAATACTCAATTATTATTTTGACATTAATAATTATAATAAAGAACTATGGCTTACAGTAAATGGAAATAATTTATTCATTTAAAAGAACGATAATTTCTTAAAGCTTATGCAAACGATAACTCACTCATTTAAAAGAATCACAATTTCTTAAAATGAATGAAACTAACTCATTCATTTAGTTAAAGAATGATTATTTTCCTTTTCAAGACAAAATTTAATGAATCGAAAAAATTAAAGTAAGTCAAATATATTATAATATATTATTTATAATATATTATTTAAAAAGAATTTAAATCAAATTTACATTCGCTAAAGAAAATCATTCTCCTTATCCCTAAGAAAATAAGTTTTCTCGTTCACCTTATATTGTTTGTAGCTACAATCTGACGGAGCTATAACAACATTTCGACTCTTACGAGTACATCAAAATTCTGAAATCCCCTCTCTGGTTATATCCACTGGTTATTTGGATGTAATTATTTCTCTGTTATAACGTCAAAATTCTGGTGATTACTTTAATTTCGTTATACAGGGGTTTAAAGATATATAAATAAATTGTATTAACCGTTTTAATGCATCAAAATTACTCAATAAGGGATTTAAAGTACACATCTCGTGACGTATTTTTTGTGTAATGTATAAAACTATAAATATTGTACAAAATGCTCAGACACCCATCCTCCAATAAAAATTTTTTTTTATCTCTCCTAGATATTCTAATTATGAAATTCCCGCGATATTTTATGTTGATTGCAATTCCTGTATAGCCTTTTACATTAGACTCAATGTCTCTGATCCATACGAGCGAAATAAGTGAGATATATATATATCTTTCTGCTTCGACACTGCAGGCCCTTTCTTACTCAAACGAATTGCCAACACGTGAAATATGGTGGGAGGGACCTTCATTCTTAGAAAAGAATATCATGATGGTGGATCCAGAGGAGACATAGGAAGGTTCAATTATTATGCAAGATGTCTACATACAAGAATTGAACCAAATCTTGCACCACACAGTCTAATTGTAATTTTAAATGCAAAATTCTTCTTGGATACTCTTATTCCCATTAGCAGCAGCTACAGTGAGATACTTCGTATAGTGGGCTTAATTTTACAGATTCTATTCCAATAGCCAAAAAAGAACAATTGACTCAAGGAGGACGGGATCGTTGTGTCGAGAGGAACTAGATCAAGCCGAAAACGCCCTTATATGTCTAACTCAAAATCGTGTTCTAGTCATGAAATTATGTATGTGAAGAAAGGAGATCAAGTGACAAGAAAAAGTAAGTTATGATCATTAAAACTCTTCCTAGACAATAACATCATCATAAGAGTTTGTGGACGTTTAAATAATGCCAATCTTAGTTTAAACCAGTAACACCCAAATATCTTACTCTCAAAACACATGGTGAGTTAACTCATCATGGAATATTATCGCAAGAATTTTTTACACGTTGGCGCTCAAGGCTTACTGCATCTAGCGAGAGAAAAGTTTTGGCCATTGACCGGCAGAAATTTGGCAAGGAAAGTGACCCACAACTGCGTTATCTGTTTCAAAGCCAAACAAACCTCAAGTTACAAACCAAATAATGGGGCTTCTTTCTCCAGAAATGATAGCTCCAAGTTCCTCATTTACCCACACTGGAGTGGATTTCTGCGGACTGTTTACTGTTAAAGATAAAGGACAGCGTATTAAAGGGAGTTACCACGAAAGGTACATTGCAATCTTTATCTGTTTCAGCACTAGAGCCGTGTATTTTGAACTAGTGCCAGATTTAACAACCGATTTAACTAGATTTAGCCAGATTTAACATCGCCACGCTGAAACGATTTTTTTCTAGACGAGGTAAATCTAATACGTTATTTACAGATAATGCCACAAGTTTCGTAAGTACAAATTCTGAACTTCAACGCTTATTTAAGTTAACTATGCAACAGAACGGTCAGCTAAGCAACTATTTATTATCAGAAAGTGTGAATAGGAGGTACATACTGCCAAGGTCGCCAAATTTTGGCGGCATATGGGAATCTGGCGTGAAAAGTTTTAAATATCATTTTAAAAGGGTAGCTGGTAATTCAATTTTAACTTAAGACATGTTAAAAATTGCAATCCAGATCGAAGGTATCCTGAACTCAAGACCTCTGATACCTTTGTCTTCTGACACAAACGACTTAGAAGCATTGACGCCAGGGAATTTTTTAATTGGAAGGCAGATCACCGCCGTAGCTGAACCAGGCATATTACCTACAAGAAAACAAACTTTCTAGGCGGCAATTGACAACTAAACCGGTTCAATCTATTTGGAAGTGCTGAAAACAGGATTATTTGAACAACCTACAACAGCGCTTGAAATGGCAATTAAAAAAATAACGTCAAAATAGGATCACTGGTTCTAATAAGAGAAGATAATCTTCCAACATGCAAGTGGCTTCTGGGTAGAATAACCGAAGTTTTCCCAGGCTCGGATAGTCACATAAGGGTTGCCTTTGTACGCACAGCATAAATAAGTTTTAAACGTTGTGTGTCAAGGTTGTGCATTTTACCTACAACTCGACGCAAAATAAAACATCGGTAAAAGATATTGCATGAATAGATGTTAAAAAATTGAATGCGCGTACCATTCAATTTGGCCCAGCAGAATGTTAAGGCCAAGGGTCAGTTGGCATTGACATTGCAATAGAATAGGAAAAATGTAGCCTTTTAATTATTACTTTGTTACACGTTAAATCTTAGTTGCAACGGCATTAAATTGTAGTTTTTTTTTAATTATTACTTTGTTACATGTTGAAATCTAGATAACAACGGCATTGTTGTCAGAGACTAGAAAATCGCAACAAGCACTGCGAAATGTTCTTTTTTACTAGCTAAATTTTTGATTTCGTCAGTATCTTTCTTTTCTCCGTTGCATGTCTTTGATTAAGGGTTCCTCGTCGTATATATATATGAACCAGTATTTCTTCAATAGCTTATTTTCTAATTAAAGTTATGAAAAATGGATACTATCCACGCTTCTCTTTTCGACATTCACAACCTCAGTGCAGTGATGCCAACAACAGTCATTACTGCCAATGTATCTTAATAGTAACAAATTGCGCTTCGGTTTGAACCAACCGACATAGAAGCCAATCACTGTGGACCAACCAATAGTCATCTCTTTTATGAAATTTCTGGCTTTTATATGTAGATTTTCAACTATACTACCTTTCACTGAAATTGCCCACTCGGGAGGGAAATATATATGACATAATATCATTTTCAGGTGGGGAAATAAAGCATGTTCAAATTTCAGTGTTACTTTTAATTTGCTAAATGAACGCACAAAAGAATGGAAAAGTGAAAGCTTCGTTATTGGAATGAAAAAATACATTTTCCGGTTAACAATGGAAGATGATGACAAGTCAGCAATCAGCCTTTTATTAAAATTTTCAGTGATATTTGCGCTTAAACGCACGTCCATTGCTGCGGTAGCAGCGATAATGTTGTCTTTAAAGGTCCTGAATTATTTGTGGGTTATTGGAGTACAGATGTTCTTCCAAATAATCCTACAGAAAAAAATCGACATCCATGTGGCGACATTCATGGCTTCCAATGCGTTCCACAAAAAGCGTATAATCATCGCTCGATACAGAGTTTCATTAATAGTAGCATCATCTTCAAAGAAATATGGGCCAATCACACCCTCTGCCCAAAACTCACACCACACCAAAGTTACCTTTTGTGGATGCATTGGTTTCTGAAATACTTCTCGTGGATTGTCTGTACCCCATATCCGGCAGTTTTGTTTGTTCACATATCCACCCAGGTGGAAATGGGCTTCGTTGGACTGATTGCTTGCCGCGATTCCAGAGAGGGTCACTTGTCTGACATCATCTTCCATTCTTAACCGGAACATGTGCTCTTTTCATTCCAATATTAAAGTTTTCACTTTTCCATTTTTATGTTCATTTATTTAGAAAATTAAAAGTAACAATGAAATCTGAACACACTTTATAATTGAAAGGTAGTGCAGGAAGTCGAAAGTGGACAGCTAAAAATTCCCCCAGCGGCCATATTGAAATTACGTTTGGATATCCTATTGAACTTACTGCCCATTCCTTCAAAATGCTTTCACATACGTTTATATGGAAAACGCAATATGTTTACAATGATACAAATCATACCTGAGTAATACAAATTTTTTATATATATCATTGCAAGTACATGGACGATTAAAAAAATTCTGTAAGCGCTTTCCACAGAGAATTGAAGTTCAAACTTTAAATTTTAATCTACTTAACCGGAGCATAAAACTTATATTTTCTAAAGGCACTTACATGTTATTTAAGCTTGTTACCTCTCAAAGTAAAGTTACGCTTAAATGAAAATAATTAACTTGGTGTACTATGGATTACTTTTATTTTTATCTATTAATCATCTAAATAATTTACAAGCGAACAACATTAATAATTTGTATTACCATCAGTTTCATAGACCCAGTTAAGTATTTTTAACTCACTAACTATTCGACAAGTGCCGTACGATTATAAATTAAAGGTTTCTTTTAAATATGGCAATCTATTAATATATTGACAGCCTGCACATGGATGATTCCCATTGTTCATCCAGCTGTAATCGCTTTCAAACCTGGTAAAGTAAAATATTTGTAGATATTATGAACAACAGTAATACAAATTTCTACATAAAACACTTTAATTCCTATTTAACCAATGTCTCAATTAATTTGTAGTCTTTGTTTTCTCACGTTGTTAGTTCATGGTCAACTTTCTGAAATTTGGAAGTAAGATCTTTTAAAAATATCCATTTCCTAAAGAAAAATATGAAAACAACTAGAATATTTGTTTTTCGTTTCATTTGTTCGTTTTAATTCTCGGTTTCCAATACCTCCAACTTTTCAGTTAAACTATTTTTCATATGTAGCTACTAATAAACGTGACAAAATGAAATAAATACAATGGAAATTACTTATTATATCTAAAAGACGAATAACCGTAGGTGCCTGCACATACTTTTTTTTTTTAGAAAATTTTATTAAAAGGTGGTAAGAGAAATGATCGGAGAACTTTTCTTGACTTCGTTTTTAACAAAATGAATTGTCATTGTGTCAAAGCCCGTTTTACTACGGTATCCTATCTTGAATGCAAGTAAAGACGGTGTTGATCCCTTAACTCCTTGGCCAAATAAAAAATATCATCCATCACATAAATTCTTTACTTTTCTACACATTTCTTGCTTTTTCTTTTACTTCGACTTCATCGCTGAATAATCTTTTGTTCTTTATTTCCCCATAGCTTTACTTTTTTCATTTTATAAAATTCTTAAAATATGCAAAGATGAATATTTTTTATTATTTTTTCTGAGATTTCCAGTCTTTGTGTAAGATGTTGATCAGTGCTTTATTCGTGACAGAGTATATGTTTAATACCTTTACCTCTCAGAAAAATCATTAGATATTAACTCTTTAGAAGAGGCCCCTGACGACAGTTTTAAAAAGATGTGCACATATGTTAATTTAAACATATTTCTTAATATATTTTTAGTAAAATTTAATATTTTATTTATTCTACAACTTCGTGGATAATTTGTACTATGTGGATGTTTGGCTATATTAATGGTGCAAATAATGGTTACTTCGCTTATAAATAAATAAATAAATAAATAAATAGATAGATAGATAGATAGATAGATAGATAGATAGATAGATAGATAGATAGATAGATAGGCAGGAAGGCAGGCAGACAGACAGATAGACAGACAGACAAGTAGAGTTGAGTAGGGTAGACTAAATTGAATTAAACCAACACACGCACGTTCTCAACATCGTTTTAATTAAAGATCATCTCCTTTTAACGGAGTATCTGGCGATTAGCGTCTTTCGATTTCACAACGATTTTTCTCCATCTTAAAATTTGTTAATGGAAGAAATTTTCGTATGTTTGTAAGTTCTAGGAAAAAGATAGTTATCTATAAAGATAGTTATGTAAAAAATAAATTCAAATCGTTGAATATAAACTACTAGAATAAACATTTGGAGAAAATCATGGTTAATTGGCGCCTTCCTGGCAATTATGGCGCATGCTCAATAATGAAAAACATACGGCGGCTATAGGAGTCCTGTCAAACATTGCGCAACATTCTATTGTAAAATATCTAACCAAAGAAGGCGAAAAACATAAGGAAATTTTGTCAAGATTACAAATACAGTATGGTAATGAATGCATGAGTAAATCTGCACTTTATTTACGGAATGATAAATTTAAATCGGGACATGTAAGCGTTTGCAACTCCAACCGCTTCGGGCGACCGTCAACTTCTGGCCGGAAAGGTTTTTAATCACACTTTTTTTGGGGAAGGAAAACGTACAACAAGCTCAGTATATTACTCTAACCTGCTTTAAGGTCCACTACGTGAAGCTATACATCGTAAAAGACCAGGAAAGCTTAAACATGGTATCATTTTCCACCATGACAATGCTCGCCTTCACACAGTAAAACATACCATGGAATCATTAAGAAAACTTCTGGTTAGGAACTGTTAGCACTACCTGCCTATAGCATGGACCTTACTTCATGCCGCATCTGTTTACGCACTTTAAGCCTAATTTATGTTGACATGGATTCTCTTCGAATTTTGACGTGGAAAATTTTGTCAAAAATCGATTTCAGAGACTACCACGCATCTTCTTTTCTTAGGGATTTGACAACCTTGTAAAAAGATGAGATAAGTGCATTGAAAAGGATCGTGATATACTACTCGAGTTTATACTCCTCGGTTCGTCCAGGGTGATTGGCTTCGGTGTCTTTGTCTTTGGATTTGGTTTGAATTGTTGCGCAATTTGTCACAATTAAGATTCATTGTCGGTGATGACCGTTGTTAGCGTCACCGCGCTGAGGTCGTGAATGTTGAAATGAGAAGCTTGGACTGTATATATTTTTAATAACTTTAATTAGAAAATAAACTATTGAATTATTGGTTCATACATACATATGGCGAAGAACCCTTAATCAAAAATATGCAACGGAGAAAAGAAAGATGCTGACGCAGGCAAAACTTAACTAGTAAATAAAAGAACGTCTGCAGTGTTTGTTGTTATTTATTATCCTCTGACAAAAATGCCTTTGCCATCTATATTTCAACATGTAACGAAGTACTAATTAAAAAGAACTACAATTTAATGCCCTTGCCACTAAGATTTAACGTGTAACAAAGAAATAATTAAAGAACTATAATTTAGTGCTGTTGTCACTAACATTTAACGTGTAACCAAGTAATAATTAAAGCACTACATTCTTCCTATTCTATTGCAATATGTCAATGCCAACTTTCCCTTGGTCTTAACACTCCTTGTAATTTGTTTTTTATTAACTCTTTCCTAGAACTTATTGACTCACCCCTGTATGTTCGCTGCTTTACGAGACACGTGTGACTCGTATCAGGAATACCTTAGCAGGTGGTTTGAAAAGATGCATCTTTCGCGTATGAGGCTTAAACCTGATCGGACATTTTATAATGACTCATCGATAGCTCGTGCCGTTTGATGAAAATGACAACCACTTTTTAGTACAGCAGCGAACATGTTAAATTCACTACATAAATATTAATTTGTAACGCTACGAACTGGCCATGCAATTCTCCTGAAACCTATGGGCAAGATTGGTTGGGTAATAAATAAGATATGATAATACTTCCAGAGCGAGATTACATGTCTTGTGCAAAAAAATGTCTTACATGGCAATATCCACTATAGTACGGAATAGCCTTTCCTTTGTTATCTACTCTTATTACCAGTCGCAGCATTGACTTGTAAAGATATCATCACAAGTCTAAGGGTTCTGTACTCTGCGCTTGCTCAACCTGTTGAAAAAGACCGGATATTGCTTGCGGTAGTTGTAATTGTCATCCTGCGGTGGTGCCAACCGTGTTGTATGTAGTTGATGTCCCATTATGTCCTAGACATTTTCTATTGGGAAAAATCTCTGGGGATATGGCACGCCATGGTAGCAAGTTAGTAATTCGTAAACATATCCATGAGATGTTTATAATTGGGTCCTCTCAAATGGCTCATACTGTGGGTTATTAGAGGGCACGTCCTATAATTCATAAGGGCGCAAGTCCTATTGCCCATGAGAACGCACCGGCGGACCAATCCACCTCTGCATGTAGATAGACATAACCTTGCTGAAATGAGACGTTTTCCACGCCAGTTGTGAGGATGAAGAGCATGCTATAAGTTACCAAATGTCATCAACATATCTACAAACTGTTAAATTGTCTGTAATTCATACAATATTGGACCAGTTATCTTATAGCTGATCGGTTCCCAGACAATAATACCCTGTATTCGAGCTGTGTGCTATTGTATATATATTTGGTTGTTCTATCTCGTTCGCCACATCGCTTCGCATTCGACCATCGTCATAGCTTCAAATTAATATAAACCCAAGCTTACTCGACAAAGGGTTGAGATCAGTGGTAAGCAGCGCAATGGCTAATGTCTATGTAAATCTACTTCCTCAAGATTAATGGTGCTCCTTTTCAAGATAATGGGTTGACTAATATGGCCAACCCAGTGGCTGCAGAGAGCGACATTAATCATTAAACCTAGTAAATGAAATAATCATCGCGCTTGGTAGTTGCCTTCAGAACTCCAGTCTTGACTTTACGGATGTGGGTGCCGTCTCTTAAAAATTTCTGAACATATCGTTAAACCATAGTGTTATCTAGGCTAATATGTGCCTCTATACGCTAAGATGATCACTAGAAGAAACAATCATCAATCTGTTCTCGAAGTTAGTTAGTTTATTATATTGCTCGTGAATAAATTTAATACTTCTTGTTAAATTTTAAACCGCTTGTGATTAAATCATGTTCCAGGTATTATTAAGATTTATTTTTAAGATTAAGAATAATTTTCAGATTAATTTTTAAATATAGAAGTAACCATGAATGACCGAGATTTTTCAGACATCGAAAATTTTTAACATTTGGGAAAGGGTTAACTGCTAATTATGACGGGTCATTAAAAAACTGCCTGCAAGTCGATTATAATAAATGAGCGGTGCATCCTCTGTTCTCAAAACTGAACGAAATAAAGAGGAGGAGGAGGAAGTTATACAAGATTAATAATTGGGAAAGGTAGCAGCTGGAGGTGAACCAAATAACATCTGTGTTGCAAATATCAGTGACCGATCAACAAGGAAGTAAAAAGCAAAATGTGTGATAATCAGATCTGTAGCCAAGCCGGGGCCATCAGGGGCATGACCCCCAGTTGCCCCATGCTTGTGCCACAGTTGCCCCATCGAGCTATATATATATATAGAGAGAGAGAGAGAGAGAGAGAGAACAATCCCAGGGAGCCCCGTGCCCCATATGCCCTTTGCCTTGCCTCAATTGCCCCTTCATCCTGGCTACAGACCTGATGATCGTAGAAGAAGCGTAGTATGATATTCTTTATGATTATACCGTAATTAAGTATTAGTATTAATGATGGTTTAATATATTGACTTTAAAAAAATTGTAAAGGAGTATTTATATACAGGGCGTCTCAGCACCAGGGTTACAAACTTCAAGGGGTCATAGTACTCATCAAGGTGAACGATAATTGTCATAGAATCTAAAGTCGCAAACCACCCACAGCGCCAGTTCTAAAATCGTCCAGCATGCACAAATATTTACAACCAGTGCATGAGAAGCGCAACATGCTTTATCCTAATCAACTATGCACTTGATCAGCTGACCTGAGTAGTATCTGGCGCTCTTCACGCACTATTTGTAAATATTTGTGAATGCTGGACGGTTTTAGAACTGGTGCTGTGGGTGGTTTGCGACCTTAGGTTCTATGACAAATATCGTTCACCTTGATGAATACTATGACCCCTTAAAATTTGTAATTCTGGTGTTGAAACACCCTGTATATAAGTAAATTTGTTGTGTCCGGACCCTCGTCTGTTAAAAAAATAATTTACCGGATCGTGCGCTGAGGTTGAAAAGCACTAAGTTAAAACACGTCCGCAAGATTGATACAAAACATTTAACATTTGCATCCAGAGCAGGATGGATCTTATATATTCGGATAAATTAAACAGGACTCTCCACGTGTTAGAATTTAATTTTTACCCAGTGTATATTCCTTAAAATATTTATATCGGATCAATATACTGTGTGGTATAAGTTACCGTTCTACTGTGGGTATTATAAATCGGGTGGGAGGAATATTATTTACTTACTGGAGGTTCCTTAGGGGGTATTTTTCTTAGAGAGTATTTTAAGAAACAGAATTTTTTTCTAAATTATTATGAAAAAACGGAAGTAAAGAAAAAAAAAAAGAAGAAGGAAATGGCATTTTCTGTACTGTCGCCTTAACCGTAAAGCTGTTTCTGTTGGAAAGCCACAAATTCCATTTTAGGTGACAAGGTGCTTGGTGCAAGGATGCGCAAAGCACTTTCTAATGGTAGTCTTAACCGTTTTGCTTTAGGAATGCTTCGAAAATGATCGCCACTTTAAAAAAAGAGATCTTTAGAAACATACAAGAATAAAGAAAGGAAAGTGGCGCCCGCGGCAAAGAAACCAAGCCGAAACGGATGAAAAACAGTTAACCATAAATTTAACTCCGCCTGTTAGCCGCAGCCCCATTGTTAGGCAATAAAAGACCCCCTATTTGAACAGGTGAGCATTTTTCGGCACGCAGGTGAGTGTCTTCACACGTATTGATCCAGCATACCCTTTTGCGTATAATGGATGATTCGGAGAGGACAACGTCGCTCTCCATGGCAACCAAAGCAGAATAGAAGTGAACTTTGTATATCTAGACAGTTATTTAAGAGCCGTATGTTTGTGATGATTTTTTCGTAGTTACAACTTCTTCAAAGAGATATTTCTTAGAGAGAGATTCCCAGAAATAACGGCAAAAGAGAGCTATTTTTTCTCTAGTCCATGAGTCAAAGATGGCAATTTCTGGAGTTTTTCTGTCGTTAGGAGGGCGCCTCTATCGCTAAACTGGCAAACTTGGGGGAGTGATTCATTTCCGGTTCTTTTACGGCAAAAATAAAGAAAGAGACAACATTTTTTCCATTTTTCTCATCACATAGATTTCTCAAACGAAGATGTTCCTAAAATGTTGCTATTAACTTTTCTATTTCCAAACGAAGACTGCAGAAGAAATAGACCACTTTTCAGATCGACTAATAATTCCTTTTATTTCCATAATAATACGCATTCGAAAATATGTTATTGACAAAACGAATTAATCGAATTCTAATTCCATGCAATTGACATATGCATAGGTTGATATATGTATCATTGATTAGAATATTTATATACAAATGATATGCAAAATTTTGCCAGAAATATGATTATATTTACTGGGAGAAATCTCTCGATTAAATTGTCACGCTACGTTCTCTTTAATGCAGGAGTCAGCAAACTTTTAGGAGGGTTGTTCCAATAGGCGTACGCAGAAAGTTCGTATATGGCTTATAGGCTTAATAGAGGGTTACAGAGCTACAAATCACTTATTCCCATGTTCAATATATAAAATTTCATTGCAATGGGGGATTACTACCCCCATAAACATCCCCTGCGTACGCTAATGGTTGTGACGAAGAAATACTGCAGTTTCTTTTCTGGTGTGAGAATTTTTTTCATAAAAAAAAAAAAAATCATCAAAATCGGCGAGGCACTCACTGTGGGTTCCCCTAGTGAGCCACAAAATAAAGGAGAGCGTATAATAATTGAAAACTAATTGAGGAATTATTGCCCAAAGTCGAGTTTCGCATTTATGTAGAGTCCTGGTTTCAAACCCGGAAATGCCAGCTCATATTTGTGTTGTGTTTCACTTTTTTCTTTAAAACTAATTCACTTTTGGCCTAGCAAATGAAACCCTATGCTATAAGTGACAGAAAGCGTATAATAACTGAAAAATAACCGAGGACTTACCGACCAAAATTCAGTTTCTTCACTTTGTAGAACTTTCGTTCAGATCCCGGAAATCAGATCTTCCTGGTATTTTTCGTTAAAGAAATTAGTTTTTCATGGCAAATGAAATCATAAGCTATGGAAGGAAGTAGGGCGTTTAACAACTGAAAAATAGCTGATGGATTATTGTTTAAAGTTGAGATTCGTTACTATATAAGGTTCAGGGTTCGATTCAAGATGCAACCAGTGTATTTCTCAATTATTATCTCTCTTAATTATTATCAATGTCAGCCTGTATAAACGTTGTTGTACCAATTTTATCCTTTTGTGTTATTACCATTAGACTTGAGTGTTAAAATGGTTGAGACAGAGGAAAAAAGGACGTTATGAATGGAAAAATAATTTACGGTAGTTTAAGAGGTCCATGAGTCTGACTGCAGATTATTGTTTATTACTTTTTTTCACTAATGTCTAACAACATCCCACTTTAAGAGTCATGAAAAACGGAATAGAATTTGAAAAGTTCCTTTTTTTCATTTGAACGATTGTATTCGAAATTTTATTTCCGCCTTTAAATACCCCTGCGTACATTTTCCCACTTATCCAACGTCTGGGAATTTACAAAATTTTTTGCGAATATCATCGCTCCTATATTCGTCAGATTAAACGAGCCTTAAAGCACAGGTGAAGAGAGCATAGAAATTACATAAGAAATACTGACCACTATAAATCCTCCATAGCGGTTCACTGTTGGGAAAATAACCATAGTTTTAATTTCTCTGAACCAACAATCCTCTATAAGCCCAGCTCTAATCTTTAACTGGGCTTTCTAGATATTTACCACATCAAATTTAATTCGCTAAATATTGTTAACTATCAGAAATCCACGCCGTACTTCAGACGGACGTGGGCCATTCTGATGTCAAAGACCACACCCGATACCAGGGCTCATGATTAACCATCGATATCAGACAATCTCACAGGGAAACAACGCTTCCGAAGAATGGCAACACATCGTTTGTAGACAGTGTATTTCTCCTGATAGAAGGTCAGAACGTGGGATGATTCTCCTGTTTGGGGTTGCCAATGGCGGGCACGCTCCAGCCGCTCGTCGATGATTCGGGATTGTGGACGGTTGTTGTAAAGCTGCGTATATATCTGCGAACCTTTCGCGAGCAGAACCGTTCGTTGAAATTATTTTGACAGCGAAATTCAAACGATCCATGGGAAAGGAAAGAACTAGCCGCGAACCACCAGCAACCATTTCTCACTTACTTGCAATCATGTCTTCGCGCGAGGAAATTTAAGCGATTTTGGTGATGAGTGGTGCAGCTTTAGTGATGGATAGTTTATGCAAGAAAAAGAGGAAACAACGACATTGGTGGCAAACTGACCTGCACAAGACATTCATTGGTACGGAGCTAATAATGAACTAGAATTCACAAGAAATAAGCGTCCAATGTAAGAATTTCATGCGAATGTCGCCTTCTGATTTCGAGAATCTGTTGCAGAAGACTGGACCCACATTTCCAAACAGGAAACATATTTTCGCACTCCAATGCAGATATATTCATCTCAGCCTCTATTTCTCTTCAAGCATTTTCCTTTAATTTTTTTTAAATGGTACTTAATGTTTAGGATCCCAGAGTAAAGATTTGATTTTATAACTATCAATCAGCTTCTGTAAAATTTTTTCTGACCACACCACAATTAAAAAAAAAAAAGCCAAACTGGTGGAACAAAATCAATAGGTGCAAAATAATATACGATAGAGCCCGAAGGTTCACGAACAGAAAGAAGAACAACGAACGCCGTCACAATCTGAACTGCGAATGCCTTTGTATTCTTCAAAAAACCGACAGGAAGCGGATAGCTACGAACGGTTCAAAAGTGATTCGTTCGGCGCTTAAAAACCCGTCTCAATCTGGTGAACTAATGGCTCGCAAACGGTTCAGATCGCAGATATATACGCACCTTTACGATTTTGTGATTAAAAGTGGTAGTGAAATGGTTCGGTGATTAACTTTTTACTATGAAAATTGGTTCTGGGTTAAAAAGCTAACTGCATCCGACAAAACTCGTCCTGGAGAGAATCCAGAGTATATACAGAAAGAAAAGTCAGCATATTTACGTAGCATCTTTCAATTAGCCATCGCTAATTCGTCTCATCTCCGTTCCCTTCTTGCTTTTATTCTCTTTATTTTCTATGTTCAATCATAATCCTACAAATTCACATCTCCGTCAATGATCAATATGCAGAAAAGCGATATGCATCTGCCATATTCCTTCCCTGCTAAGTGAATCAGCAGAGTTGAAGAAGAAGGAGGAGGAGGTCAGCACATTGTCTGGCTTGAAATGCATCGCGTTTTTAGTTATTTTGAACTATTCAAGTTCATTATACGCACTAAAAACTTTGC
Organism: Dysdera silvatica; assembly: GCA_006491805.2. NCBI lineage: Eukaryota > Metazoa > Arthropoda > Arachnida > Araneae > Dysderidae > Dysdera > Dysdera silvatica. The sequence goes on along the minus strand of QLNU02015003.1, from coordinate 63,696,176 downwards.
TTTACTGTTTTATTATTCACTCTGCGCCATAGCATGCAGACTTCGGCTGCATAGTTACTTGTGATTCTGAGTGTTTAAATAAATTGGAGAAACACGTTGTGATTCTGAGTGTTTAATAAATTGGAGAAACACGTTGTGATTCTGAGTGTTTAAATAAATTGGAGAAACACGTTGTGATTCTGAGTGTTTAAATAAATTGGAGAAACACGTTGAACAAGATCTTGTGATGCCACTTCAGTCGAAAAACTATTTGGGAGAATATTATTTTTCGGACTAACATATTTTTAACTGTCTGTAAAAATCTTACCGTAATTTATTACCTTTTCTCCTTCTTGTCACTGATTTGACCAGTGAGAATTTTTACTGGCAGCTGCTTCAAGCTTTTCTGCCACAGAAAAATAATTACTTTGCTGCACCCGCCATTGTAAAACGAAATCTCTTAATATTTTATATCAACATCGTAAGTAAAATCTCAACATGACTACGTGACAATCAATAATATTTGTTTCTCAAAAGGATGTTTTATCACATAGTTTTAGTATTTCTCCGCCAGCATAAAATAATTGGTCATCCTAAATATACATTTCAGCAAATATACGTCACTGACTTCTGCAGTTTCAAATTTAAATTATGAGCTATTTTATTTTATGAATCGTTTTCAGGAATCCAGAACAGAGTGTTATTTTGAGTTGCACAAAAAAAATTTCACAATGTATCAGCTAGGTAGTTTTGTAATATGGCTATCAAAATACTTGCGCAAAATATTAATATTATAAAAAATTACACAATATATTTGTACCAGCAGAAATTTTACTATTGAATGAATGATATAATAAGCATGAAACCTCCTAAATCTTAGTTTTAAACTCACAACTTTTTCTCAGAAAT
>QLNU02015003.1:63680314-63695188 GCA_006491805.2 Dysdera silvatica | reverse complement strand
TCTCGCAAGATGTTAAGCATTTGCTAATTTGTAATTCGCAATTATTTCAAATGCAAAGAAGCAAACTTTTCCTACAATGAATGGAATGCTTATTATGGAATAATTGCTTAGCTGCATGTTGTACGCTGTGTGCGTGTGTAAGGAATAAATTTTTAATTTATATAGAATTTTCAATTTTCCTCATCATTCACGCTTTCTTTATTCCTGAATTTAATTATCGCCCGAAAATGGATACATATTTCACCAATGAATTCTTAATTAACGCGTAAGTAGTAGTTATAAATTAATGACTATTAATTACTCTTTTCACTAAAAGTTATTAATTAAAATTAATTATTTGGAATCTTTATATCCTTACTTATACATGCCCTGTTTCATTGGTAAATGACACTAAATTTACTTTTTCTGATTTACACGGGTTTTTTTTAGTATTCAACACTTGATCCTGCGACATTTTGACGGCTAACAACCAAATTAACACATAATGGCGAAATTGGCAATCCTTCACTAGGGTATAATATAAGTATTAGGCGAAAATACACTCTATAACAAAAAAAAATCGACGCACCAAGAAGGAGTTGTCCGATTGCGATAAAAATTGGTGGATGTGAAGAACATACATAGAAAAAGAAACGATTAAAATTTCAGAACAATTGAATGATTTATTGCAGAGTTTGACCGTTACAAAGGGAGGAAGTCAATAAGGCGTTGGTCCACCTCTGGCCTGGATGCAAGCTGTCACCCGGCGTGGCATAGACTGATAAAGATCCCGGATGGTGTCCTGCGGAATTTCTTGCCAAATTGTCTCCAACTGTCGGGCTAAATCGTCAACATTCCGGGATGGTTGCAATCGCCTTCCCATAGCGTCCCAAATGTGCTCTATGGGAGAGAGATCAGGAGACCTAGCTTGCCAAGGAAGTGTTGGGCAAGCTTGAAGACAATTCATAGCAACACGTGCCGTGTGCGGCCGGGCATTGTCTTGTTGAAACGTAAGTCCAGGGTGTCGCAAAAGGAACGGTAACACAACCGGTCGTAGAATGTCGTCTACGTACCGCTGTGCTGTAAGTGTGCCAGAAATGACCACCAAAGGGGTCCGGCTATCAAAGGAGATGGCACCCCAGACCATAACGCCCTGTTGTGGGCATGTGTGGCGTGCGATAGTAAGGGCAGGATCCCCACGCTGCCCTGGACGTCTCCAGACACGTCTGCGGTTGTCGTCAGGACACAGTTGGAAACGGGACTCGTCACTAAAGACTATACGTCCCCAGTCAGCGCAGTTCCAAGTTGATCGAGCCCGGCACCACTGTAATCGGACTTGACGGTGTAAAGGCGTGAGAGGTAAGCGGCGTAACGGTCGGCGCGAGCGTAAATTCCGCTCTCTCAGTCGTCTGCAGAGGGTCATGTTGGACACATGTGTGCGGACCACACAGTGGATAGTTGATAACGACGAATCCGGTGCTGTGACAGCTGCTCTGACAATCGCTCTGTCTTCCCGTTCTGTTGTGGCCCTAGGTCGACCGCTGCCGTCCCGACGCTGACATCTGCCGTTGTTGACCCACTCTTGCCAGCACCGTCCAATCGCCGCATCGCTTCGACCCACATGTCCAGCGATTCTTCGATTCGTCCAACCAGCCTCTTTCAATCCGATAGCACGACCTCTTTCAAACTCTGACATATGCTCGTAATGAGCACGAATCTTTCGGCGAGGCATTGTTACAGTCGACGTAAGATATCCGCAGTCAAAATGCAACAGAAATTTTGACCACATATTGAGAATCGCTCCTTATATACACCTGCTGAATGCGCAGTTCCGATGCGCTGGAGTGTTTCTCAAACTTTAGTCGTCCATTAACTACTTTAAGCATTCTTTTACTTATCGTAGACCACCAGGTGGGGATGAAGATTGCCTGGAAATCTTCCTATGTGAAAATTGGAAGACGCGAATGAAACTAAGATTTCCCTAGCTTGATTAATAAAAATTACTCGCAAAGAAAAGAATGCTTTTCGGAAATTGGGGAGCCAAACCAACTTTGCGATAGCCTGTCGAGTGCTCTTCCCATTCAGCTACAGGCTACGACGGACCACTTGACTCGTTGTCAAGCGGTTACGGGTTAGGTTTCCGCCAAGTGCTGAGAAAAAAACATCTCTTTGCGAGTAATTTATCATTTAATACATCATTGACTATGATAACAATTGTTGACTTCAGTAAATTGGCTACGCAAGCTACGTACTTTCGTTCTGCGCACCATAATTGAAACCTTAAAAGCATTCGGTGTAGGATTTTTACATGCCCTAAAGATGGCTTGAATTAATGTTCCCCAACTGCCGTGTCCTGGCATCAGTGATATTGGACCGCCAGAGATTCTCATGGAATTTTTCCCTTTAGTTTTCATGAATAAATATTTTTTCCAGAAAATATTTTGAGGAGAATAGTCGTAAACACGTCGAAAAGTTCAAACACGAAAACCCTAAATAACATCTATGCAGCAAATACCAGTGTATATTTAAATATGTAAGCATTCATGAATGACCTATAATTTTCAGACATTGAAGACTTTTAGCATTCGAGAAAAGATATACCTCTCTGTATGACCGGATATAAAATGTATCTGCAAGCCGATTACAATAATGTGATGTGCATTATCTATTCTTAAAGGTGAATGAAATGAGATCAGTTTCAAATGCCAGTGACCAATCAGCAAGGAAGTGCATCAGCAAAGTGTATATTAATAGATAGAGTGTACTGGCACTCTTTATGATGATGCCAAAATTAATTATTCATACTTATTGTGGTTTATTGTAGGAACTTAAAGAAATGGAAAGGTATGTAGGAGTAAACTTGTTGGGGTTATAGAAATGAATTTACGGGTCCGCGACCACATAAAGGTTGAGAAGCACTAGCTTAAAGCATTTGTGCATCGACGAGGATCTCTCTCTATCTTTCTCTTGGAAATTTTATTGCTCATATTGAATTTTTACATGCTGTTTCTAATTTTGATTTAAATTCATTATTTAAATACTTATAAAATACGTTGAAGACCCTGTTGATCATAGGTTTTCATAGCGTATTCTTTCTAAACACCATTGTATAATATAGAAATTCTGTGCAGAATTTTACTGATACGTATCAATAGAAAAATATGAATAATTTAGCTCAATGCTTTAAATTCATTTACGGTGGGACCTTGATAACTTGAAATTCTCAGAAAACTAAAGATTTCAATTAGTTTTAAAACATGCTTTGAAATCCCTATAAAACTATAACCTATAAAGCAGGCAACACGAAATACCCTTCCTTCCTTCCTCCCTCCGTCCCTCCCTCCCTCGAATTCTGAGTTTTCGAGGTTCCACTGCATTTAAAAATATTCCGTTCTACCATTATTTTAAATTACGTTTGTTGATTATTTTTAGTGGAAGCAACGGTTGGCATATATATAATTTTTGTAATGCTTTGGCAATGATGCAGCATGGCTCCTATATCACTTGAATCTAATAATGTTTTATTTTTATGACTGCAGATTTAGAGTCGGCTGCAGTCATATGGATGTTCCTCTCGAGCATTATAAAACGAAGCTATCTTAAAAGTAAAATTTAGAGATGCCTTTTGGACCATAAAAATTCAATCTCCTATTTGGGTTTAGTATTTCGATTCGTATTGCTACCGTAAGCTTGAGAAAATAGTTATTTCGTTTTGTTTCTTCAGGATATTCCATTTAACTAAAGTAAGTAATTTTTGTTTAGCAAATATGAAGTCTGTTTTTTGATGGCTTCGTTCTTTAACAGCTTTTTTTACCATAGTTGTCTTTCCGAGATAAATAAATACTAATTACTGTTTTAGTTTATTTAAAATTTTCCATATTTTACATGAACTATGCCCACAAATGAATTAGGAACAGATTTGACCCCTTTCATATTCAGATAGTCGAACGTTTTTAGGCATATTCAATATTTTAGTACATAAACACACTATAATAAATTTTACAGTATAGTGGTATTTATTTATCGTAGTATTACAAAGAAATAGGATTGTAATTGTCAATTACACTACTGTATAATGAAACGTAACACACGGGCCTTAAAGTTTTTTTTTTACAGCGCAATTTCCGGATGTTTGCCTTTATTCTCGCTATCACCTTCATTACCATATTCTCCATCCATCACGCGTTTACGCAAATTCCATTCCCCTATCCTTCGCACTGTTACATTAACTACGACTTTTCAATATTAACGTCGTCATATTAGGCTCGCATTAAAGTGGCATGAGCTTTTGGTATTTTAAAGTCCAGGCAGAGGCTTTAGTGGAATATTGTTGCCTGACAACACATGAATAACTACCTCATTAATTAAAAATGAATTAACTTTTGAGCATCATGGCATGACATCGTAAACCAGAGTTGAAAATTAACCGCATTTAAACAATGACACGTTCTCACAAAGCCAAAACATTGAGCTTGTTGTAGCGAATACCGTGTTTATGAGTGCCCAGAACCTACTAAATTTGAAGGGGTGAAATACACAAACCGGGAAGTCACATTAAAAGAATCTTAATAATTAAAGTGTTTTGGTAGTTCTTCAAAAATTTTAATTAATGTTTCCTCTTAAACATAAAAACAAGAAGGACCATAAAAGAATATTAGTGTATCTCCACGGTAATTTTCATTCTAAAAAGTTCTGTATGAAAACGCTCCTTTAAAAGCATTCCTTGATAGCCATTTGGAAATAATGGGTATTTGTTAATTTGAATACTAGTCTCATAACCGAAAGCAGATTTTTAATTACTTCCAGATAACCCAACCATTAATCAATTTCTCCATTATCATAAGATTCCGCGCTATTGTCAGAAAATTGCTTGACATATTATTTCAGCTATTTGTGCGTGAAAAACATTTTTTATGTACATTTCTTCTGAGAAACTTTGAGATAGATTGCAGTTAAAATGTGATATCTGGAAAATTGCGCTTTCATTGTGTCGTGATAACTGTCAACATGATTTATTAGTAAAATTTCCTTAATGCGTGTATATATCAATCGGGGATTCAGGATGTATTATACGAGAAGGTGGTTCCGGGGGCCCTCACAGGGAAAATTTTTAGTTTTGGACAGTTAAATAGTTTAGGTAAATGTTATATTACTAGCCTTCCTTTATATTCACCAAAATATTTAATTTACGACAATGAATTAAAGTTGGGCTTTTCTTTAATTAAACTATATGGTTTAAGGCATATTATAGTCAAGTATGACAGAAGGATAACCTAGTAAAGGAGACATATACAATAACCAAAAACGATAATTTACAATGTAATTAATAGAACAAGTTTAAATTTAAACTATAAAAACATTGTAATTATTTCACTTTTTTCATAACAAACAACTTTTTAAAAAATTTGAAGTTTATAGTGCGAAGTCGAGCCATCTTGGTTTCTTTGAAAATTTGTCAATTACTTTATTTACATCAATATGAATTATTGGTGTGTATTAACTATTGGTGTATATTAAAAGTCTCTTTCTGTCATCCGCGTTTCAAAGCTAAGTTTGAAGGCTCTTCAAATAATAAAACAAACTACGTTCTGAGGGAGAGATGTTTGTAGATTCGTGGAAAAACGTCTGGATCGCATTTCTCCAGTATTCGGGGACTTTGGACGCTAGTGTAAGACTCTTATTTATTACAGTCTAACCAGGGGCGGCTTAAGGGACGGGGACACGGGCCGCCGCCTGGGTTCCCGTGTGGATGAGGGCGCCAAACCGAAGTCAAGTTCACATTTTTTCCATCTTCCAACAGTAGAAAATCTCCCTAAAAGGGGGAAAAGTTTAGAGAAATTTTTAGAGATATATTTATAGAAATTCTTCCAAAGTCTTTTGGCCACTTTTGTATGTTATATGGCTCACTACGCATCTGCGAAAATTTTCCGTTTTGGCCGGAGGATGGGGGCGCCAAAAAGCAATCTGTGTCAGGCCGCCCGGGTTCAAAATCAACCTCGAGCCGCCCCTGTTCCTAACAAACAACACATAAAATATTCTCCATCATCTTTATGTTTTTCCTATTTAACCCTGATGGGAGGCGATCGCCCCTCCCGCCCCTCGCTGGGTCCACCCTTGGTATAAATTCAAATAAAAGCGGCTAAGTTTTGATTCGGAATGAGATTTAGAACATATATATCAAGCCCCCCCCCACCCTCTGATGTTTCAGTTTTATAGTGCAAGGAGGAAAGGGTCACGCTGCGCCGGTTCCACTGAGGGATTAAACTCCTGGCGCCCAACCCGCGGACTTAGATGAAAGAAGCAGCTGGTGAGAGCCTCTTTTTGCAGGCGCAGCTGGGGTTTGATCTGGGATAACCCCACACGCCAGGGCGAACGCGTTACTCATTGCATTGCTGCAGGGTCAAGGGTCTTCCGTTTACACCATGATTTGCAATTATGGAAAGATTTTCTATATATATATATTTTTTTTGTATAGCCGAAATATATATATATGTCGGCTGTTATATCCGTAAAATGAACAGATAGAGTAGAATATCTAACTCAAGTTTCACGTGCTTTAAAAAAGAGCTCCATTAAATGTAAATTTATTGAACGGACAAAATGTCGAAATTCTTAAACATTTTAGTGCCAGAAATAAATAAAATGAATGAATGAATGAGGGAAATTCGAAAAATAGATATTTGGCTATACTTTCCTTAGAACGTTCATCTGAAATGAAAGCAAATATTTTTCTTATAGAATAATAGAACTTAATTGTCTCCTGAACCTCAAATACGTTGAAAATCGGTTATAACGACCTTCAAGGGACCGCGAAAATTCGGTCGTTATAACCGATAGTCGTTATAAACGATATCTTTTTAAAATCATAGTAGCCTATAGCAATGCACTCTAGAGTTTTATAAATTATTTTGATAGTAGAAAGTACTAAACTTTTTGGTTTCAAAATTAAATAAAAATATACTTAATTATAATGAATTTAATTTCAGTTTATATTATGTTATAGCCACACTAAATACATAGTACTTTCTTAGTTTTTTAAATTGAAAAAATTGTAGAAAATACTACTAAAGTATATAATGTAGAAAACAAATCTAATGAATAATATTTATTATATTATACTAATGACTTCAGAACAGTGCCGGTTTAAGAGTTTTGTGGGCTCTACGCTGAAAAAATAGAATGGGCCCCTTAAGAATATGACCCTCGTGATATTCAATTAATAAATCACTTTTTAAGTTCACTATCTTTAATATTCAGGTTTAGCAGTAATAAAAATTTCTCGGACATTTGTAAATAAACAAGATTAGAATAACGCTTAAATTTTGATAACTAACTTTAAATTTTAATAACTAACCCACGTGGTTCTGCTTTATGACTGTCAAGTCGCGTCGTTATATCCGATACGAATTTCCCTACTTAGAATCTACGTAGACTACAAAATCGCTGTCGTTAAAGCAGGTTTCGTCGTTATATACGATGTCGTTATAACCGATATATTTAGTATGGAGTAGAATAGCAAACCAAACTTCTTGTAAAAATTCCGTCGTTATATGCGGTTGGTCGTTATAAACGATTTTCACTATGTCTTAATGAACTTTTGGCTCCTGGTTCTTAATTATTCACGAAATTTATGTCATTCACTCCGTTTACATCTCACTTTCTTATAACGTGCAACTCGTGTTAATAAGGCAGAGGGCCCAAATATCGCCTAATAATGTTCGCCAAATAAAATAAATCGCCAAATATGTTCCTAATATCGCCTACTGTAGCCTAACTCCGGATAGTGCTGCAGCTGCGCAGCCAGTTTGCGCATTATATGCCTCTTCATCACGGCCAGGGGCGGTTTAAGGACCGCCCCGTTTGGATGAGGGCGCCAACTTGAAGTCAAATTCAAATTTTTGTAATTGATCCAACGGTAGAAAATCTCTCTAAAAAGGGAAAAAAATTTTTAGAGACATCTTTAGAGAAATTCTTTCAGATACTTTTGGCCGCTTTTATATGTTACATAGCTTACTGTGCATCTGTGAAAATCTCCTGTTTTCGCCGGAGGGCGTGGGGGAGCGCCAAAAAACGCAATCAATCCGTGCAAAGCCGCCCGGGTTCAAAACCAACATCGAGCGGCTTTTGATCACGGCAGTTCACTTTGCACGTTTCAAGCGATTGCGTCGTTTTGTTGTTATTTCGTGGATTTTCAAACAAATTTCAGCCTGGCGAGTTATCAACCTACTCATACTCATACTAACATAGTATGTAAGTCTCATGATGGATCGCAATCGCCATAATATAGTTAGTAGTGTAAGAAATAAGCATTCTCTTGGTACTTAAGTTATCGAGTTCGTCTAGCCGGTTTTTCCTGTAGCATCCCCTATATTGTAAGGTTTGGGGGTTCCTAATACCGCCCATTAAGATGTTCCTAGTATCGCCTATTATGCGATATTTGGAATATTGTTTTGAAATAGGTTTGTTACTTTTACAGATGTCAATGGGAGAAAGTAAAGCTGAAAGAATCAGTAATAGCTGTAAAAAACCCAAAAAGATAGGCCTTTTGAAAACAGCCCAATCATATGATGTACCGAGGTTGACATTGAAAGATTATATAAAAAAAAATCTTTAGAAGACATTGAAAGATTACTGTACGTGCCCCTAGGATGCAAGCCAATTTTGACCACGGAGTTGGAGGACGAGTTATTGAAGTATTGTAAAGATATGGAACGTTTATACACTGCAAAGGATCTGAAACGAATGGCTTTCCAGCTGGTAATTAGACACAATATTGCGAACCGATTTTCTAAAAATAAAAAGAGTGCGGGGAGAAAATAGTTGCATGTCTTTTTGAAGAGACACCCTGCTTTAAACTTAAGAAAACCACAACCTTTATCTCTGGCAAGAATTCAAGGTTTTTCAAAAGACAATGTGGACAAGTTTTTCAATATACTGAAACCAGAGCTGGACAAGTTAAAATCTTCAGCGGCTAGAGGATTTAGTGTTGATAAAACGGACGTTACAACTGTCCAACATAAAAATCTTAAAGTTGTAGCCGTGAAAGATAAGAAAGAGATACACAAGCTTTCATCAGCCGAAAGAGGACAGCTTGTGACCATCGTAACTTGCATGTCCGCTTCCGGTATTTTTGTGCCTCCGATGCTAATTTTCCCAAGGCAGAGAATGAAACGAGAGTTGTTAGATGGCGCTCCACTGGGAAGCATAGCAGGTTGCCACATCTCGGGCTGGATACAAACTGACCTGTTTACTCAGTGGATGGCTCATTTTATTAAGTGCGTTGGAGCAACCAAAGATGATCCGTCGTTTTGATTTTGGATGGACACACAACACATACCAGAAATCTAGATGTTATCGACCTGGCACGTGAAGATGGAGTGTCTCTCGTGTGTTTGCCACCGAAGTCTTCAGATCGCATGCAGCCTGTGGATAAAACGTTTATGAAACCTTTCAAGACATATTATGCTCAGAAATTATCTATTAAAAAGTGGTTGTTCGCAAATCCCTATCGAGCTGTCACAATTTTTCAAGTGGGCCAACTTATTGGCAAAGCTTACGCAAGGGAAGCCAATATGAACGTGGCAATACAAGGGTTTAAAGCAACAGGCATTTTGCTCTACAACCCACAGATATTTAATGATGCTGACTTTCTGCAATACCAAAAATTTTCGATTGTAGGAGAAAGGGAAGTATAGCCTCAACAATCGTAGTCGTTGACGAGTCAGCAACCACCATTATCCACAATGACCAGTCAGCAAGCATCATCATCGACAAGTCAATCTTCTCCAACGACAGATCAGCAATCATCGTTATCGACAAGCTTAGTAGCTTTGCCTACTCTAGTAATATCATCAAACCACATCATTCCAGTACCGAAACTTCTCCCTAAACCACCAAATAGAAGGTGTGGATCGGCCTCACTGGTTAGTAGATCTCCCTTCAGAGAGGCCCTTGTGCAGTCATTAAACAAAAAGAAAGTGATAAATACCTTTTGTGTGGAACCATCAAGCAAAAGAAAACGTTGTATGGAAACATCAAGCAAACGAAAGCAAACAAAATCTAAAGAAATAGTATCAAAAAATACAGAAATGAATGAAAGATCAAGGAAGAGACAACTAGATCTTTCTTCACAGAGTTCAAAATCTGAAGATAAAAAGGAAGAGGCAACTTACGTCTCAACCGATGACAACGACAGTAGCTGTTCCGATAGTGACGACACCGAATGTCCAATCTGTAATATCTTCTATTTTAATGATAAGCATAGAGAGCAGTGGATAAAATGTGTAAAGTGTTTCAAGTGGTCACACGAAGCTTGTGATACCAGAAAAATAAAACGCTGAAAAATTTTTACGTGTGCGTTTTTTTTTGCAGCAAAGCTGGATTTCTCTATTTGTCTTTTGGCCTGCAAAATCCCACTTTTTTACTAAACATCGTTCTGCTTTATAATAAATATATTTCACTCTGAGTTTGAGTTTTCATGTTTCATTTTCTTGTAAAAGTGGATCTTTCTTTTAGTTTAGAACAAATTTTGCTTTTTTAAAAATGCAAAACTTCGTTTATTTTGCAACGTTTCTCTCACTTTTCGTATTTGTAATATGGTAAGAAATATGCAACAATTTTTACAATATTTTTTGGTACTTTTTTTTACTAGGCGATATTTGAAACATCATATGATATGGTGGGCGATAGTTGGAACAACTTTTTCAAATTAAATTTTTTTTCTTTTCATTTTGTAAACGGCTAAATCCCTCAAGAATTAGGTAATTGCATTGCAATGCGATATCTTACCAATATATGCAAATTAATGCAAAATTGGAGCTAATTTCAAGATAATATAATGAGCATTAAGTATATTTACGTAAAAATTTCCTCAGCTGGGCGATATTTCGGCCCCCTACCTTAAATATATAATTTTTTATAAGTCGTGTTATGTTTATTTTATGAATTTATTTTGGCAAATGTGCTTAATAAGTTTTTTAATATATACAATTTGGTTCCAAATTATGGGCTATCAATATAGGTTATTAATTAAAGATGCGTTTTCTTAGATGTGCATATTTTGAGAAACGTCGAAAACTGACTCAAAGCATAGAAAACCAATGCAAGTATTTTCTTAGGACGCAAATAAACGCTTCCGTTGGTTTTTATTGTCTGACAAGGAACCCTTCCAGAGCCGAATCTAACGACTTTAATTTAGTTATAAGTGCATACCATAATAAACCTTAACAAGTGAAAATTAACAGCTATCTCTTCAGATTAACGCTAAAAATAATTAATGAAATATGAGTTTGAGTTGGCAAAGAGAGACTTTATTGCTACTTGGCGTGTTCTCATTTCTTTCATAAATTTCTCAAAAAGCATCTAAACCACATTAAATATATTTATACTCTGTTCCATGTTATCCTCATACGGATAAATAGAATACAAGCGATACTTTGTGACAGAATTTTTAAAATAAAAATAAATGATTCTCTTATGCACAAACCGAATTGCAACTTGCAATGTGATTATAAAAATTAAAGTAATTTGTTTTCTGCTATGACTTTCAGAAATAAAATAAAAAGAATATAGAACTTCAATTTAACAAATAGAGAAAAAAATAACTTTACAGCTACTTCAAAATCTAATACGTTTAAATGTAACAAGTTGACGCAATCACGCTATTACTGGACGTATTCTAAACTTTTAAAATACGACTTCACGTTCGCTTTTCTCCTTTTTAGACCAACTAGCTATCTCGCCACGTGTTGCCAAAAGGCTTGCAATTGTCGCTATTTTAACTACATTTTAACATTTAATTTCTCGATTTCTAGTGGGAGGGCATAGCTGCTAATTTTCACACATTAAGGTTTCTACGGTGAGTACATTAAGTTGATTTAAAATCGTTATATTTGGCCTGTGAGCTCTGGAAGGGTTTCTTGTTGAGTTTCATCTCGGCGTTTTATATTGTTGCGCCTCAAAATATGCGCGTTTAGGAAAACGCGCCTTAACGTCACGTTTTGCGCCTTGTTACGTCACGTTGCAAATTTTATATATAAATTGTAGAGGTCAGTTTTTCTACGCAATATCAGGCGACATGTTACGCCATTTTGTATCACTTTGTGCCATGTTATATCATCTTACAAAATCTACATGTCAATTGTAAAGGTCAATTACGTCACGAATATGCAATGACCGAAATATTCGATTACAATAAATGTCCTGCCATTAAACATATTGCTCTTGGCTACACTTTCGCCTTTGGGAACAAAATTTGCACAGAAAATAATTAGTCTATTTTATTAAAACTGTAGAAATGACCTGTGCGTGTGTGAAACTATACATAATTTTTACTGGTGATTTTTGATTTATCTTTAAATTCATAAGCAATTGTATTTAAAAATATTAAGCTATATTTCTAATTTAATTAAAGGATTGTAAAATGGGCGTTTTCCATTCTTTTGGTAACCACAAATCTGTTAGCGGGAAAAAAGCAATTGAGCGTTAATGAAACTAATTGGCGAGAAATTTTTGTTTCTACTTGGCGGTTTGTTTATAGGTTTCTAGTTTTCTAAGGCTTACATCTTTAAGAATTGTTGTTGATAAAATATGTTGGCGGTTGCGAAGTTTTTTAACATTTTTTAATTAGAAAAATACGTGTGTGCTTCTAGTAGTATACATTTAACAAATCCTTTATTTGAAAAGTTTGCAGCTGACAAAATATACAATTTAAGTAAAAATAAATCACTTTAATTTACAAAGGAATTGTCATAATTGAAAAATAAAATGTTAAATTAGAATTTCGATAAAATTAGACTTCCACAGACATTGTGCAGAAAACTGCCTAGTTGTTTTTATGGAGTAAAGTGAACTTGAAAATTCACTTAATAATTTTGCAAGTTTTTAAAACTTTTTAAACGTTCTTTTAAAGTCTAATAAATTTGCGTTCTCAACTGATCTCGAGAGAAAGAGTAAAATTCCACACGCCAAATTTCCCGCCAAGCGAACGAAGTCTTCTGAGTGGTCAGTTACTTGAATGACATCAGCGCTAGTTATAATGATTCTTTTTCCTAAATTTAATAAATACCAGATTTTAATTGCACAAACATGCCTATGTTTTATGTATTTGAGCATTATTTTAATGTTTTATGTACAAAATGTATCTTCTATTAACTCTGTGCGCAGTGGTAACGCTTGTGCCTAACGTGCGATTACCCCGGGTGCAACTCCCAACTGTGCAAAAGAGGAGCGCTTACCAACTAACTACTTAACGTAGTGAGGGGTTGGTTCCCTGGATATCAAGAGGTTCGGATTCCTCGGAAAACAGTAGGTCCCGGCGCAGCATCACCATTGTAATCTTTGAGCCGTAAAACTTTTTCAAAGAAAGGAAACTACACTTCCTTTTTCTGTGCTCAAAAGGGGTAACCCCTTTTTAGACTCGACCTATGCGAATGAAGGGAAATTTTGCTGAACTGTTGTACACTTTAATAGGTGTTTTCCCGCACAAACGGTTTTCTTTTTGCCTTCGCTTGACAAAGGGAGCAGGTGGTTCCCGAAACGGTCGTATTTTTAAACCTTAAACAAGTGTCGAAATACATATTTGGTGTTCTTCCTCTACATCAATGGCTCTCGATTAGTTTCCATCGGGGGAAATTTTGAACCTTTTTATTTCGGCCTGCGGACCACATGATGTGAAAACGAAATTATCTTATAAGTTATAAAGACACAGACGTAACTGGGATATTATTTACCACTGGGAAATTCTCTGATTCAATGAAACAGCATTGAGGTAAGAGCATTAGCCCGATCTAGTAAACAATTATCTCCCTCCCTAGAAGAAAATTAGCCCCCCCACCTTGAAAAAAGTTCTGTTTCCTATCTTTTGTAGCAGGGCTAGTTTTTAATTTTTGCGGACCGGATCTGGCCCGCTGGTAGAATCACTTCTGTGCATCTTGAGTGAAAACAAACAAGTGTTTCATTTCCTCTCATTAAAACAGAGTTCGCTATAACAGATTTCGATTGCACTCGGCTTTGGAAAGTAAAATCTGTGAGGAAGTACATAGGACAGAAAACTCTTGACGTTGTCTTCCAAAATATTCTGGAATATCACAGGGTTCTCCACGATTTCGTGGTCAAGGGCTGTTTCGATACCAAACCTATCGATCCGTCGAGTTATTGAGGGCAGGAAGTAAACCGTCTGCATCTTTCCGAGTAGAATGAGCATGGGGGACGCGATGCACTCTAAGAGGATTTGAAATGAATATGTTGAATACGCGGAAGTCCATATCAAAAGGGGCTGACCCGTTTACTATGACGTCTGATTTTTGAATGCATTTGCATGGTTTAATAATCTTCTCCCTCCCTCTCTCTGTTCTTCGTGGACTCTTTCTTCGTCCTTCACTAATGTAGCGTTGGAACTTGGTTTACAATCATAATCAATTCGCCATCATTAGCTCGTTCTTCCCTTGTATTTTCTCCGGGATTGTTGAAAGGGTAACGTCTTCATAATGGTTAAGTTGTCTTAGCGTGAATCACTTAGTAATACAAAGAGAATGAAGACCAATTCATCATCTTGTCAGACCATGTAGCGATCGATTCTATTTCCATGGCAAAGCGAAACAATTTTCCATTCATTAATTACATACGGTTTATTATCTTTCGTCAAGCATGTGTCAAAGGAAAGTGAAAATTTCGGAATTAAAGATTAAAGAACATTTCACTTCAGCTTCATAATATTTAAAATTATTCCATGGGATAGGTGTTCTTTAATCCATATCGTTCTGATGTTTCAATCACTAGGAGCATGCTGTTCCCTTTAGTTCGAGAATTGATTTGATAGGTCTTAAAATGTTCGGATTCCTCGTAAAATAATTGGTCTTGAAGCAGGTTGCGTCGAGATCAATAATTAATAAATAA
>QLNU02015003.1:63651750-63680214 GCA_006491805.2 Dysdera silvatica | reverse complement strand
CTCCTGACTTCATATTAAAATTATGAACATTTTATTTCGTTGTGATAGAAAGTCCGCCATAGATACCTCAGATAATTTTAAACCTCATTATCGAAAAATAAAAAACAGCTTGATATGTCAATTTCCTCGTTATTTTCCTAATCTAGATCAGCGACATGACATCCACGTTTCCATTGTTTTCTTTCTAGGACATAGCTGATATTAAACTAATATCTGTTAGGCTATACTTTCTGTTTTACTTGTTCTTATGTCTGTATTTCGCCTTCGTTCTTATAGGTGCACCCGAGGGCTATTCTTTTGTAGTCTGTATTTTTTTTCTGTTAATTTTTCTTTTCTTACCTTCGTTTCAGACCGATTTTCTGAACTTTTTTCAATATAGTAGGAATGATATTATAAAATCGATCTTTCACTTTGCGCAAAAGCCAATAAATACCTAATACCTATTGAAATGTTAAAAGGAATAGGGATTCACTTCGATATAATTTTGACTGTTTTACCTTCCGCTGTTTATAATTCTTTGAAAGCGCAGGTTAGGACAATGAAGCGGGTAGATAAATACGTTTTATTCAAAAACATGCAGTTGCAATAAATTCATTTCTTTGGGAAAGCTATTCTGGAAATATAAAATAGCTTGATGTCCTAGCAACGTTGTGCTTATCTGATATTTGATTTGATTTTCGGCACTTAAATGTCATTCTGTTCCGCATTTGCTCATTCTTCATTACTTTTGTGTGTTTTATTTTAATCATTATTGTATTAATATGATGGTATTATCCATTTATCTTGTAGTGTAATGAACCTTATCATTATTAAAAATTTTGCTTTAGCTTGTTTTATACTACAAGATGGAAAGAGTGTACATACACACAAATATATTAGATATTAAACAAATATTTGGGACTGCAAAATACGTTAAAGAAAACGTGTAAAATATTTAAAATCAATGAGAGACGAAACGTTTATATACAGGGTGCCTCTTAATTGTCGAAAAATAAGGAAAGCATATAGTCGTATATCTTGCATTTCGACATAACTAAATGATCTCAAAAATTGCGAGGAATTGACATCCTTTGCATTGATTAAATTTGAAATTTAGCTTCCCATAACATTTGACCACCCATTTATTAGGAAAAGTAAATTATATATCAGAGTTTTAGAATCGCCCTATATTGTGACGTTAGAATAAGAAAAACTCAAGTTTTCAATTGAATTAAAAAAAAGAACTCCGTTTGTTTAAGCATAAATTAGATTTAGGGAGAAAACTCAAATCATGACGTCACACATTCTGTTTTTTACGTACCCTATGAGGGGATTATTAGGCAGTTAGTCGTTTTTCTACTGTAACTCTAATAGTTAGTTAATTTCGCAAAAGGTTTTGAAAGCATTATTTCCAAAAGTATATTTTTGACAATGTTTGTCGTTGTGTACTTTTAATATTTCATATTAGTGGTAATTAACCGGGAAGCGCGGGATGTTCCTTATATTTGTTGAAGAAAATTCCGATCTTCGTTTATTTTGTGGTGAAATATAGAAATCTGTGGAAAACGTCGAGTAGGAACTTAGAATTCAATCTTAAAGTAGTACTACTCGTTTGTGGAGCTATATTTGAAAGTTGAATTCTAAATTCGTACTTGACGTTTTCCAACAGATTTCTATATTTATTTTCAAGGTAAATGATGTCAGATTTTTTTATATGTACTCGTATATTTCTAAAATACAGGCTGCATGTGTTGGGCATTGAAGTTTAAATATTACGTAAAGGTTGTGAATATATGAAATAACAAATTTGTTGTACAAATTGGCTATTGATTAATTTTCATATTATAAGCTCATATTTGTATATGATTAGCCCATATTTGTATATTATTAGCTCATATTTGTATATTATTAGCTCATATTTGTATATTAGCTCATATTTGTATATTATTATTAGTTCATATTTGTACATTACTAGCTCATATTTGTATATTATGAGCTTATATTTGCATAATATTAGCTAGAGGAAAAATTCAATAGAAATGGTAGATATCGAACCTACATAATGGTTTGTAGACATCGAGTTCCCATACAGATAACGGACGTACACAATGGTTGTATACATCGGATACACACAAAGATATCGGACATATATAATATTTGCATACATCAGGTACACACTAAGTTATCGGATCTACACTATGGTTGTATACATCGGGTACACACAAAGATATTGGATACATAAAATGGTTGTATATGTAGGGTATACAAAAATATATCCGATAATTTCCAAAGCAATTAACATTTTGCTCTGCAGTGGATCCGCCAGGGGAGCAGGAACATTCAATGTATGGTTTTCAATTCCATTGGCTAAATAGCCTTGAGTGCAAAGGGTTAATATCTTGATTAACACATACGTAAATTTTAGGACATGTTCATTATCAGTATAGACGTTTAGTAATATATGACTAAACGTGTTGTTTGAATGAATGTTGTAGTTTTATTGTACTTTTACAGATAACTTCCTGTATACTGCAACGGAATTTCCGGATTATACGAAATTTCTGTATACTGCAAAGGAATTTCCGGCTTATCCGAAATTTTGCATATTTGAAACCGGACTTTCCTCCATTATTTCGGATAATCGAAGTTTTCACTGTACTTGTGTTTGTCTTTCAATTTTAAATTAACGAATAACGTAGCTAGATTTGTATACCATGATTTTACAAATGCAAATGTCACATAATTGCCTTTAATCTGACGCTGAAAGGCTTTAACAAATGCAAACTATGTGTTACTTGGTTAGATTTTAGTTGCGATTAGTAAAAAATCAAAAATTTGTTGTCATTTTCAATATTACTTTTTGTGTAGCTATGCTCAAAGGAATGTTGTGTAAAGATGCTTCAAGAAAGTAGTTGCTTTCGATTATAAAAAGACAATCTCTATATACTATGTTACAAAAGTTGAAAACATATTTTCAAGTGTAGACTTCATTGTACTTAAAACCACCATATCTGTAGTGTATATTGAAATTTTCAAATCTGAAGCGAATGTGCCATTTCTCCGTTGCGATAATGTGTATTTGACAATTAACCATTTTCGAGCAAGAAGAGTTCCCAAAAGTGGCTGTTGGAGTATTGATTGGATTTGCATGGGGATGGATCAGCAAATGGGATTATGCTTTCAGAAGGTAACAACTCTTACCCGGTTGGCTACTGGTTGGAGATTACTGCTTTTGAACTAGAATTAAACTTGACGCTCCGATGTTTTTCTCTCGAGTAGATGTTTTTAGTCGTATTTTTAAAACGACCGTTCTTTTTAAACAAAGAATTCTTTTTTTCATTTTCCTCATGTGGTTGTTAAATTTATGTCAAGCAGTGAAAAAAAAATTTACTTTTCCTATTTTACTTTTTTTTAAACCTCAAGTGATGGAGAAAGGAGCTTCACAAAATATTTCCATTTACCTCGGTTTTCTGCCACTCTCTCTTTTCCCAGAGTTTGACCTCTTCTTTAATTTCGCCTCTTAAAATTCTCTTCCAAGTGTTTCTTAGACCACCGTGTTTTCACTATCTTTGTACGTTTCAGTCTAGAGCAGTGGTTCCCAACCAGGGGGTCGCGACCCTCAAGGTGGTAGCGTACAGGTTTCTGCGGGGTCGCCGCAACTTTTTTTAGTTGACCACCAATTTTTGTAGAATCTACGCACTGAATTTAATTTTTTCTTTATACGCACAAAGAGCGTTGTTTCTTTGCTTTATTATTTTTAGTTGCAATTATTTTTATAAGGAATTTCATACCAAATGTTTCCAACGCTTTTATATTTCAACATGGCTACACACATTGCAATATTCTACTAATGGTTGTTAACTTTATATCTATAATATACATTAATATGTAATGAAGTTTTCCTCGCCCATTCTGGAAGGAAACAGGATTTGGAACGGGTAGCCATGTTCCCAAGCCTCTCACATCACTTCTTAATGTGCCATGTCTAGAAACTCCTGATAATGTGACACGTGTTTAGGATTGTGGCTTTTTGCAGTTCAATGTAGGTGTTTGAGTCAATGTTGAATACATCCAAATTCGTCCAAGCGTCTTTGGTACTATCCTTGTTGCTGACATGATATATATATATATATATATATATATATGGCCTGCAAAAGGGTTGCTGGTATCTAACTGGAAGGAGACCCACACGCTGAACGTATGTGACGATGTGTGGAACCGGCCAGGCCAGTAACCTAGTGTCCTACCCCGCCTTCAAGTGGTGCAGGCTGAGCTTTCTATTTATGTGGCAAATTAATATTTGCTGCACGGATAGAAAGGCGGAAGGGGAGGGCTAATTCACCAACCCGTCTAGCCAGCGTGGTGAAATTATGGCTAATTCCTCCATTATGTTGACACACCAGAAACCATGGCCCCTAGTCTCCAGGTGCTGGAGTGCTCCTGATCAAGGCAGCGGTCAGTGTGGCATGAAAGCAGGGGGTGCTAAGAATCACTGGAATGGCCCAGGCTGCCGTTTGTTATTGACCTTGGCTACGTTTAATGGACGATCCCTTGCTTCTGAAGCAAAACTTCAGGAATTGGAAGAAGAACTTGACAAGATCAAATGGGACATTGTAGGACTCAGTGAAGTTAGAAGAAAAGGTGAAGAGTTGGTGGAACTTAAAAGTGGACATTTGTTTTATTATAGAGGAACGGAAACTGGAAGAACAAGTGGTGTTGGCTTCTTAATCAACAAAAGAATTAAAGACTGTCTTCTGGAAGTTGAAAGTACATCAGATCGAGCAGCGAGGCTCGTTGTTCAACTAACCCAGCGATACCAACTTCAGATAGTACAGGTATATGCACCAACATCAAGCCATACCGACGAAGAGGTTGAAGAATTTTATGAAGAAATCAAAGAGTTACACACCAAAGGGAAACAACATATCAAGCTCATCATGGGGGATTTCAATGCAAGAATTGGACAACAGGAACAAGGAGAGACATCGGTTGGTAAATACGGATATGGGGAAAGGAATGAACGTGGCGATCAACTCATCGAATTTGCAGAAGCTGAAAACCTTAGCATCATGAATTCATTTTTTAAGAAGAAACCGCAAAGAAAATGGACATGGAAACACCCAAATGGGGGAACTAGTGAAATTGACTATATCCTGGCAAACAAGAAATCAATTATTGAAGATTGCAGTGTACTGAACAGATTTAATACTGGAAGTGATCATCGAATGGTGAGATGTAAAGTGCACTTAAATACTAAACTAGAAAGGCAGAAGCTCATTAGGAAACAAGTAAGTAAGAGGGTGGATTTAAAGAAATTAAAAGAAAATACCGAGGCATTCAAGTTGGAATTAAAAAATCGCTTTTCTGCACTGGAAGGACTTATTGATGAAAGTGATATCTCAGAAGCAAATGAAAACATTGTTAAGACAATAGTTGAAACTGCTGGGGAAATTGGTGGTGTAACCTGTAAAAAGCACAATAGCAAATTATCTGAGAAGACGAAACAGCTCATGAAAAGGCGAAGAGATATGAAGGTGGACAATCGAAATACCAGTTCCAGGATTGAGTACATAGAACTTTGTAAAACTCTGCGCAAAAGCATGAAAGAAGACATAAGAAAATTCAATTGTGAGCTAGTAAGGAAGGCCATTGAAAATAACAAGAGCCTTAGGGTTGTTAAAGGAAGTTTATCTGTTGGGAAGAAACACATCATTGCATTAAAAGGAGAGGATGGCACCGTAACAAGAAATAGGGAAGAAATACTTAGAAGAGTTGAAGAATTCTACAAAAAACTATATGAAAGTAACAGTGGATTAAACGAAGACACTGAAATAGTCGAAGGAACAGCTCCTAAAATCTTAAAAGAAGAAGTTTCATTTGCAATAAAAAGTATGAAGAAAGGAAGAGCCCCTGGCGATGATGGTATTACATTAGATATCCTAAAAGAAGCTGGAGAATATGTAGAAGACATACTTGCAAAATTCTTTACCAAATGTCTTAACAGCGGTAACATACCAAACCAATGGGATTCTGCAACAGTAATTCTTTTGCATAAAAAAGGTGATAAAGAGGATTTGAAAAATTACCGACCAATTAGCTTGTTACCTGCTATTTATAAAATCTTCACAAAAGTGCTAACACATCGCCTGCAGAAAAAATTAGATGCAGCTCAACCAAGAGAACAAGCTGGATTTCGAAGTGGATTCAGTACAGTGGACCATATTCAAGTATTAAGAGAATTAATTGAAAGAACACATGAATATGAACTTCCATTGTGTGTTGCATTTATTGACTATGAGAAGGCCTTTGACTCTATTAAAACATCAGCAGTCATCAACTCTTTAAGATCAACAGACATTGAGGATGTGTACATTGACATGGTGAAACGTGTGTATAAAAATGCAAGTGCAAAATTTCGGTTACATAAAGATACCAAAACTATCAAAATTGGTAAAGGTGTGAGGCAGGGAGATACCATTTCTCCAAAACTTTTTACTTCAGCTTTACAGATGATTTTTCAGCTGATAAATTGGAATAACAAGGGAATAAAAATAAATGGTGAATATTTAAATCATTTGCGGTTTGCTGATGACATTGTTATTTTTTCAACGAACCCATTAGAACTCCAAGACATGGTACAGGAGCTCTCAACTAGAAGTAAAGAAGTTGGACTCAAGATGAACCTACAAAAAACTAAGATCATGTTCAATAATTTTGTAGAGGAAACAAAAATACAAGTTGACAACATTGAGCTAGAAATTGCTGATTCATATATTTACCTTGGCCAGCTGATTTCAATGGATGGCAACATTATGAAAGAACTCAACAGACGTATTAAACTTGGCTGGAGTGCATTTGGAAGAAACAGTTTTATCCTGAAGGGGAAATTGCCTTTGTGTCTAAAAAGAAAGGTCTTCAACCAGTGTGTATTGCCAGTCCTCTCTTATGGATCAGAGACATGGAGTCTAACAGTTGGAGCAATACGAAAGTTACAGACAACGCAAAGGAGCATGGAGAGGTGCATGCTTGGAATAACTAGGAGAGATCGAAAAAGAAACACTTGGGTGAGAGAGCAAACTAGAGTAGAGGACATCATTGTTAAAGTAAAAGGGCTGAAATGGCGATGGGCTGGGCATATTGCAAGAAGAACTGATCAACGATGGACAACAGAAATTCTGAACTGGATTCCAAGAGACCACCGAAGACCTAGAAAACGTCCTCAAACTAGATGGGTGGATGAAATAAGAAAACAGGTTGGGGTGACGTGGAAACGAATGGCCCAGGATAGACTTGTGTGGAAAGCATTTGGAGAGACCTTCATCCAGCAGTGGATAGATAATGGTTGAATATGATGATGATGATATATATATATAATTAATATAATATACATAATAAAATATAAATTTATATTTAATATGTTTTCCTTATTTTTTTAAAATGTTTTATTATGCAAATGTTGCAGCGGTGAATAGAGGGGATCGCAGAGGGGATCATTACTATAAAAGGGATCACTTGGCGGATTACTTGTCTACTATAAAAGCCGGTTACGGCTTGAAAAGGGCTGGGAACCACTGCTATAGAGTTTGTTGCAAGCGTTGCTCGGGTTTCATCTTCTAATCAGCTATATTTTCTTTGGATAATAATTTCTGGCGCCCGCTAGTATCTTCAAACTAGAGCTTTCTATGCGTAGGGGAAAAAGTCAAACTGGTGGTATGGTTAGAAGTCAAACCTGGGTCCCACTGTATGAATCGGTGTGTCCTAACCTGCTCGGCTACTTCGACACAGAACGATGCCACTTTTCTCCGTATAAAAGATTTTCTGAGCGATTAACATTTATTAATGTTATTACATTTATATCAGATAATATTGTGTAATATTTTCTTTGCTTGCTTATTTCAGCCGCAGGTATTTGAGTGCAAATATTTTGAAGTTCTGTATTAGCTATTCACTGCTTCCCCTTTCGCTGCTATGTCAGTAAATTTTATATAAAACAAAAAAAAAATATTAACTTTGTTTTAAAAGCCAAGCAATGCAATTCTTTTGTAGATAAAACTTAATTTACAGCCACTTTTGAAACCTCTGATTATAAAGGCTTTTCAGATTCTTTTCTAAACAGTTAAGTTACGGATAAAATGTCATTACTTTCAAGAATTCTCCATGGTCATATTAACTGGCATTTAAGACAGTTTATTCATAGGATTAAAAGAAGAACCTTTTTGCTTTCGAATTAATCAGCCTTATTTTTCATCCTGAAGTGGAGGAAACTGGTTAGAAAAAGAATAAAATTATAAAGAAGTAATGCATGGTTGAGAGACAAAAAACGTTTTAAAAGCGTACTTATGGCAAGATTGAATTTAATCTACGTGTTTTCGGCGATAAAAGTCAGCCCCTCTTCGGTAGTGAATACCGTAGAATATTGTCAACAAAAGAGGTTGATTCGGCGATGTAACCAGAGTTGAGTTATGAAGTGAAATGTGGACAACCAAAAGTAGGAAATGACGTAATATGTGATTTTTATGGTGCAGTCATTTTTCCCAGAATTCACAAAATTTCGGAAAAGTTGGCTGCATGTTAGCAGAGGTGGGAATTACGACGGGATGATGGACTAACATCAAAAGGAGTTAGGTGGAGTACATTTCGCCAAGCTGAGCTGAAGGAAGGAGTTGAGCTGTGGTCATTCACAATGGAATCACGAAACATGTTAATGAAGAAAGCTTCGGCGAAGTCCAGTTCAAGTGGTGAATGAGGTTGGTGGATGATACGAGCGTCAAAAAAGTTAAAGCGATGGTTGTGTTCGTGGCTGTGAACAGCAATGGATGATTTGTGCACCTCACCTTTCTCAACGTATCGGCGATGTTCTTTCAACCGATGCATGAGGGCACGTTTTGTCAGTCCTATGTAGGAAAGTCCGAACTGGCAAAAAATTTGATACACGCCCCAGCGTTGGAGTGTGGAAATGTTATCTTTGAGTCTAGAGGGCAAAATCTTGTTAATAGGCGAGAAGGTAACTTTGAATTTGGCTTGCCGAAGGACTTTGGCAATGGCGGAGCTAAGTTTGGCAGGTAAAGGAGTGTATCAAATTCTTTGCCAGTGCGGATTTTCCTACATCGGACAGATCAAACGTGCCCTCATTCATCGGTTGAAAGAACATCGCCGATACGTTGAGAAAGGTGAGGTGCACAAATCATCCATTGCTGTTCACAGCCACGAACACAACCATCGCCTTAACTTTTTCGACGCTCGTATCATTCACCACCCTCATTCACCACTTGAACTGGACTTCGCCGAAGCTTTCTTCATTAACATGTTTCGTGATTCCATTGTGAATGACCACAGCTCAACTCCTTCCTTCAGCTCAGGTTGGCAAAATGTACTCCATCTAACTCCTTCTGTTGTTAGTCCATCATCTAGTCATAATTGTCACCTGTGCTAACATAGAGCCAACTTTTCCACAATTTGGTAATTCTGGGAGGAGTGGCCGCACTACAAAAACCACGTAGTACTTGACGTCCTACTTTTGGAAGTGAACATTTCACTTAATAACTCAACTCTAGTTACATCCGCGAATCAACCTCGTTTGTTGACGATATTCCACGTGTTCACTCCCGAAGAAGGGCGAACTTTTATCGCCCGAAACGCGTAGCTCGAACTCAATCTTGACATAAATACGCTTCTAAAACGTTGTTTTTTGTCTCTTATTTATATTGCGTATTGTTTCGTCGAATATTTCATGTAATACATGGTTATTTAATAGCAATGTTATAATAAATAAAATACAGTGAAAGCTGTCTATACAGATAGCCTCGGGACTAGGAAAAGGTATCCTCAAAGGCAGTTAGTTTATAATTACAAACAAGATTGAGCCGTATACTTTATATCTCCCAGAACCGTAGAAACTGAAAATGCCATTATAGATCTATCATTATAGGCTGTATGGTTATACGTAGATTTAATTTGGATTATAACATATATTATAACACTGAATGAAAATATACATAACCATTTTCTTTATGATCATATTAAATATTGTTGGGTTCTGAGATTACACATAAATGGAATCGTACAGCAACTTACACAGAACGAAATTCATTTCAAACTACGCTCGCAACAGTTGAAATACAACGTGCCTTTCGTTTTTTTTCCGCAAACGTTCTTGTTTTCATGGCAACACCGTAAACAAAAACTCTGTTGCCACCAAAAACCTTATATTTTGTAACTATATCTATTCAACAATTACATTTGTAACGATGTCTAATTGCGTAAACGAAAACAAAAAAACAAAAAAACCCACTTTTGTGACTAAAATTATTACATTTTCAAACTATATTCAACAATTACATTTTGTAACAATATCTATAATAACGTAAACAAAAACATTGCTGCCACTAAAATCCTTACATTTTGTAATAATATCTTGATAATAAACTTGATATTATGAAAGTATTGGAATCAAATCTCCATAAAATGCTTTTAATTAACATTTAATTAAGAACACACTAAATACAGTGTATCCATTTTCACTTGTATGAATGCTCCTGACCCATTATCATGGTTTATACAAGTCGAACACTACGCAGATTAAATAAAGCAACAATTTTTATCAACGTGTTTTAGGCATAGTAATATTAATGCGGATGTTATGATGTGGTTAGATGGTGAAACGTTCGCAAAGAAAAGAAATGTTTTTGCCTTCGGTGGGACCTGAACCCACGACCTCCCACTTGCCGGGCAGATACTCTACCCACTGAGCTACGAACGACGAACATCCAATCCCTTACGAACGTATTTGAAGGCTATTTTCTATTATATGGGCGTAACCATTTCTTAAAACAAATTATCTCTCTTTAAAAATATGAAAATTACAAAGAAATATTAAGAGAACATTGAGAGTGGGAGCTATAGCCCCTCTAGACAAAGAGGCTAGCTATGCCAACGCCTAATATATACAGCGGCACATTTTTACTTTCAGTACAGCTTACAATGGACAACTATATCCAAGGTCTGACTGACTTTAAATGCAGTACAAATAAATCTTTTAATGGTAGATTTTTTGTAAAACGTAAGCACGAACCTTATTTTTCAATTCTGGAGCATCGATCCTTCGTAACTTGAATTTTATCACTCTAGGATCATCGTTTGCGACCACAAACAACTATGTGATGTATTGATATTGTGATGTTCTTACATCGATTTTTCAGGCGAATTCGTTATTTCTTTAAAACTTTTTAAACTTAAAGTTCTCTTTAAGGTCTTTTTAGCGGTTAAAACTCACCTTGGACCTTAAATTAACCAATTTCCTTCAAATGTCGACACTGATGAATAATTTTTAAACGTTCCACATTACTTTCTTACTGGGTTTCAGTGGAGAATATCCGGAATCAGCATTCTATTTTGCCGCTCGGCTCTTCACACAAACATCTACTTATATAAACGATATCAATAGGGAAACACAGGACAACATAGATACGGATATCCGTATAAATATCCTAAAAACATACCAATACCTTATAATTATCCTATAAATATTCTATATAAGTATACGTATATTACATAAATAAACGTTTATGTTAATAAGCTTTAAAGCCACATATATACAGCATGTATAGCTCTTATACAAACAAACAAACGGATAAGCAAACAAGCAAGCAAGCAAACAAACATCTTTATACGTTAGGTTTATTGATTTGCAAACCATATATGTTTGGCGAAGCTTAACATGTTGTCCTTGTGCTATTAAAATCCAACCAACCAAGAAGACAACATGGCTAAGATAACGCGCGATAAGAACACATAGAGTATTTTCTTAATTCTGTTCATCATTCGATATAAAAATTAAATCCAACACAATTATTAGTGCCGTACACATCATACGACGAAATCAATCGGCTATTAGAAAATAAAATTTGTCTCTAGTATTAAAGCTCTGCTGGTGCTGGTTTACTCCTTACGTTTCACTCGTCGCAGTTTTCGGAACAGCAGTTTCCGTAACACTCGCTGTTGTATGGAGAAGAATTTGATGAGTTGGGTTTTCATAAAATCGTAAAAATGGTTATTTTGTTGCACCTCCAAAATTAGTTTCTCATTTATACTATACACCACCGGTTCTTTAACTTTCCTAGACCGCGGACCCTCTTCAGAGATCACTCGCCCTTGCGGACCCCCCAAGAATTAACTTAAAGTTTAAAGCCCGGAATTTGCATCATATGTATTTATTTCTAGTGTTTCATCACTAATTTTCACTATTTAAGGAAAGAATTTTTCGTCCCTTCATAATTTATTCTTAGCATTAAAGAGTAAATATTGTTGCGTTACTATTTTTCCGAACCTTTGTGGAACACTGGGAGAGTATCGCGGACAGTTAAAGCACCGCTACCATAGGTGTAAAGTTATATGGCCTCATGTGGGCCAAGCCCCCAATAATTTGAAATAAATTGCAATTTTACATATACTGTAATGTATAAATGTACAAAATATGCTTTGGACCCCCAATAATTTTGAAAACTCTACGCTGATGACCGTTGCTATACAGCATCAAAATATTCGTTCACCTCGTTATCCTTTGGAAATATTTTTATTTTGAGTGTTTTATTGTTTAAGAAATATTCTTGTTTTGCATTTTACTTATTATAATAGTTTTACTTTTGGTCGTGGTTACAGCGAAAAAAACTCTTGTTTAGACATACAGTCTATTAAATTTCTTAAATTTAACTTCTGATTTGGAGAAACTTCACCGTCTCTATTAAAAAAACAGGAAAGAAGGTTATTGTGGTGCCAAAGTCATATATGTCCCCATGATCTATTCCGAAGGGTCCGGTTGAAGTATTTAGAGTAATATATATTATTCAGAATATAATATACTATATATATATATTTATATAATATATTATATTCTGAGTAAGCCAAAATATTTCAATGCAAGTCACTTCTGCACCACCATTCTCTATGGCAAGGAGCTTTGTCGTCTTGAAAAAGAAAACGGTTGATTCCGTAATGTAATCATAAGGTAGAAATGGCTGAATTGTTCAGGATGTCCATATATGATCCAACTTCATCCTTACGGATACAATAACTATTGGACGGAATTTTAACCAAGCGAATCAGTGACCAGTCAGTGACTACCAATAAGTGAACCAGTATCCCGTACCAGGATAGAACCATCTCCATACCTGGAGGTTGGGAATCATTCTACGTGTTCTTTTGTTATTCAAATCCATGACCGTTGGAGTGCATCAGTGAATACTCTGATCCATCATTCCAAACAAGTAATTTACAGTAATCTACAGTCTAGGAGCGACTGACAAAACACCAACCCAAATATTGTTTCGTATTCATAGTAGTAATGATTGACATGAGTGCAGCTATTCTATTATAACTAATTCTATTCAACTTTCTGTGGATGGTTATTGTATTACCAAAAGCTGTAGTTATTCAGTCTGTAAGACTAACAGACGTGCTACAAGCATTTTCTACCACGGCAGAGATATATATTATAGACAAAGGTCGAGACTTGCTAACACTTCAAACTGGAGGTCTTTTTTGAGCACTTGTTAAGTTCGCACTGTGCACCTTATTACCTTTTTGTAGTAGTGGCATTATCGCTCTTCCATCCTTTATTGACATAATCTACTGTCGCTTTAGGTATGTCTAGTTTGGTTGCAGTATCCTACGTATGATACTGGTGGGAATTGAATCCACGTTTCCTCAATTTTGGGTCAAGAGCTCTATCAATTATACTGCAGTCTACAGACGGTGATTACTCTCCCCTCCGCAAGCGAATATATAAGGTCACGTCCACAGATGCAACAGAGCACCGTATCGTAACACCGTCACGTATCAAGTCTGGACCGCACTCCGTAACAGAACATCGTAACATCCCCACTTTCCACCAGTTGTCGGTTTTTACCCCGGCGCATCAAAGGAATGTCACGGTGCTATGTTGTAACCCATGTTCCTGTATTTGGGCCGGTTTACGAACAACAGCGTTTTGTCAGTGTAGACTGGACATTAGCGTGAATTGATCGGATACAGTAATGTTACGCAATGATGATACGCTGCGATGTTCGCTCCGTGACATCATCGGGATGTTACGTGAAGATGTTCTGTTACGATGTTCTGTTGCATGTCTGTACACACCTTGTGGCTTTCTCTAAGAATAAGTTCTCAAAGAATGGTGACGTGCTCTGCTTTTTAAACCAAGGCGACAAAACAAAGAAGCCAAACATCCGAGAAGCGAGACGAGCGTTAATATTTAATTAGAATAACTCTTTCATTATATTTGATGATGTGATTATATCAGATCACTGAATACTCGCAAAGAAAAGAAACATTTTGTGCACTTGGTGGAAATCGAATCAAGGGCGGATCCAGGATGTTATTACAGGGGGGCTTTTTCTGGGCCCTTCACCTTGAAAATTTTTAGTTTTTGACTGTTAAATAGTTTAGGTAAATGTTGTTATATTACTAGCCTTCCTTTATACTCACCAAAATATTTAATTTACGATAATGAATTATAGTTGGGTATTTCTTTAATTGAATAGGTCACTTTGAAAAGGGGTTATTTTGCATTGTTTTCCTACGGAGTTGACCCCTTTTCAAAATGATCGATTCAATTATACTGTATGGTTTAGGATAGATTATAGTTTAGTATGACAGAAGAGGATAACCTAGTAAAGGAGACATACGCAATAACAAAAATGATAATTTACAATGTAATTAATAGAACAAGTTAAAATTTAAACTGCAAAAGCGTTGAAATTATTTTACTTTTTTTTATAACAAGAAACTTTATAAGTTTATAGAGCACTGTCAATCTATCTTGGTTTCTTTGAAAATTTGTCAATACCTTTTTTTACATCAATATGAATGTCTCTGTGAGTGTGTATTAAAAGTCTCTTCTGTCATCCGCGTTCGAAGCCAAGTTTAACGGCGCTTCAAGGATAAAAAACTACGTTTTGCTGAAGCAACACTTACTGTAAACGTAGTTTGAAAGACGAGTAGCTTGAAGATTCGTGGAAAAACGTCTGGATTGCATATTTTCAAGACTTGAAGACTTTGGACGCCAATGTAAGACTTTTGTTTATTACAGTCATAACAAACAACACATAAAATATTCTTCATCGTCTTTATTTTTTTCCTATTTAAGCCTGAGGAGGTGGGTCCATCGCCCCTTCCGCCCCCCGCTGGATCCGCCCTTTGATCGCATCGACATTGACTTGTGGCCCTGGTTAAAATAGCAGTCAGTGCCCTGCACAACTGTATGCGAACTTGTCCTTCGTCAAAACTAAATATGCTCATAGAGGGTGGGTAAAGTGATCGGCGTATGTAGCTTAATGGATAAGAGCTCTTATTGGAAATTGAGCAGATGTTGGTTCGATTCCCACCAGGCACATGACTATGATGACAGAATAACTCTAATTAAATATAGAGACTAATTAAACTATTTTGACTCAATCACGAAATACTTGCCTCATACTGGAAAAAAAATCTACGCTTCTACCATGTTTTCCATTCTGATTGAAAAAAAATTAACATTAGGATGCCCCGCCACAATTTTATTGAACCACTACTGTATTTTTCTCCAATTATTGGTCAAATTCTTTAAAAATATAAAAATTATTTAAAAAAAATGAACAAACGATAGGTACATTGAAAAAAATATAAAATAATTTGTCAATTCCATGAAAAATTATCCAGTTGACAACTGGATGATATGCAGCGGTATTCTCTTTCCGTATTAATATATCTACGCAAATGCTTTGGAGGAATATTGTTATGAAATAGCACGTAATTAACCAGCGCGTAAATTACGACCGTCAATGCAACTTGCATACGTCAGGACGTGACGTCATGAGTTTGGGTTGAAAATTTATGGCGTGTGAACAATGTTGGACAAAGCCAGCTTGTTAGATTTCTGTGTTCAATACACAAGGCCGTACCAAGGGAAAAGGGATAGGGATAAATGGAAGGAGTAAGTGTAAAATAAACGAACTTTTAAGAATGCAAAGAACTTTAAAGAATGCAAAGAACTTTAAAGAATGCAAAATTATTAGCAAATGAGAAAAAATCCTTCTGGGCTTATGTATTTTAGTCATTTGATAATTTGGAAACTCTTTAATTACTTGACACTTCGTGGTTCTCTAAAATTTAAAGGAAATTTATCATGAAATTTACGTTTCAATATAACATAAATATTTTAAAAAAGTTGTAATAAAAGTAGGAAGTCGGCGTATTCCTCTGATATGTCTCATTTATATAAGCATTATTTATTAAGGCATTTATTAATTTATTAAGGCATTTTCTCAAATATCTTTTGAGAAAATGCTTCACTAAAAGTACATCTCTTGGTAAATATTTCAAAGCGATGATTATTTATTTAACTCGGAGCGTAACAATTAAAATATTGTGGGAATCAAGCATTATCTCAGATCAGTGTGTTTGTGTATGTGATTCTACGTTAAAGAGAGACATGTGCCTTGATACTGAATGGGAGACATTTGAGCCTCGCACCTGAGCCCCCAATGCATACACCACTATGCTAAGCTGAACGTAAGAATATAATTTTGGTAAGTAATTTTGGTTTTGTAAGTAAGTAATTTTTGTAAGTTTTATAATTTTGGTAAGTTTTAATTATATTTAGGAATAAACCTACTAATGGTCAACACACAAAGCCACCGGGGCCATTTTTAGTGAGTTTTCGTGGGGAAATTTATTTTTTGCTTAATAATTTTCGACACCCGATTTATATAAAATGTATGTTTGTGTAAATAATAAATACCTCAACGACCATGAGTAAACAAAAATCCAGAAGTTTCACCACTTACTTTTACGTTGACAATCTATATGGTTAGGCTGATGAAAGATCTCCCATATTCGAACCTTGAGTGGATGTGGGACAGTTCAAGCAATCAGAATATGAAACGTTGAAACTATACGACGAGAGCGAAAAAGGACTACATTTTAAATGTTGATATTAAAAATTCCCATCGAGTGCATAATGAACATACCAATTGTATATTTCACATGTGTAAATAAACATTTGTAAACAAATAATGTACTCTATTGTCCTGAATTACTTCCTATTCCCGGGAAGCTTCAAACAAAACTTTTGACAACGCTCAACGACAAACACAGATGCGTTGCTCATTCCTTGCTACTTCAGCATTGAAGACAAAAAATAAGCTTACTGGTTTAATCATTTTTTCCCATTACCGTGAGCTTCTGCGCTGTTGTCAGAAAAGCTCCTAAACTGATCTTTCCGTTGTTCGAAGGAAAATATTTTTTTATTTCTATTTTATTTTAAGAGACTTGGTAATAAACTACAGTCGAAATGTGATATCTCGAACATTGCTCTCTCTTATTGTCATGGTAACAGTCATCTTGATTTATGTGCAAAATTTCCTTAATGTATGTATACATCCGCACAGAAGCCGCCAGGTTTTGGCTTCGGAATGAGATGCGGCGTTTTGCATCAAAGAGCAAGGACTTCCCGTTTAGCTCATGATTTACTATTATGGTAAGATTTCTTGAAAAGCTTTGTATCTGCCTGTATTTGCACAATGCATGTCGATTTAAACGGAAGCAATATGTTTCTGTCCCTATCGATAAAAGGGAAAGATACTTTATTTTTACGATATTTACTAGCAGCAACAGGGAAAATTTTCCGATAGTCTTAATAGAAATTTTGATGCCCACTAAAGGGTAAAAATTTTATCGAATGTTTTATACTTTTTTTAAAGCATTAAAATTTTAGGTTCCTTTGATCGTCATTTTTTTTACTAACGTGTATGATTTAAGACAATTTTTTCTTGAACAGCCGTTTCGACAAATATTTTGTCACCTTCACGGATCAATTTAATTTGAATCCGTATTTCTCAATTTTTTAAATTTGAAAGTCTAATTCAGCATTTCAACTTTCCCTTTGTAAAATATGCGGTGCTTATGCCATCATATTGCACTTTCTTTATAAGATTTTATGCTAATTCATCATCTTATAACATGCTTTTATTATCTAATAACATGCTTTTATTATCTCATACCATGCATTTATTATCTTATACCATGCTTTTATTATCTTATACCATGCTTTTATTATCTTATACCATGCTTTTATTATCTTATACTATCTTTATAGTGTCTTTATATACTCTTTATACTAACAATATTGGTGGAAGAATAAAAAGTGTGCATAACATTTATTCTTTTGGATTTTGACAGCTGAATGAAACTTTCACGTTTTTGACAATTTCATAAGGAAAATTCGAGAAATCCGGTGGAAATGTTAAGATGTAGAAGAATATCATTGTGACAGACACACCGTGAAGATTGCTGTTTATCTGCGAAGGTGTTTTAACTTAGCTTTGAGTGGTCATGGGGGTTTTCCCCTAAATAATTCTCTAATACATAGTATTAAAATTATTGCAAAATTCAACTCTTATTCTTTTCACTGAAAATTTTATGATTTTATCCTTTAAAGATATAACCATTCCAAAATTCGAATTCAACCCTTGGAAGTTTTCAGAATCATTTTCGAAGGGAAAAGTGCAAAATTTTAAATGTAATTCCACTTTAATAAAAAACATGGCAGACAAATGAAATTTAAATTATAAATATTTGTTTAATAAATTAATAAATAACATTATTTGGCACGCACATTTAAAAAAGCTATTAGTCATCAATTCACTACGACGAGACTACAAAACACATGCCACTGTAACTTCTTGTGTTGACCAGCTGGCAATCGCGTTC
Organism: Dysdera silvatica; assembly: GCA_006491805.2. Taxonomy (NCBI): domain Eukaryota; kingdom Metazoa; phylum Arthropoda; class Arachnida; order Araneae; family Dysderidae; genus Dysdera; species Dysdera silvatica. The sequence continues at coordinate 63,661,491 of QLNU02015003.1, read as the reverse complement.
GGCATGAGAAGGGTAATATCTCGTACAATAAAATATTAATGTAAAATTTTATTTCAAAACAGAAAGCTCAATTTCAAAATATTAGTGTCTCTACTTGATTCTATTTCCTGCAAATATATATTAATTTTGATTATCATATTAAACATATTATTAAGCAGATTAATTAGTAACACACAAAAATAATATATATATATATATCATAAGTTAAAACCACCAAGCAAATAGTTTTATGTAACACAATAATGTAACTCATTTATGAACTAAATTCTTAACTAGTAATATTGAAAAAAATAAACCTGTAAATTTTTCGTGGATTTCAAATGAATTTTTAAAACAAAATATAATAAACTAAAAATAAGATTAATTGTATTAAATTATATGTAAAATTATCAATGTAGTATATTGATAATATAGTTGTGGCAATTTTCTTCGTAATCGTTGGCGTTTGTTCGTTAGTTACTAAAGGAATCGAAGAAATTGACAAAATAGCTATTAAATGCTTTGGTCATTAGTCTGTGATCAGAAAATGAAGCAGTGTCAGTATTCAGAAATTCAATAAAGTCAGTAGTTTTCTGTTTACGTCCGAGTAGCTTGTTTATATTTGACCAGGTTTTTTTTATTTGAGTTAAAAAAATTATGAAAATAATGCTCCTTTGTAAGTTTTGATTTCTTACTAAGCCTGTTACGAAAAGTACTAAAACCCTAAAAGTTATTTTCCAGATCTTTTCCGTGATATATATATTGCATGACTATAATTGAGATTAAAACCACAGTTAAGAATTTCATGAAATCAGTGGTACGTAGGTGAGTCAAAATTTTTAGGAAAAACCTATAAAGGTGATTATGTAATAAAATAAATTCAAATAATTGAACAAACTTATAGAGTAAAGATTTAGCAATACCGTGGCAAATTGGCGCCTTCCTGACACAGACGGCGCGTGCGCAATAAATAGAAACAAATGGCGGCCACTATAGAAAGCCTGTAAAACATTAAGCAACGTTCTGTTGTAAAATTTCTACCCAAAAAAGACGCAAAACCTAACGAAATTTTGTCAGGATCACAAGTATAGTATGGTAATGAATGCATGGGTAAATATGCACTTTATTTTGGCACGATAAATTTAAATCGAGACATGCGAGTGTTTACGACGCCGAGCACTGCGGAAGACCCTCAACTTCTATCAGGAAAAATTTTATCGACCTTTTTTGGGAAATAAAAGGAATAATTCACACTTTTTTTTTGAATAAAACCGTAAAGTAAATTCAGAATACAATTCTAACCTGCTTAAACGTCCAGTACGTGAAGCTATACGCCGTAAAAGACAAGAGAAGCTAAAACGTGGTATCATTTTCCCCCATGACAATGCTCGTCTTCACACAGCCAAACATATTATGAAAACCTTAAGAAAACTTGGTTGAGAACTGTTAGCACATCCTGCCTATAATCCTGACTTAGCCCCATGTGACTTTTATCTGTTTTCGCACCTTAAAGGAGCTCAACCATGGACATGGATTCTCTACGAATTTGGAGGTGGAAAATGTGGCCTGAAATTGGTATTAGGGAAAACAACAAATCTTCTTTTCTCAGGGATTTGATAACATTGAAAAAAGATAGAATAAGTTTATTGCAAAGGGTGGAGGATTATGTAGAAAAATAAAAGTAAGTTTGCACTACTAATAATTTGTTTTTTATTAACTCTTTCCTGAAACTTACTGAACTTCGTAGAAGCAATTTTACCCATTTATTAATATATCAACAACATTTTTGATATATCTTTTACTCTATTAATCCATATATTAAAAAAAAGCATCATTATCGACTGGACGTGGGAATCTTCAGAAACAAGTTTTCCTTAAATGCAAATTCGCCATTTTTTTTTACAAAATTTGGTAAGGAAATTTGAAAGAACCCAAACAAATAAACACGCAAAAGAAATATGTTTTCCTATTTCTCCAAAAGGCCATAGAATTTTCTAAAACACAAGTGTATTTCTTGTCGTCAGGGGTTGTCCCAATACCAAAATTTTTGACCGAATCTGGAATTATCGAAGACAAGATGTAAAAATTTTAGCGTCTCCAGAGTCGAAAGCAGATATCGGTTCAACATGAGGGTGGGGAGAGGGAACAGCTATGCACGCTGTTATAGAATTAAAAGTGAATATGCTGATTTCGAGAGTACACAGAGGGTAATAGCAAAGTCAGCCGATTCATTGGCTAGGTTATGACTAATTCTTGAACACATTTACGTATTTCGATGTCACTGCCTTTCTCTGACTTTCGCAGTTTCTTCCACTGCCTTTCACTAAAGTAGCGTGGGAATTGATATGATTTGCAATAATAATCATCACTTCCCCATAATTAACTCTTTTCTCACCAACATTCCCCTCTAGATTATTGAACAAACAGTAGTTTCATAATCATGTAATTATCTGAGAATGAAACACTTACAAAAGCAAAGAGCACGAAAGATCCATTTGCATCTTGTCAAAGTATTTTGTGATCAGTTATATTAGTGAGGCAGACGGGAGAGAGAGATTAAAATAATTATCCTTTGAATCATTATATACCTGCCATTACCTTTCTTAAAACATATCGTGGTAATGAGAGTGTAAACATTTTATGAATATATGCATATTTGAGATTGCGAATAATTACATCAAATTTACACCTCCATTAAAAAAATTCACAATTTACATATATGTATGCACATAATTTAAGTTATTGGTTAATTAAAATTAATACATAACGAATAAAAATTACGTTTTGATGAATTATTGGCTTTAAACCAAATTTTATTGTTTAAGTATAACATATACTCAAATGACATGCCATTCAGGTCTTTAAAAAAGGAAGTAGTAGAAAAAAATAAACACCGACGAATAACTAAAATAAAAAAGAATCGAATTAAAATACCGTCCTTAATGTATTTTCGAACCTTCTCCCGAAACTAAGGTGTACTTCGTTGTCAGTATATAGCAGTCTGATTCAATTAATAACTTTGGAATAGAGCATGCGCATTGATGTTTATTTCCCTTCTCAGAGGAACCTCAGCTGGAATGAGAGGGCTTCATGATTTCACTTCAAGTTTAAGACAATCGGAACACATTACGTTTTTTCTGAGCATAAGCCTTGTGTAGCAATTAATCTGAAAGAAATTTTGGGAAAAATTAGTAAAAGAGAGAAAATACTTGTCTCTGTCTGCGATTAGCTAGGTCTCCTTGACTATATATCACTAATAGACATTTGTTAACCAGCTAGTTCAATAATTTGAAATATTATGAGTACGAGGTCATTTATAAACAAATATCACTCTTACTCATATTATTATTATTATCATTTCTAAAACAAACATGATGAAGGACTGATGTTTATAATAATAATAATAATGTTTATTTGTCACAAGGGTTACATATTGCATACAGTCTTGAATTTCAATTTAAGTATAATAAATTTCACACAGTTTAGAACAGACAATACAATTTGCATTTCCCCGTGATGGGTCCCCAGTTTAAATTATAAAATTTAACCGGTTGAGGACCCTATTAATCCGCTGGCGCACAAACTCCGTTTAATAAGTATATAATTAATTTCTTTTTAAACAATTTTATATTATTAATATTTTTAAGATTATTTGGTAATTCATTCCAAAGCTTTATTCCCATGTATTCAATTCCTTTCTGTACATTTTGTTCGAAATCGTGTATTTTTGGATTTTGCCATTTCACTCATGGTTTAATACAATCTGTATGTAACTTTCCTTTCGGGTAGATTTTTTATGTATTCTTTCCTGTATTTAATTTCAGTTAATACAACTGTTATTCCATAAGATTATTAGTTCATCGGTACAAATTTTCTCTCAAACTTAAAGTAGTTCTTTTTTACACTTTAAAAAATCAATGCAAACTTCTCTACAATAATACTTTTCTTACATTTTGCGCATAAAATATTGATGTTTGATATTGAATTCTTTATATTTGTACCTTAAATATCTTCAAAGTTAAGTAGAATTGAAATAGATTTCATTTTTCAATTTCGATTATTAAAAGAATTCCTTCCTTCCTTCATTAATGAATTAATTAATTAATTACAAATTTATAAGCCAATTGTTCGATTAGAATTCACTCTATTTTATATACGAAAGAATAAGTGCACACTAAAGATAGGTTTGATCAATGTTTACGAAATTACGGCTTGTAGCGAATGAAAGTAAAATAATGCCTGTTTTTTGGTATCCTCACTAAAATCTTTCATTGAAAGAACCTATCCTTTTATGCAGATCTGAAATACTCTAAAAGAACAGTTGATCCCTTTTGATAAATTTGACAGTTTGAAGGTTTATAACATTAATTCAAACGAGAGAGAGAGAAAGAGTGGAGGGCTTTTAGAAAATAAATGACTGTTTTTAGATGAAAGAACGGAATTGAAGTTTCGAAAAGTATAATAAATTATAAAATCATTATTTATCCGATATTTTAAACGCTTAGCATTTACTACATTAAGACGATATATTAGACCTGTAATTTGAGCAGTTTGAAGAAAATATGAAACTTGAGATGAAATCTTCGACGATATTGAAGAAAAAATTGATGCATTTTCACATATAGCAGAGCGTTCGAGTCTTGTTAATAAATTGTATAAAATATTGAAACATTGCCTGCTGAACATTTTAAGCTGAAAAGCATATGTTATTATAAGTAAAATCAAGACCGTAGCCAGGATTTAATTTCAAGGGGGGGTTCAAAAATTTTTACCGCATGCATCGATAAAATCACAGTACGCAAGGCTGTAGCCAAGTCCAGGTCCTTAAAATCCCCCCTCTGGATACGAACACCACTAAAATAGTTATAAATGAAGGCAAAATTTAAATTGCAGTAGAACACGCCGGTCAGTCGAAATTTAATGGGTCGAAGTCGAAAGAAATAACGAAAAAATATATACGTTTGTGTATAATTCAATGATCCGAATTTTCGTTAAGTTGAAATTTTCTTTTACTTTCTTCGGTTCCGAATTTTCGCAGTTCCACTGCATTTTTATGTGTTCACGTAGCGATGCTTTTTCTTGTTATTATGCTGAGTCCATGTGGTGTATTTAGAAAATGTCCCGACATATTTGAATTGTTCAAAGAAAACAAGAGATGCCTCTTTTTTTTTAGTATTTAGATCCATTTTATCTCTTTGAGTTAGTCTAATTCTCTATTATTCATCTGCTGAATCAATTTTTCGTTTCCGTTTTTTGATATTTAGAAATCCTACTAGGCAGAACTTATTAAGACTTTCGCGTCTTCAAACTCGATTTTTCCGAACTTTATTTCCTCAGCGTTTCAATGCTTTGGATTCCTATTCTTGGTTGTGCCTGAATGACATCACATCAATCCGATTGATCGCTTGTATATTTTTACCTTACGTGCATTTTAATGTTTAGAAGGATAAGACTGGGTTATGCACTTGGGATTATGGATAGCGTTCCTTGAGGGAGGGATTGGGTATCGATTAAGAACATTTAGGGAATATAGACTTTTTCAATATTGTACTAATATGGGTAATATTAAATTTAACTATACTATACGAAAAATTTGTAATTTACTCTCTCATTCTTTGACATCGGTTCGTTGATTGTCTGCATTTCAACATCGCCTTCTTGATTTGTTGCGCCCTAAAATTCTTTCTTTTCGTTTGAATTACAGATTTCCCTTGCCGACATTAAACAGGGCAATATTTGTAATAATTGACTTAACATACATGTTATTATATTTCAAAAAGTTTGAATCCGACTTGTCAGACCATGTTTTGGTCTTTTTGGAGGGTTCGCAGCAAGTTTTATTTTCCATAATTGTGACGCTATTATTGTTTAACTAATAGATTAATTTTAATTTCTTTTCTTATTCATCGTAATAGTTTTATTGTTATAGAAATTTTCTTTATTGTACATGTGTTGATGCACAATAAAAATATACTGACATTGATATATTGATATTCATTTCTTTTGATAGATCTGGTGATAAAGAATGGTCAAAATATGAAACTTTTAAAGTATATTCTCATTTACTCATGATAACCGTGACCGTGATTAATGAAAGTAGTTCCTTTAATGTATGCATTAAAGGAATTAGACGGCTTTTGTGCCGCTCTCGGCACAAAAGCCGTCTAGTTTTGACGCTAGAATGAGATTTGGAGCTTTTGTATCGAGGAGCAGAAAATTTACGTTGAAATCATGATTTGGCAACATAGTCATACTTTTTTGACATGGCTTGTATTTGCTTAAACAATGCCAATGATTTTAAACCTATATTATGCAGGCAAATGTTGGTTTAAGCATGTTACCGATTTAAACGAAAGGGCACTTCGTTTCGCCGCTGCCGCTAAGAGGAAAGGATACCTTATTTTTATGACATTTTTCTCCACTTAGAAAAGATTTTGTGACAGTGCTAATATTTTAGACGCCCGCTGAAGTATAGGCGTATTATCTAGTATCGAGAGCTAAGTGGCTGAAAAGCGCATGCACCATAGAAATTATAGTTGTGCTACATTGTTCATTCAACGAATGACTGAACGAGTTTCATTCATCATAAACGAGAAGAATCGTTGATTAATTTGGTCGCGGAACGGTTTTGGCATATCGTTAATTGAAATGTCATGGTTAAGTCCTTCTGATAAAACAATCTCAGCATTTTTGGCTTGCTGCATTTAATCGTTAATGTTATTAAAATTTTAGCATATTACGAGCCACAGATTTTGTTTCTGAAATAAATAAATACGTCTTTCTTTGGATAGTCCTTTTTTTTTTTAAAGTTCCCATATTTTTTCCACATGCATTTATGAAGGCTTCTTAAAAATAAGCTTAAATTTCCGTCATTGCGCTTTCGTGCAAAATTAAACCCCCTCTTGTGCATATTCAATACAAAATCTTACTTTATACTTCAAATAGTTTTTTTCGTAGATTTTAAATAATGACGTATTTTAAATGTAAGCATTATATTATATGATACCATAACAGTGGGTTAACAGTTTACTAACTATCCATAACATATCAGTTGCAATACTGGACAATTAGATTGCCGTTGTGATGGGCTGAGAAATTGCTTAAATGATAAAAGTGTAAAAGTTTAAGTGTTTTTATTTAAAAAAAAAGGCGATTTGTGTGTCCGTTTCAAAGCAGACCAGTTAATCATATTTCATATATTTTTTAATGAAGTTTTGTCTTCATGATTCTATATTCGATGTTATCCTAGTGAAAGCAGAATTTTCTTCTGATTTTCTTTGGCCCTGCGGTGGTGCAGTGGTAACGCGCTCGCCTAGTGGGTAGTTATCCTAGGTTCGACTCCTAACTGTGTAACGAAAAAGGCGACTAATGGCTATCGTGTTTTCGAGGGTGTACGATAAATTTGGCAAGTTCACGGACAGAATATTAAAACATTATTTCCCGGATAAATTGAATTTTAATTACATATATACAAGGATATAGATTCTGAGATTAACGTAAGCTTTTACAACCGTGAAGAACATACGCGTGTTAACGCATCGGAGTCTCTTCTATTCAGTTTCATCATTTACTTTCATCAATTTCTCTTCCTATTCACTGACTTCGCCGCGAACTTCGCGTCTGTTTTTGTTTTGAAATCGGAAAGTTTTAGTTTTAGTTTTGAAAAGGTTTGGTTCTGATTTCGAGGTGTTGCTATCCTTGGACAGAAAGTTACAACGGCTAATTGTTTACCGTACTCCGAGGGTTGGTTTCCTCGGTTTTAAGAGGGTCAGATTCCTTGAAAATATTTAGGTCCCGGCGCAGAATGTCCCTTGCTGCACTTGCTCTTAAACCAACAATTTTATTTTTTTAATTATTTCTAAGTTTGTTAAACATAAGAAAATTACCGCAGGTACTAAACAGTTTTCAGAAGCTTATTGAACTGATATCAGTAATTCTTAAAAGTTCTACTTATTTTTCTTTAGTTTTTAGTTAAGTTTTAAAAAGATAGAAATTCATTTATAAGTAAGTTTTAGCAGTAGCTGACCCTCAGCTTTGTACACAAATATTTAAAAAATATATATATATATATATGGTATAATAAAATATAACGTTACAACAGAAGAAATGTAATATAATGAATATCTTCGGTTTTTGTAAAATTTTCATAATAGATGACAACAAGAGAGTTACCAATCTTTGTAAATATTGCTCGTCACGTAACAGTATCACTTCTTCTCGCTGGAAGCTCGAAGAAGTCGTTTTTCCCTTTCTTTTTGCAAAAATATGTAAATTGGCATGTTTTGCTTGGCATTCGCATTCTTTTATACGATGAAAGGCTTTAGGAGCTTAATTAATCTTTAAATAATTCCCCTTATATATATATATATGGCCTGCAAAAAGGTCACTGGTACCTAACTGGAAGGAGACCCACACGCTGAACGTATGTGACGATGTGTGGACCCGGCCAGGCCAGTAACCTAGTGTCCTACCCCGCCTTCAAGTGGTGCAGGCTGGGCTTTCTATTTATGAGGCAAATTAATAACCTGCTGCTCAATGCAAAATTTTTCAAATCGAGGAATAAGACTTGATACAGCTACTCTCATTTCACTTTCCACGTTGCCTTTCGACCGGTATTAGAGCAGCACCACTTCCGCATCCCCTCCCCCTTGGTTCCGATCACCCAACCCGTGCGCAGACGTAGCCTCCGTTAAGTAGTAAATCACTTTAAGGAGGCTACCGGCTCTGAGTGTGGTGTAGCCATGCGGGTGATTTTCCGTTTCATAAAATGTTTATATTTATGTAAAATTTTGGTTTTTCGTAGAGAGATCAGGGATGTCTCGTGGCGACCCTGATCTCTCTCCGTGGCACCCCAGGGTGTCACGATCCACACATTGGGTGCATTTTAGGTGCACACTTTTGAGTGCCACACTCTGCTATACACTATTGATTTTACCAAATTATATGTACTTTAGAGAATTTGAAACTTCTGAACATTCAAATACGAATTTTTTAAACCAAATGCAATTTCCCATTATGATGATGATAAAAGCCATGAATGATCTATGAATAAAATTGTCGATTAAAGGAATTTTTCTCATTTGTTAATGTATCATCATAGTTCTTTTGTATCTCGATGAGAAATTCAGTCAATCAGGAAGTTATAGATAAGATGAGTAGTTTAGAAACGTTTTAGCGGACAAGATTATCTGTCATCATCAGAACAAGAATCAATACTGTCTTTCGCTGTTATCATTGATCACAAAAGTATAATGGCAAAATTATGAAGTAGATACAAAGAAAATTTCTTTGAGAAATTATTTTTGAGCAAAATAAATCAGACTGTTGGAAACAAAATATACAAATAATATACATAATATATATAAAAATATATTCATATATACAATGAAACGGAAAAATAAGCACATAAAATTGAACATCGCGAAAAAAGTGAAGTAAAATGGGAAAGGTTATATTGTTAAAATTATATTGATATTTACAAATGGAAAAACGGGGAAATAAAACTATGGCATCTCTTATGTAGAGATGAACAGTTTTCTAATATCACCGTCGAAAATAAATGCTTTCACTCGAGTCGTTAACGGCCGATCCACGACCGTGGAAAAATATAAAAGCTTCCAAGAAATTAAGATCACCACCTTCTGATCTTAATTTCCTGGAGTATTTTTTATATTTTTTGTGGCAGCAGTTCGGACGTTAATGATCCGAATGGAAACATTTATTTTTCCTCGGACTACATACGTTAAAACTGTTCATCTTAAC
>QLNU02015003.1:63638183-63651650 GCA_006491805.2 Dysdera silvatica | reverse complement strand
TTATCGATGACGTGGCATAAAAATTCGGCGTCTTGTAAGACAGAAGCAGATATGGCGTGACAGTAGGGCGAAACACGCTGCATTTTAAGAGGATTAAAAATGAATATGCTGATTTCGTGAGTACACAGGGGTTGGTATCAAAGTTGGTCGATTCATTTGCTAGGTGACGCTTAATTTTTGAGCACATTTGCATATTTTAATAATTTACTGTCTCTCTCTCTTTCGGTTCCTACTTCCGCTTTCAACTAACGAAGTGTAAGAATTCAGAAGCGATTTTCACAATTATAATTTTTCCCTACCATTAATTCCTCCTTTCCTGATATTCTCTCCTCAATCACTGAATAAATAATATTTTCATAATGATTGAGTTACCTTAAAATGAATCATTTAGCGATACAAAGAGAACAAAAGAACAATTTATCGTCTTGTTAGAGCACTGTGAGATTGGGGTATTGCTATGGAAGATTTAAATAATTTCTTTTCTTAATTCTACACACATGCTATTGATTTAATTCAACTACGCCATAATGAAGGGTGAAATTTTCAGATTCAAGCATTGAAGATTGCAGGAATTCATAAATTTATAGAGCCTTAAGTTAAGAAACAATTTTTTTATCAAAGCTTTTTAGGTGCTGTAATGGTAACGCCGATGTTATAGCATGGCCAGGTGGTGAAACGTTCGCGAAAAAAAGAAATGTTATCTGCGTCCGGCGGGGCATGATCCCACGACCTTCTATAATCCGGGCTACGGATTATAGAAGACTTAAGGATTATATCATCTGGGCTACGGACGACGATGAACATTCAATCCCTTCCGAACGTATTTAAAACATATTCTCCGAAACCGGTTGTTTCTCGGAATGGAGTAGCACATAAAGTAGTGTTCGACTTACATAAATGTATCTGTTGCAAGGGCTTTTCATTGAATTTATTGCTGATCTCTTCGCTGTTTGGTTTAAAAAGCAGTCCGTCCTCATTCCGCGAAATAACAGGTTTTCGGAAAATATGCTTTAAATACGTTCGTAATGGATTAAATGTTCGTCGTATGTAGCTCAGATTGTAGAGCTCCTGCCCTGATGGTAATAGGTCGTGGGATCGAGCCCCACCGGACGCAGAAAACAAACATTTCTTTTCTATGCGAACATTTTACCACCTGGCCATGCCATAACATCAGCGGTACTATTACTACGCCTAAAAAAGTTGATAAAAGAAATAGTTTCTTAATCTAATCTGCGTTGTGTTCAACTTATATAAAATAGCCTGAAGTGTTGAAGCTATTGTGATTTTTGTGGATCTTCTTTTATACTTGCCGTTTTCATGAAACTAATGGCTTGCAGATGTTCTAATATTCTTTATAGTTGTATAAAAAGCTAAATGTTTACATTAAATGGTAAAATTGTAAAAAAAAATTGCGAATGCCTTATTGGGAGGAATTATGAGAAGAGGTTTTTCAAGGACTTTGTACAATATAATTACGAGTACCATGGAAATACGAACTGATTAAGAAAATGTAGAAGGATCAGTGTAAAATCAGAAAAAGTGTCCGGTGGCGTACGCAGGGGTGGTTGTAACCCCCATCGCGATCAAATTTTGCATATATACAACCTCTGTCCAGAAATTTCGGTGAATGACGTCATACTGGATACATGAAGATATGCCAGAACAACTTCCCAAGAGGTGGCGCTGGAAGTGTGCGTATCGCATGTAAACAATGTATTGTAGGATGTAGGTGTAGTACGCACGGTCAAAACCTGAAATGGATCGGCAAACGAATATGCTCTTCTGTTTCAAACTTGGAAAATCAGCAAAAGAGAGTCATGAAATGCTGGCAACAGTTTATGAAGAACGTGCTGTCACCTTGAAGTGTGTTTATGAGTGGTTAAAACGCTTCCGAGAAAGGCGGGACACGTTGGAAGACGCCCCCCCGAACTGGCCGGCCTGCAACTGCACGCACCCCGGAAAACGTACAGAAGGTGAAGGAACTTTTGACCCAGGATCATCGTGTGACAGTGCGAATGATAGCTGAGCAAGTGGGAGTTGGTCGTGAGAGGGTCCACCTCATACTAACGGAGGATTTGTGTAAAAGCAAGCTTTGCTGCCGGCTCGTGCCCCCACACTTTAACGCCGAAACAAATGCAAATTTTGGCTGGAGGCCTCTGGAGACCTCATCGAGAAGGCAGATCAAGACCCAAATTACCTGAAAACCATCATCACGGGCAACGAGAGCTGGTGCCTGAGGTACGACACCGAAAGCAAGTGTCAAAGTATGGAGTGGCGGGATTCAGTGTCGCCGAAAAGCAAGAAAGTGCGAAGTCAGAGATGCCGCATCAAGATAATGCTCGTGGTGTTCTTCGATTCTGAAGGTCTCATCTATAAAGAATTCCTTCCTGAGGGTACGACGCGACGTTAAATGCCACTACGAACGTAGAAATACTGAAACGTCTGCTGCAACGTATCAATCGAGTAGGCCAAGCCAAGCGATTGGACCCTGCTCCATGACAATGCTCGGCCACACGCTGCCTCTCTGATGCAGCAGTTCCTGACCAAAAAGGGAAATTGTGTCACTCAATCACTCACCATACTCCTCAGATTTGTCTCCCTCGGACTTTTTCTTGTTCCCCAAATTGAAATCTGCCCTGAAGGGCCAGAAGTTTTCGGATACTTCGGACATCCAACGTAATTTTACTACCCAGCTAAAGGCCATCCCTAAAGACCACTACGCCAGGAGTTTCCAGGACTTGTACAGCCATTCTCAGAAGTGCATTTCCATCAACGGAGAGTGCTTTGAAGGACAGTAAGTGCTGTTTCAGGTAAGACTCCAATCCATTATAAATATAGACACATTGGTTGAACTTTCTGGACAGAGGTTGTACATATATATAGTTGCAGCTCTATAACCTCCCCTGAACTCTCTGAGTACGCCTATGCAAGTATCTTACATAAGTATTGAAAGGTGAGGATAAATTTTGTGATATTATATTTGGAAATGGGGGATTTTTTAGCTTCCCAAAGTTTTTCATTAAAGTTTCATTAAACAAAGTAACCATCAATTCTAAACTATTTATTTTTATATTATTGATATGAATGTTCATAGGTTAGTACTGAAACAAAATCATAATCATTGCCGTTACTGAAACACAAGTATCGCTTGATATGTACGTTGCATGATATGATAGTCAATTACCTGTTGAATGGTTTCTTTTAAACTGATAACCTGTGATTTTTTGTAATTTTTTCAATAAGCTGTTCAAAAGAGCCATGAGATAATGTAATTGTGATGTTATAATTTAAACCAGTAATGTTTGTATAACTAAAATAATAATTATTGGCGAGTGAACGTATATATGAGGGCAAAAACCTTTCTCATAGAAAGATAATACCTCAATTTTATTGACATTTGCAAGAACAAATGAAATTTGTCGAAACAGAACATATTAATATCCATTCAAAGACAAAAAATTACTTGAAATTGCTAAAGATTCTTCAGCAGGGCGTATTCTTTCTTCTTCTGATGAAAAACATCGTAGCGCACTTCTTTGGCCTGGACTAGATAAGGTTATTATTGAGTTCTTCGAGAATTCTTTGCCATTTCACAAGCAGCAAAACTTCAAACGTCTAAACAATCAATGGGATATATATGCCCAGATTCAGCACATTTTTGAGTACACCCCAAACATGCTTAAGAAAGATTAATATCGGGTAAGTATTCAAGCAATTCCACAAGCTTGATACCTTCTTCAGAAAAAAGCGATTCATAAGATTTGATCAATGTGGGCGAAGATTATTGTCTGTAATAATGAATTTATAAAAACTATCGAAAACACATTCCAGAGGATAAATTGGCTTATTGGAATTCCAAAATGTCCAAGATCACTAACGCCTAATGTAAAAAGGCTTATCGAAAGTGTCGTCGTAAGACGAGTAAAAGGTTACTGGAGTCTCAGCCAAGAACATCTAAAGCCTCAGTGGATGAACATAATTTAGAATTCATGATTCACATGCTTCGGTACGGCGAAATGATGACCCAATCTGAGATTACACAGAAGATCAGTAAAACATGATAGTTGATTGTCCATCATACTAGTTGCAGATTTTAATATCGATGTCAAATTTAACTTACACGCTCTAAGCTTCACAAATACGCACTATAATGTAAAGTTCGTTCGCGGAAAGTTGAGCGATGGTATTGTTAGAAATCACGGCAGCTGACGGCGCAAACGGCCAGTTCATTACAGCAGAGGGGAGGACGTCATTTCAGAATTGGTTTTTGGCGCAGACAAACGTTCTCTAAAAACCAGTTTTGTAATGATGTCTTCTCCTCTACTGTAATGAACTAGTCCATTTGTGATGTCAGTTCCCATGAATTCTAACGGTACCATCGGTCAATATTCCGCAGACTTACTATAGATTATCTGCCAGTCGAAGCTTCCTCCACTCTCGGTGAAAATAGAGAGGATATAGAAACACATTGTATGTCGATTTTGCTTTAAATATGTGTAAATTCGTTTAGAATTTAAGAAATAAAACGTGAAAAGTAAAATCCAAAGTAAAAGTCAAACACGTACTGACTAGATATGTACTCCAGTTCATATCCAGGCAGTATACCTATCACACAGAACATACTTTTTGGCCCGTTATATCTTGTGGCCGTGATCCCTGCACAACTCCTTTCTTATTGGTTAATAAAGATTGGATTTTTGACATAACGAAATATTTGATTTTTTTTTTGAATATCAAAGCATTAGTAAAATTTATCCCTCTTGTTGCCGGGTTGTAAAGTACACGTACATTCAGTCTACGCCAGTGTTGTCCAACTTTTTTGGGCAGCGGGCCACTTAAAAAATTTTTCATGAATCCCGCGGGCCAACGGTTTCGTGAAAAAAAAGAAGAAAAAAAAGTAACCTTCAGTTCAGAGTTTCCTCTGGTTATATGTTTGTTCATTTGCGATATGGAAAGGGATCTCCATGCTGTCCCCACGGCTTTTCCGTATTTCTGAAAAACAAAAACAAAAAAAATAAAATTTTGGGTTTTAGATTTTTTTATTTCATATATTTATCGGCGGGCCGGATTAACACAGCTGGCGGGCCAGACTAAGCTCCTCGAGCCATATGTTGAAATAACCTGGTGTAAATCATGTTAGTTCATTTGTTTAATATTGGCGATTCCAAACTCTAATTTCTTCCAATTTTCTCGTTGTCGTTTCGATCAGAATGTGTGCTTATCGATGTTTCAGTGAATTTATGGTTTATCAGCTTTATTTATTAGCTTTTGTCCGGCCCTTCTTGTACCGTATTAGTCATATCAGAATATCTCGTATATTTTCTTTTTTTTTCTTGTTATTCCAGGTTGATATATCTACGTAACATTTTTCTCCGCTTTTTTTTTTCTCTCTCATGAACGATTTTTGCTCTGTGCGTTGATTTTAAGAAAAGATTAAGATTCTGAAACCGTGTGTACGCAAAAGGAAAATTAAAGGTGATATGCAGATTCCACTTCCGATTCAGAAGTGACAACGCAGAATTTGTCAACGCGATTTGCGTTTTGAGTGATTTTAAATTGCGTAACACTGAATAAACTATGGTGAAACAGTTTACTTTATTACGTTTTTCGAGGAAACTATTAAAAGGTTAGTTGTGCTGTTTCTTCTGAATATAGATATGACGTCATCTATCTTCGTGACGTTTCCAGCTGGAATTTCCAAATTTTTTGAGTTGTGTTACTTCTGAAACGGGGTTGCGATACAATACGTTGGTGATATATACCCCATTTAACGTATCTATTTGTGTTTGCCTAAAATTTTACGCTTTGCTTTGTCTTAAGTAAAGCCTTATTTTGATATGTTATGCCCATCCTGTTTTGCATTGCATGCGACTGCGCGTGCGCGGTGGAATGGAAAGCGCCATCTAGCGTCTAACCACTACACTTGCGACCATGCTTTCTATCAGGAAAAGTGTTCGTTTTAGTATATAATATCACGCCTGGAAGTTTGTTTCATTACTTTTGAAACACCCTGTAGAATATTTCTTTCGCGACACAAGTTAAATTTGCAAATCTCAAATTATTTCGTCCAGTAGATACCTTTCGTTGGCGTTTTTAAAAGTGACCATATTTCGAGTATGATAGGCTTTCCAAAGTGACATATCTTCCTCATGGTAAATCTTCGTTGGTTCGGTATTTGGTTTAGAGATAACCAATTTGAAATCGCATTTAAAAGAAGAAATTCCGAGTTAATAATTTTTTACTTACAATGTTTGATAAACTTAAAAGCAATGGTTTATGTTAGCGGTTCTTAAAACTTTTAATATTCAAGGACTACTTAAAAACCTTTGAGTGTGTATAAACAAAAGGTAACAAAATGCATTAACATATATTGAAGGATTCACTGTATCCTTCACTGTATCCTTTAACATATATTGAAGGATACAGTGAACAACAGCTGACTTCAATACACCAGTACACTTCTATGCTTTCCAAAATTCTCTGTAGGCTTGTTTGTATAAGTTGAATCAGCTTACAAATGTAAACGTCGATATTATAAATGTGTCAGACAGTTTTTGTTTATGTTTATTTTCGTAATGAAAAACTTTCTGAAACAACGAAGTATTTTTATTTTACGGTAACAGTAAGTTAATATATCTATTTTTCATTATTTTTTCATATTTATTATTGTTTTTTACTTATTTATTAATAATTAAGAATTAAAACACTCACCTAAAGTTTGCTATGTTGGGTTATATCTTCCTTTTCATAATGGAAATATGGAGGCAGAAGGGAAATTTGATATTTCAGGTATGGTAAGCTCTAGTTTACGATTAACCTTTTCTGTAGGAAGGTCCTTTTCCGAAAGTGGTCTCTGGAATATTGAGCAGATTTGCACCGGAGACGAATCTGAAAACAGGATTATACTTTTAGAAGATAACAACCTCTGCTTTTAGCTACAGGTTGCTGATAGTCCGCTCACTACCGAAATCAAATTTGCAGGTCCCATGTTGTTTTGCCCAGCACGCATCCTTCGGTCGCATTTTAAAAGCGACCGCCTTTTGTATATGTAAAGGAATTTCCAGCGGGGTTTATCTTTCACGTTACAAATCTTGTTCGGTTCGATCGCCGTAGGTTTCAAACTAGACAGTTTAAAAGCATGTTTTAAAGGAGAAATTCCGGCTTTCTTCTCTGGAGGCTCAAGAAGTATTTTATCGCTTCCAAGTGGTAGCTATTAATGTTGATTAAATGAACATATACTGCAGGAATTCTCTAGCGAAGATAGCTAAAGGTCACAGCGAATTGCCAGTGCATTAGTAGTTTATTAATAGAGAATTTAAACATTGAGCTAGCGAATTTCCATTAATGTAGCAAAATTAATAACACGCAATTATACGCCGCCGTGTAGGACATCGGCTTTATTTAAAATAATCTAGAATTGATCAGATAATGAATTGGAGATGAGTTTCTGAGAACAGAAATGTATAACGTCTTGGAGATATTTCCAATACGAAGCAATGGATAAATAAGGGTTGAATGTGGTTACGATGACGGCGATAGTATTTAGCTCTAGTTTGAGCTGTTTATAGGTAGACGCTGAAAATTATTGTATAATAAATCCTTCCACGAAAACTTGCAACAATCTCGCTCCGGTGGCTTTGTGTTTTGGCCATTATTTGGCAAGTAAGATATTATTACCCTCCGCAGGGATAACACAATTGCCAAATATGGTCAACACAAGAAAGCCTCCGGGGCGAGATTTTTGTGAGTTTTCGTGGGGGAATTTATTATACAATAATTTTTGCCACCCACGTTTAATTAGCTCAAACTAGAGCTTGTGTAATTTTGGAGAAAAAGAGACGCTTTCCCCATCCTGGATTCGAACCAGGGTCCCCGCGTTTAGCCCGCGGTGTCTTAACCTACTAGACGAACGAGGACAAGAACAAACGAAAAAAAATATTGTATAATTATTTGGCAATTGTGTTATCCTTGAGGAAGAAAATAGTATCTTACACAGTATTTAAAGCAAAAACAGCAAAAATTCAAGTTTATATAGAAGGTTATACTATATCTTCACAATATTAATAAGCCCAGTTTCGAAACAAACTGGAATATGTTAGACAAAGTTATATGCAAACAAAAAATGAAATTCCAATTTAATAAAATTTTAATTAAAATGTACCTATATAAATAAGAAAAATAGGCAGAATTGTGGGTATTATTAATAAAGGATATTATAAATGTAATTTTGTTTGATCTGAAATAAATTATCGAATTAATATTCTGAATAAAGCTTTCTGCCAGGTTTCGAATAGAAGCGTAATTTCCGTTTCTACATTGCTCCATTTCATCATCATCCCATCATACATCATTCAAGATGAGCACATATAAAATATAGGCGTACCTTAAACAGGTATGCTTAGAAAATCAGCACGTATTAATAATAATAATTAGTTAGGTCAAACGTTTTATTAAAATGGAAGGGCTGTGATGAAAGGTTGAACATAAAATTTTGTCCAAGTAATAAAGAAAACAGCCCTTCAAAAATTTACGGACAAATATATAATTAATGTTAAAACTTTATTATTCCCCAGGAGCAGATTATAATAATTAAGAATGAACCAAATAAATCATGGAAAAGACTTAGGATGGAGTCGGAAAAAGGCTGTCAGCACCGTTAGCTTAAGGCCTCCCATTAAACAACAGAACATGGCATGAATAACAGAATAACGTGAATAATATAATTGAATAAAAGAAAACAGCGAAGAAAATATTCATCACAAAACTCAAAATAATCAGTTTTATAAATTAAATACTGAAGAAAATAAAATAAAAATAAATATACAAAAGTATACATGTAAGATATTATTACCCTTCTCAGGGATAACACAATTGCCAAATATTATTCAACACACAGAGCCTCTGGGGCGAGTTTTTTTGCAATTTTTTTCGTGGGGGAATTTATTACATAATAATTTCGACATGCACGTATAATTAGCTCAATATAGAGCTTTTTTGTTTTGCTTTGGAGAAAAGGAGACGCCGTCCTCATCCTGGATTCGAACCAGGGTCCCTCCGTTGAGAGGATGAACCATGGTCTCTCCCAAATGAGGGACTTCGATTGGAATCCAGGATGAGGACGGCGTCTATTTTCCTCCTAAACAAAAAAGCTCTAGATTGAATTAATGATGTGTGGGTATCGAAATTATTGTATAATAAATTCCCCCGTGAAAACTCACAAAAATCTCGCCCCGGAGGCTTTCTTGTGTTGACCATATTTGGCAATTGTGTTATCCCTGCGGAGGGTAATAATACCTTAACACCTTTACATACGGAGAAAGAGAGCGTTGTTTCCTGTCCTCATTCGTCTAGCGGTCCAAGACACTCCGGGCTAAACGGAGGGACCCTGGTTCGAATCCAGGATGGGGACGGCCTCTCTTTTTCTCCTAAACCAAAAAAGAAAAAAAAAAAGCTCTACGTTGAGTTAATTGTTCGTAGGTTTCGAAATTGTTGTATAAAGTATACATCTATCAGAATTTTATAATTTAGGAAGAAATTATGTTAACATTATTATCAAAACACAATCTAACTAAAACCCTCTCCCAATAGAAATGACTTAAGTCATGACTGAAATATTCCTATATCCTCTAAAGAGGTAATATATGATGGCAATGATTTCAAAGCTCGAGGACCCACTGAACTTAAATAAAACAATGGTAATTGTTCATTGTCGTCAAAGGAATCACGAGAGCATTCAGTTTTGAGGTATACCTTTCAGGTCACCAAGAAAGATCAATAATATCATAGTGCATACATAATTCGATATACGAAAGAACTGAAGTACCATTGACTATTTTTTTTTTATCGTAAGGAGTCTAATGTACATTATTTACAAATAACTGACATACAAAATTTATGAGAGATAATGGATAGATGGAAACTTCAGTGGACTGTTTCAGGATTCAGTTACAAATTTCTTTAACCCGAGAGCAGGCGCGCTGATTAGAGGAACGCGAGAACGCGCGCGGGGTGATTTGCACCCCATCTGATTATATAGCATTATTTCATTAAAAACGTCCAATTTTACAGGGAACAATAAGTGGAATTTTCGCTTTGTCACCCTACCCCAAAGATTGTGACTTTGAAGGCAACAGGAAAGAGTTTGGCCAGTTTCAGAAGCAAGGGTGGACTGTTCTTTTAACAAATTGTAAGTTGTGGGATGTGAAACACCCCTCGCTCGCGGGTTAAGAGGACTTATCGAACTAGAGTAGAGCAGTTAATCTGCATAAGATGTAAAATATACGCATAACATGTACCATAAAACGCGGAGTTTTCCCTTTTCATTATCTAATACATATATGTATATGTAGTGCATGATATAATACATATATATGTATATGTATTGCATGATATAATACATATATGTATGTGTATATAATATATATACCACTACGGCACCATAGGGTAATGGACCAATGTTTTCCCGAAGAATCTAAACCTCTTAAGATATAGGAAACCAGATTCCTGTTTAGACAATACCAATGGCAGTCGAATTCAGATTAGTGGCACAATGGACAAAAGCGTTACCACGCCACCATAGGGTAATAGACCAATGTTTTCCCGAAGAATCCAAACCTCTTAAGACATAGGAAATCAGTTCCAGGTTTACACAATACCAATGGCAGTTGAATCCAGATTAGTGGCACAATGGACAAAAGCGTTACTGCTACGTCACCATAGGGCAATGGACCAATGTTTTCTCGAGGAATCCGAATCTCTTAAGGATAGCCTCTCATAGGAAACCAGTTCCCAGTTCGCAGTGAAGAGTTTGTCGGTAAGAAATTTTTTCACACTGTTGCAAGCCAAACTCGGATTAACGACGCACTAAATGAACACATTAGCTCTACGCTATCGCAGGGTCGATTGTGGAGAGAATATATTGAAAATTTACGTTTAATTACTTTGTCCAGTTGTTTTGAAAATTAGAATGCCCAGCATTTCAATTTGTTTACAAATTGCCATTGGAATATGCTAATGTTAACAGACACTTCCATTTAATAATTGATAATGAATGGGCATTGGACGTTCATTTAATCCAATAATTTATGCATTCACATCCAAGACAGATTCTTCGGATTACGCGTTCAGCGTTTTGAATTTGTTATCGTAAGGGTCAGGATTATATATGTAAATGCATATCTACAGCCGGTTTGAAAAGTATCCAAACACCACTCGTTATTCACAATCCTGTAGTTGAATTTTCAAACCAAAAGTACCATTAGACTCAGAATAATGTCTACTGTAGAGGTTGAAAGTTGAATTGTTTTCGCGCTACCTGACTCCAGAAAGCGGACGAGGAAAAATAACAGAAATAAATTGTTTATTAATACGTACTGGAGTGTGCAGAGGGTGTTGATGGGGGTTGTAACCCCCCATTGCAATGAAATTTTGTATATTTAACATAGGAATATGTGAGTTGTAGCTCTGTAACCCTCCCATTGAGCCTATAACCCCACCTTATGAACTTTCTGCTTATACCTGTGCTAAGACGATGCACGTATTAGAGATGGCCAGGATTCAAATTGAAATTACATCGTTTCGTAGATCATGGATGTAACTTGGGGGGTTAAATATAGCATAAACTGGGGGGGGGGGCAAAAAAACTTGTAGAGAAAAGTACCATTATGTCACCTTTTTTAAAAGAAACCTGGAGGGAAGTTCCCCCCACTTCCCCCCTGCCAGATTAAGCCTATACAGATAGACGGAAAGCAACTGGGAAACAACTTCACAGCTTCGGTCACAACCAGAATCGTCCGGTCGCTCCAAGATAAGGTATGTAGTGGAGCCGGAACGTCGTTTCGGTATTGCCTTTTTCTAAGGCCTCTCCAGCCCCATTCTGTTCTCGGTCTCCCCCCGCCCCAAAAATACCACAAGGAACAGAACATTCCGGCACTATTTAATTTACGACTATACCCACCTTGGTCAAGATCTCGAAAAGAGGACGTGAATAGCTGCCGCCTACAAGTTGGAGAGAGAGACTGACCGACTCATCTACTGGTTCCCATGGCAGGAATCTGTTATAGTGATTCCAAAGACTACACGATGTTCAGAAAATAAACTTATTTATGTTAAGGGTTTGGCAAGATTATAGCTAATGCGCAATATGAATATAGCTAATTACGTTACAAAACTAGCGCTTTACTAGCTATTAAATATATTAATTGTTTGTGACGGGGAATCTCACTTCATTACTCTAAATTAAGGCGCATTTTGTGTGCGCAAGTGTCCATCTCCGAATTTGTTTTATAATTATTTCCAAAATTTCAATTATCAAAACACACTTTTTAGTGTGATCAAAGGATTTGTCATAGGCCTAACTGATTAATTAAACTAAGTATTTAAACTAGGTAATTAAACTAAGTGTTATTTTCTGTGCAATTCTAACAAAAAGGATCGGTGATATTACAACGAAATCATTTATATGTTTTCCCCTATATTGAGAATTGCAACTTGTAGGTCATGTGCGGAGTGATTTATTATAATTCAAAATTTGCCCTCAAATCCACAGATTATCTCCAGTTTTAGGTCTTACTTTCAAATACAAACAATGAAACATTAAATGGTGTTTCAGGAAACATATAGATTGTGATCTTATCTCAAATTATTAATAACTGGCATATCATTCAAACGCTGGTTTCACGACGGTTTCCGATAAGAGTTAAAATGGTGTAGTTTTGCAAGAAGGTCTACATTTCAATAACAATTAACAGTAATGAACTATAATTTTGCATACTTACGTTTGAAGCATTGCCAAATGTTATAGGCGCTTTTGGCCATAGTTTTTTTAATATGAATATAATAACTAATAATTATTATAAAGTATTACTTTGATAAAGTAAAATGGAAAAAATTGGATTTTAGTTTATTTACTTTTAAGCAAAAATTACTTTAGTTGGCTTATTACTTCGAAAGAGATAAAGAAAAGGTTAAAACTTCCATTCAACGTTAAGAACTCTAAATTTTAGCTATTCACAACTTCATATGCGTTTGAGTAAAATAAATACATTTTTTATGAATTTTTGTTAATTTGATTCAAACAATCAGAATCCGTAATAAAAATGGATGTTTCCTTTAAAAACAATGAGACGATTTTTATGATGAAAATATTCTCATTTGCATAAAGGACGGCGCTTATGTAAATAAGAGATGCATATTAATGTAGATATAATAGACATTATTCCGAATCTGATACTTTTAGTTTGACAGTTCGACCACAGGTGCTTGAATAATAAACGATGTTCGGATGACTTTAAAACCGGCTGTGCATATAAAATTGAATATTTTGGCTATCTTAGCATTAGGAAATAAACATTCATAAAAATGGAGAATTTTCAGAATAAATGTATATTTTAACGGCATCCGTAATTTAATAATACTTGCTTTATCGGAAAAAATTTCCTGAAAACCGCTATCTCTCTCCTACACTCA
>QLNU02015003.1:63612170-63629028 GCA_006491805.2 Dysdera silvatica | reverse complement strand
TTTTTGCTGAGCCTCACTAGTCCAGTGGATATAGGTACCATCCTCGGACTTGATGGGTTTGGATTTGGAACCCAAATGAGCTCGATCGTATGTGTGCGCATCGTCGCCCATATGGTGCCTCTGTGGGGACACGACTAATAACATATCGCCTTTAGCTGGCCGTATAT
Source organism: Dysdera silvatica (assembly GCA_006491805.2). Classification (NCBI taxonomy): domain Eukaryota; kingdom Metazoa; phylum Arthropoda; class Arachnida; order Araneae; family Dysderidae; genus Dysdera; species Dysdera silvatica. The sequence goes on along the minus strand of QLNU02015003.1, from coordinate 63,628,861 downwards.
ACCGCCAGACATCAGTATGTCAAAGATAACAACCAATGTTGAGCGCAGGGAAAAATCTTTTGATTTTCAAAGCCGCCTATATTCTTTGTTGTGTTCCATACTCCCATCTTTCCTTTTCATAGCTCTGATGGTTGCTCTTGATGGTAACATCAACAAATATTATACCTTCCGAAACCTGTATACTAGATTTTGTTTAAATAAATCATCCAAGCAGTTACGTTTTCTGCTGTGAATTCATTGTGACCTACCGGAGAAGCCAAAGCAAGCAAATATTTCACTAGAAGATTCTATAATGTCTGTTCTTTCGGTACTTCTGCTAGGTTTTAAAAATACATTTTGGTAGCCAATTCTTTGTTTGAGGGTAGAATTAAGAGTGGGTGATAGTTATATTTATATACCCATGTGTGGGAAATCTCCATCTAGGAAAACCTACACACCGGATAACACTAGAATGCCAAACATTCTAGTGTTATCCGGTGTGTAACACTAGAATGCCCAACATGAACTAACTGGAGAGGAAAAAACTTAAAAAATGGAAGACAAGAAAATTGTCAGAATGGAATATAAGAAACACATAATGAGTTGCTGTGGGAAATTGGAAAACTAGATTATTTCCATTCCTCCTGCTTTACATTATATGAACGGATAAATTTTCTAAACGTATTTTTGGACACACTTTACTTAATTTCTAAACTCGTATGTGCAGTCGCAACCTTTTTGCAGCAAAATGACGCTTGCGCCATAAAAATACAACCAACATTTACATGGTTTTAAATGTGTCACTATTTTAAATATTAATTTTTTTAATTTGAATAGCAATTGCTTCATCAAGTGGCAAGTACAAATACTAATGGTCTTCAGTTACATTGATGTAAAGTATAAAGTACTAGATGTACGTTTTTTGAGGCTAATCACTTTCATGCGAAAATAAAGCGCTCTGAAGCGTAGTTTAAAATTTAAAAAAAAGGGGTAAAAAAGGAAATAAATATACTAAAAAAAAAAGACTTAACACACAAATTTCGTCTATGTAGATAAATATAACTCTTTAAGTAAGTGGAAAAAGATTAGATTTACCATGAATATTTTATCTTGCTTTCGAGATTTTTCATCCTGTAAAAAAGCGTATCCTTTTTAGAATTAATGTTGCTGTTATACAATGTTTAATTATAATATCAAATGAATTTGGAATTAATCTTTTCCTGCAGATTGTTATAAAATATTTGCGGTAGTATGTGTTTCTCGCCTAGATAAATTATGTCACTCTAAACCCACAAACAAGTCGCTGCAGAAATAAAATGAAAGTTGAAATTTTCTACATGAGTAAATATAAATTATACATCTTACATTTACAGAGAGAAGTATATTCCAGAATTTGAGTGGAAATTGTTTAATTCTAAGCTCTTCCAACTGCATTTTATATTTCAAATATACTCACTTGTTTCTTATTGTACAATGTAATAAATTTTATTTTTAATATAGGTATGTCTGAGACCTGATTTTCGATTATCGGTGTAGGCTGTGGAGAATGAGGTTTAGTGAATTCATTTTTATTTAGAAGTGAAAGGAAAGGGGTCGTTTTATATTTCATAAAGTAGAAATAAAATATATGTAAATATTTGACATCTTCAACATAGTGCTCAATCGATAAATGTCAATTTTCTTTTTATGGCTTTTAAATGGGACATTTTTGAAGTTCTACGGCTATGTTCGAACAAGTTTTCATGGATGGTATCCGACGCCTTTTAGCATTGACTGATAGAAACATTCAGATTTACTTTTTAAAAAGCGAAGTTAATAAACTACTTTTACGAGCAGCGATTATTAATTCGAATTGTATTATATACATTATTGAGTTTAAAACTTCTTGATTAATATTGCTATACCATAGTATTTAATCAGTGTCTAATGCAGTTTCAGCACCAATTGTGCTCAGTATAGTTACAGTACCAGTTGTGTTCAGTACATTTTCAGTACCAGTTTTTTTCAGTACGGTTTAAGTACTGGTTATGTTAAGTGCAGTTTCAGCACCAGTTGTATTTACTATACTGAAGTACCAGTTGTGTTCAATACAGTTTCAGTACCAGATGTATTCAGCATGATTTCAGTATTGGTAATGTTCAGTGCAGTTTCAACACCATCTGTGTTTAGTGCAGTTTCGGTACCAGTTGTGTTCAGTACACTTTCACTACCAGTTATGTTTTTATGATTTCAGTACCAGTTGTGTTCAGCGCAGTTTCAATCCCAATGTGTTCAGTGCAGTTTCAATATCAGCTGTGTTTAGTACAGTTTCAGTACCATTGGTGAGTGTCCATGGATATTTTAATGGTCAAATAATATATTAAATATTTGATGGTTATAATGTTCGTATTTACCGACATATAATAAAGTCACACAATAGAACTATATATCTATCAGCACGTAGCGAATAAATAAAGGACATTATTATGTACATATATACATATAGGCGTGACTTGTAGGGGGGACCTGAACATAAAAAGAGCCTAAAAATGAGGAGGGATATAACTTTGCCAATGCTTTAAAACACGGGAGGGGTACATTCACTCTTGCCTCCAAATTACGCCTATGTATGCACATAAAGGAAAGAAACTCCTATTCATTTACGTTCACGAAGGCTTTCACGGCGTCTGTTAATATACATTATAGAGTTTTTCTGGATATTCCGCCGCGTTTGTCTATTAAAAACACTTAAGGTTTCACTCCGTGTTATGCGGGGCATTCTCAGAAGAAACAGCCGACCAAGTTTCCCTCTGTAAAAATGCAAGATTCCTGCCAAGCGGAAGTCTTGCATTTTTGCAGAGGAAAACTTGGTCGAATGTTTCTTCTGAGGATGCTCCGCATAGCACGGAGTGAAACGTTAAGTGTTTTTAATAAACAAAAGCAGCGGAATACGCAGCAAACTCCTATTCATTTCGTCAACTTGAAAAATGCTCTAACATCCACAATAAACATACCGGATAGAAGAAAATTGCTGAACAAGTGAAGGTTAAATGACTGTCAGTCAACGACTGCCTTTATCCAGTGATCAATTTCATTTTGGATATCGCTGTTACTTCCCATCTTTAGGTATTCATTATTGGAATATATTGGTGCGCGAATATTTCTTCATCGCATATTATGTTAACCTCCTTATTGTGGATTTTTGATGATAATTTCTACCTATTGTTTGTTTTTATTTCACCTCTTTCATTTTTCTTAGATCATATAATATATCCCATGTTTTCAATTTCTTGCGTTTTCTCATATATTTATTTATAAAAATAATTTTTTAGAAATAATTTTTTGAAAATTGAGTTTTGACGCTCTACAGATTACGGTTAGCAGTTAGTGGGTAAGATTTTTCTGTTTACACTGTTTGAGGTCGATCTTGGGCAGACTAGGCGAATGCTTTACCATTACGCAGTTGCAAGGGCCATTATGTTTTCAAAGTAACTTTCGGAATATTTCTTAGGTATTGCGAACAGTTTGATACGTAAGAATACTCCTTTTCCCTATGTAGCTTTCTCTCAGATATATCTACTTATTTCTGGACGTTCAGAACAACTATTTACTATAAATCCCTATAACATACAGACCAGCTGGGATCACTAAATCCGAACATTTTACTTGTTTCTTGTCTTACATTGTCAAGCTTTTGTGTTAGGAGTAATGAGGGACTAAAGAAAGATGAGGACGAACCATCTCTCCTCTTTTATGCAGCTAATATTGTCCCAATGGGCATTACATTAGCAGAAGATAGTGGAATAGTTCTAAGCGTAGTTCCCATTATAGCTTTCCGTACTGGGATCTCTCGTTATTGAGTAAGGGAAAAGAAATGTAAGTTTATGTTTAGCTGAGGAAAAAGAGAAAAGATTGCGCACTTTTGTAATGTAGAAAATTTTGAAGTCAAGATATGTCTTCAAAGACTCGATCAGTATTTTACAATCATGCACACCTGGTAACAATCATAGTGCACCAGGGTGCAATTACACATGTACCATTATTTTAGTTGTTTAACCTTACAGAAATACACTTTCTCCTACTAGGTAACTGTGCGGCATTTTAATAACATACCTCAGTCATGATCAGAGTCAATACAATGTATGAGACCTTGTAAATGATGCATATTAAAAGCTTTCATTATTAGACTACAGTGCAAGAAGATACTACAACATTCACCAGTGGACTACAATTTAGTTAGTCCACTGGTGTATGTAGGGGAGTTTCTGGTATCATAACTCAACTACGATAAAAAATTTTATGTACAGAGTTGAATCTCTGTAACGCCCCTTATTACCCTGTAATCTCCATTAAGATCTTTCTGTGTACGTTAATGAGTTAATCTTTGTTCAATGTGTTGACGTTGTTACATTGCTATTTATTTATTCTTCGATTATAGGCAAGCGGATTTTCATTGTTCCATGGAGTATCAAACTGTACGTATCAAACACAATCAAAACATACCAAACTGTCATACCATTGTGAACATCTGTATGTAAACACCTTTTTGTATTTGTATAAATAATCACTCAGGCAAATACCAAAATCCCGAAATGCACGTATTTTGCAATTACCTTATTTTTTATGAAAGACTACAACGATTGGCTAAGGCTTACCATAACGAATGAAATTTTGTCATTTTCCGACATACACACACACTCAATTGTCACATTTCAACACACAGGTTCAATTGTCAAAATAAATTTGACACATTCCGACATACAAGTTCAATTGTCACATTCACTTTTGTCACAATCTAACACGCACATTCATTTATTTGTCACCTTCAATTTTGTCGGCACACACATTCAATTTTATCGACACCCACATTTAATTGTCACATCCAATTTTGTCGACACACACATTCAATTTTGTCATATTCCGACACGCACATTCAATTATCACATTCTGAGATACATATTTATTTGTCATATTCCGAGATACACATTTATATGTCACATTCCGACACACACATTTAATTTTCTCACATTCCAATACACACATTCAATTGTCACATTCAATTTTCTCACATTTCGATAAACACATTCAATTTTGTCACATTTCGATAAACATATTCAATTTCACAATAAATTTTGTCATATTTCGACTAGTGACAAAATTTTACTCGTTGCATTAGTTTGTATACTTCCAAATTAATGAAATTGGTATATAATTAGCGTATAATTGAAATTGGCGTATAATTAGCGTATAATTGACGTATCTCATTAGCAAAATCCTGGATAATTTTTCTCTTTATAAAAGCAATTACGATTTACAACTTAATTTTAATTATATGACTCAACATTACTCAAAAGTCAACGAACACCTAAAGACTGCAGAGAAATAGAAAACTACCTCAGACTACATAATACATCATTTTACCCGTTATTCTGCGTTCAGAGTTGTTTAATGGGAACCACCGGATGAAAATAAATAATTCCTGGTTCGGGAAATTTTTGCTTTTAAGCTTGATGTCTTAGTCCGGAACAAAACTATTTCAATTTAAAGTTGCTGGACTTCAGACAGCACATCAAGTCTGCATCTGACAGTTCTGTGCTTTTTATTTGTACTCAAGCATGAAGCGGAATTCATTTTTTATAATAGGCTGCTGATAACAACGACATGATGGTCAAATCCGAGGTTGGCGAGAATCTATGATTGAAATAGTTCATCCAGAACTGTTGACTGGCTTACAAAATAAGGCGTCTTTACTCAGAATTATTTTCGGTGGAAATTGTATATGTGTAAATATAAAACTGCCCTATGTTTATGGTAACCTTTAAGCATTCTCAATACAGTAGGTTCCCTCAATAACGCCAACCTAATTAACGATGGTAGTTAGCGGTTCCGGAATTACTCTATAGAATTACATTAGATCTCAATGAACTTTTTTTTATATAACAGCTTTTCTCCACGTCCCTTGAAAGCCATTATTATAAGAGATAACCGTATTAAAATTGTGCTTCGAATAATAATGGAGCAATAGTTATTTTTAGGGTTGCAAACTTTTTTTTCTTTCACAAGCTTGAATTAGGAAAACACGTTACAAATTTTCCTAATAGTATTTTTGCTAGTTTTCAGCGTCAAATATCATCAATTTGTCGCTAATTTTTACCAATTTAAAAAAAGGAAGATTAGTAGCGTTATTTCTACATGAAGCAGAGTATAGAGGCCGAGACTCGTGAAGGAAGAGAGGGAGGGGGGCTAAACACGTCAAGCCGTTTACATATCGGTTTTTTTCTCAGGTCTTCTGCCAAGCGACAATTCATGGTGTTGGTCCACTACACTGTATTCGGTTATGTATAATTTTGGGTCTTGGCGAAATAAATATTAATTAATTGATTGATTAATTAATTTAATTAAGCGTTTAACTTCCTTTCAAACCTGCTGTTAGTATCGAAATCATTATTATTATTATTAAATCGTAATGGTAAGAAAGGGAATGCAAGTTCATACTACAGCGAAATCTTGATCATCCGAAACTCGAGAAACAGAGGTTTTAATTCGAGCTATCGAAGTTCTGCTGTATTTACTCTATTGGGGCATGGGCTTAGAATTCATTAAAGTTCTGATGTAATTCACACATATATATTCACACGAAAATACAAGATCGGATGATCTATATAAATTAACGAATATTAGAAATGAAATGAAGGCTAAAAACATAAATTATTATGGCGTTCAAATATGGAATGAACTACCTAATGTAAAGAATATACAAAGCAAAGGAGAATTTAAAAAAACTTAAATCACTGCTAATAAATAGGCAACTAACAGATCGTGAATTAGGGAGTGGGGACATTTAATCTTCATTTAATGATTTTACTCTGCTTCTCCTGTTCTCTGTGTGGCATGGAAATAAAAATTTTGATTGATTGATATGTGGGATCGAATTGTTATCGAGCCACTATCAACAATACAATCGTGTGATGTAACGTTATATTAAGTATATTTGCTTTTATTGAGTGGCAACAGCTATTAATTTTGTAAAAATTCACGTGTTTCTTTCTGTTTTCGAATATAGTTTTAAGATGGTAATGTAGCAGATAGTGATACGTGAGAGAACGAGTTGAAAGACGTTAGGAAAGAAAGATGTGTGCTGGTTTATTTCGAATGCCCAATATGTATTATTTAATTGTACCTGTTCTTTATTTTCCTTTATATAAATACATTTTTTATAGAAGAAGCGTATTTCCCGAATGAATCGTAATTAGCAATAATACCTAGACACCGACAGATTGTAAGAATGGTAGGCCTTATATATATGTAGCATTTGTTAATATTAAATATACGCAGTATTAACATAAAATGTTTTAATTATTTCTTAATACTCTATATTTCGATAGAACTGAAAGACATGAAACAATGCCATATGTGGACTATAGTGTAGTTAATGTGCAAAATAATTCATGTAAACGAATTTTTAGAAATGAAATTAGATAAATCCATTTTACTCATTTCTTAACATAAATATTACATCGAGAATTTGAAGCAGTATACTAAAATTTAGAAATTTTCACCACTTCCTTACACACACTGTACACTAAGGTTGAATGGTGACGTAACACTACACAGTATAAATGGATTTAAGAAGAACAACGTTTTAGGTGTAGGAGAATAAATTTCAGCACATTATACGACGTACGTTTCGGACCGACAATGGCCGTCCCTCGTCAGGGATTCGAGTGATCTAAACTTAAACAGAGCTGAAGCGTTGCCGTATCAGAATTGAAGTGTTGCCGTGTTTAAAGGTCTATTTGCACGATGCTAGCGCCATCTGTTGGTGACAAAAGGAATCTAGTAGAAACTGAAGAGAGATTTTAAGTTTGCAGGACCAAAATTATGTTTTTCCACGCCCGAGCTGAAACTCGGAGTCGCCCCAATGTCATCGATTTGGCCGTTGCTAAATTCACCAAACATTTGCCAGAAACCACGCTTTCTAACCACGTGTACTCCGGAACCGTCGTACTTCCGTTTTTCTCAAAAATTAACTGCTCTATTGCAAAATTTTTGAACATGCAAACTTCAATGTTATTTTCTCCCCTTTCAGTAAAATTTAGCCCTCTAAATTTAAAGATGAACTTCCTACACTATAACTCTGGAGAGTGTACCAAATATGTTGACAATATAATTTATCATACATCGGCCAGACCAAACGAGCTCTAGTGCACAGAATTAAAGAACATCAACGTTACACATCAAAGGCTGATTTTAATAAATTCTCCATCGCAGTTCATTGCTGGGAGAAAAAACACAAATTCAATTTCCAAGTGGCGTCAATTATCCGTCAATCGAAATCGCAACACGAACTGAATTTTTTGAAAGCCTTCTTTATAAATCTCAACTCTGCAAATATCGTTAATGATCACAATATGACTCCAAGTTTCAGCCAGGCGTGGAAGAACTTCATTTCGTTCCTCCAGACATCAAATCTCTCTTCAATTTGTACTAGATTTTTTTTGTCACCAACAGATGGCGCTAGTATCCCGCAAATAGACCGGTACACACAACACTTCAGCTCCGATACGGCAACGCTCCAGTTCTCATATAGCAACGCTTCATTTCTGTTTAATTTTAGATCACTCGAATTCCTGACGAGGGACGGCCATTGCCCGTCCGAAACGTACGTCGAATAATGTGTTAAAATTTTTTCTCTTACACCTAAAACGTTGTTCTTCTTAAATCCATTTATACTGTACACTAGTTGAATGCTTGGACTCCTTTGAAAAAACATGTGCACGCGTCTGATCTATCGTGAAAATGTCTGTTGAATATATTTTAGTGTCAAAGAACAACTTCTACTGTTGCGTACAATTTTGTATGAAGCAAAATTCTGCAATAATTGATTTTGGGAAAAAATATTTTCCAGGGTTCCTTAAGACCTTTCTGTTTCCAGTATGGCTGCAGTCCTAAGACTGTGGCCATACTGGAAACGTGAATGATAACAGTACTACTTTTTTACCTCGCGGGAGGATGCCTAAGCAAGTTCAAAATGCATTTGATCAGTCTCGACTGGCTTCAGAGATTTTTGGAAAGTCGGGGGCGTTAGGGAAATCAAATTGGCCTGTCAAATTTGGTCCAAAAGTATATGAACATTTTTAGTGGGATCGAAAATGACTTTATATAGTGGAAATCACTGATACGGAAGAACAAGGAAAGGTTCTTTTTTCATCTAGCTTTTCTCTTGCCTACTACTTGTTGCTGACTAGCTACGATCTTGTTTAATAACCATGCATATCTATTAGGTGTTACGAATCCTCGCTAACTAAGATTTGAAATTTTGACGAAAGATTTTTAAATATCTCTTAGAAATGTATTTATTTTAAAGATTTACGTACTCTTAATTCCATTCGGCAAATCGGTCATTTCTTTTCTCTCGTTTTAAAAGCTCTTTTTTTTAACTTTTCTACTAATTGCTAAATTTTCATTTTTTTCTACATTCTGAAATTTGCTCATTTATTCTTTTCGAATTAAGTAATCACTTTTAGCCACATTCAAGTTCCTTTCCTATTTCCCTTTCGCCGACGTTCCTAATCCATTTTTCCTTAAATCTGTCTAGGTTGGTGCTTTTTTTAGATTACTTTCTGGAGAAATTTCAGTATTGCGCGTTTAATTTAACCATTATTTGCATAAAAGGAGGGCCATCATACAATTCCCTTTCTTAATTTCCATTTTATTATTTTTTCTGCATTTTAATATAAAGTGCGAAGGAGAAAGAAAATATATCCAAATATACATTTATTTTTGCTGCTTTTCAAAGAATTTAGCTCTTCGCTGCAATCTTGAGCTATCTCAGTGCTGTTTTTCCTATTTACCGCTCTACATATTCTCTAAATCTTTCGTTGATTAAAGCATCTAGAGATTTCAGTCACATATGCAAAAAATATGCGTTCATAAGAAATGCTCGAAAAAAGTTTTTTAAAGCGAGTTTCTTAAATTTAAAATAGACAAACAGAAAGTTTAAACCTGTATAATAGAATTAAATATTTTTTATATTATTTAAATTTTATTAAATTATTATTATAATTATTTATTAAATTATTGTTATAATTATTTATTAAATTATTATAATAATTATTTATTAAATTATTATTATTATAATTATTTATTAAATTATTATTATTATAATTATTTATTAACTTATTATAATTATTTATTAAATTATTATTATAATTATTTATTAAATTATTTATAATTATTTATTAAATTATTATTATAATTATTTATTAAAATTATTATTATTATAATTATTATTAAATTATTATTATAATTATTTATTAAATAAAATAGAATTATATCATGTACAATTCAGCAATTTGTATTAGAAGTTAACTATGCAGCTTATATTGAATGTTAAATAAGTTATTATTATCATTATAGAAATATATTTTATTGGACATTTTTTAAGGTAATAGGTTCTCTTATATGCGAATATAAATATATAAGTTATTTTATGCCAATATGGACTGAAAAATTAATACCGTTTAATCTTTTGTGCTCACTCATTCCTCACTTTCCAAGTTAAAAATTATAATAAAATTGTTTGTTTCGGTCAAATAATAGGTTATTCAAATTCCATACACGTTAGTAAACGTTTAAACGAGGGTTGTCCAAATTTATTGGGCAGCGGGCCACTTAAAACTTTTTCACGGACTTCGGAGGCCAACGATTCCGTAAAAAAAAAACAACACCCTCACTAAAAGTCTCCCTTCGTAGTTTCTTTATTTTTTCCACTTGCGATATGGAAGGGGATCACATGCTGTCCCAGCTGTTTTCTTTTATTTTTGAAAAAAAAAAGTTTAAAATTTTTGTTTTGAGATTCTTTTTATTCCAAGTAATTGTCGGCGGGCCAGATTGTGTCTCGCAGGGCGTATGTTGGACAACTCTGGTTTAAACAGACAACTTTATCTTTTCCCAGCATAAGCTTTAAGCAAGGAGAATATTTATTACGTTTCAAGAAATTTACGGTTTCCGAATATTAAAGTGAGGGAATGAAAAATATTAGGATTATATTAAAGACTTGGCAGCGGGCAGTCAACACTCGATGAGGATGTATGTAAAAATCAAAGTCTCTCTAGGGAAAGCCCATAATGAAAGGTAGCAAACTGCTCAGTATTTCTAATATGGGATATATTAGTGATAAGCAGACGATTATTTAATAATGTCACCTATGCCTGGCATGGAAATCCTTTCTTAAGTAACGTACTACAAATTTTCTGTACCTTTCTTTATTGAATGCTTTTGTCATCTTCTGATTAGATTTTACAATATGAGAAAGTTGAGTGGTCCTCAAGTGTCAGCAGTTCGTCTATGATTGTAATTTAACATTGTTAGATAAAAACTTAGCTGAATTTCACTTACGTTTGTTACACACTTGTAATCGTCGCACGAGGACACTAGGGTAGTTCTGTAACCTTTGAGAAAAGTAATAAGCATTCCGCATACATTCTATCCTCTCTGTGATAAAATTTGCTATGTTTGCTGTCTTTGCGTAACGTAAAAGATATCCGGGTATTAATGTAGAAATATATGCTAATTATAATTTGTTAGTTTTGCCAGTTCCTAATATTTAGCCAGATATTTTTTGAGGTTACAGGTGCTCGTATAAAAACTTTCCTTTTTAATAAACAGTCAACGTTTATAAAAATACAGATGGCCCGAGGATTTAGTTAGCCGAGAATCTTGTAAAGAACTATTAAATTTAAGTAATAATAAAAGAGAGAGAGAGAGAGAGAGAGAGAGGAATACACACACACACATGTACATATATGTATGTGTGAGGGTTTTAAAACCATTAAAAATATTTTACAATATGTACTCAGAACAAATTATACAATAGTAATAACATTGTTTTTGAATAGTGTTATCATTAAATATACCTATATCACACCAACGTAATAAATTTGTAGTACCAGGTATTTAAATCCCATACCAATACCATTAACCACTGCCCAATATGTACCCATTTTAAATGATGCAAATGGAGTTGTTATAAAACACAGCATTTATAACACTCCATTTAATATATAAATGAAGAGTTGATAAATTTAGACAGATCATAGTTGGTCTGAATTAGAAAGAAGAATTGGACCTGCAATGTACAAATATTCATTGGCGTTATGAGCCAATAATCATGGGTTAAACAATGTTTTAAAGATCCAACATTCCCCATTCAATGCAGACATTATACAGGAAGACCTGTTTGTTTATAACCATCCATGTGGCAGAGATTTAAACAATTTTTTGTGTTTGAAAGAGACAAAAAATAGAAAGAAATAGAAAGTCGTCGATACATCTCACATCAAAGTAACACTGTTGAATAACTTACAAGTAGTAATTCAACAAACTCAGTTCAAGTAATACCACAAATGTAAAAAAAATATAGATGAATTTATTCAGTGTCAGAAATTTTTTATTTTTAAGCATTTTTAGCAGAGTTTTTGCAAGCATATTTTATTAATAATAAAATAGGAAGTGGTTAAATTACCTTGTAATAGCAGTAATGTAGAAATTAAATTCAAACTCGTAACTAAAAAGATAGCACATGATCAGTTGAAGGCAGTTTTGAAAGTGTTTCCACATCTTATAAACTAAGCAATACCAGATATCCAAAAGGAGTAATGAACAGGTGCTTCCATCTATATTTGAGAACTGCGATTAGATGTATTTAATTGCAATGATTATTCTTTATAAGAAACATTTAAGATTTCTTTCTAGAGATGAAATTTGCAAATGTTCTATTTATATAGTTCATTGGAAAACCATTTAAAACCAAACATTTTTTAAAAGATCTTAAGCCTTCAGAAATGGCTTCAACTCTATTTGAAAGCACTTTCTGTCTGGAGAGTTCACCTAAAATCAAATTTTTTATAACATGTTTTCTGAGACATGTGTCATATTGCAAGTACTGAACAAAAGCAAATGAAAATTGTTTTCTTTTATCGCATATTTGAAAGACAAATCTATTATTTTCATTGATAGTAATAAGTAGATCTAAAAAGTGAACTTAAGTTCTAGATACAGAGGTATCTTTCAGTGTTAATCCTGAGGGATAAAAATCAAGGTCCAATTGATGCTCCATACCATAGCCTATACAGATTATATCATCTATATATCTGCCAAAAAATAAATCCGTTCTTGGTGAAGACAAACTTTCATATTTATGTAAGTATAAATCTGCAGCTAAAGAAGAATATACTCCCCCTTGAGAAAGCCCTCTTACCTGTTTATAATAACCAGTGCCATTATACACCACCTTATATTTAAGATAGAAGTTTTGTAGTTTTACAAACGAAATTTTGTCAATTGATTTTATATCATACTCTGTAAATAATTCTAATAACACACGATAAAGGTCTCTTAAGATGTAAGATATTATTACCCGTCATAGCGGTAACACAATTGCCAAACATTGGTCAACACAGAAAAGCCTCCGGGGCGAAACTTTTGTGAGTTTTACTAGGGGGAATTTATTTAAAAATAATTTTTGACACTCACGTAAAGATTATAGCTCAAACTAGAGCTTTTTTTTTATTTTTTCTGTGTTGACCATATTTGGCAATTGTGTTATCCCTGCGGAGGGTAATAATACCTTAACACCTTTACATACGGAGAAAGAGAGCGTTGTTTCCTGTCCTCATTCGTCTAGCGGTCCAAGACACTCCGGGCTAAACGGAGGGACCCTGGTTCGAATCCAGGATGGGGAAAGCGTCTCTTTTTCTCCAAAACGAATAAAGCTCTAGTTTGAGCTATATGTACGTGGGTGGCAGAAATTATTGTATAATAAATTCCCCCACGAAAAACTCACAAAAATCTCGCCCCGGAGGCTTTTCTGTGTTGACCATTATTTGGCAATTGTGTTATCCCTGTGAAGGGTAATAATATCTTACATCCTTACATACGGAGAAAGAGAGCGTTGTTTCCTGTCCTCGTTCGTCTAGTGGTCTAAGACACTCCGGGCTAAACGGAGGAACCCTGGTTCGAATCCAGAATAAGGAAAACGTCTCTTTTTCTCCAAACAAACAAACAAAAAAGCTCTAGTTTGAGCTATAAGCTATACGTGGGTGGCAGAAATTATTATATAGGTCTCTTAAATTGATTTTGTTAAATAGATATCTGGAGTTCAAAGTCTTTAAAAGTTGAAAACTATTTTTTAAAATAAAGGTATTTAAGGAAATTTTAACATAAATCTGTTTAAATGTTCGAAGAAGCAGTTTAACAGCTCTAACACTATAAGAGCTAGTAGCACATCTAACAGTGCGAAAACCAATTGGATCTTTATAAAATTTAACAGTAAGCGTCATGTATGGGAAGTTGATTGGAGATTGGATAGCTTTGAGTTTCTCAAAAGCACCCTGTATGTGTTTGAAGACAGGAGTAGAGTTTGTACCCAGATTTATATATTGCTCTGTATTATCAAGAAATTTCTGTATGTTTGAAGCATAGAACCTCTTGCATATGATGGTAAATGTCGAAAAATATTTATCTATGTTCAATAACATAAAGCGTTTATAAAAATCTTTCAAATCTCTTTTGTATTCTGCAATGCTCTTGAAATTTGTATGTGATTTAACCCATTTTTTATACCAGACAACCTATGAGGAAACTTCACTTATACAATTATTTTTCCAAATAAATGATTCGATTGGTATTGTATGTCTAGTAACCACATTGTAAATAAAACCATCAATTTCTCTGATGATATTCTTCTGTGTTTTTTTGCATATATTTTTATAATCTAAACTTAGTTCTTTTTGACGAAAGTTTTTTAAATCACTATTACTGAAGAAATTTATATCACTTGTAATTGTATGTTGATGATTACTGTTAAAAATTCAGTGTATCATTTACATATGGATGATGTATAAACAGCTTCATTAGTTCTTTTAGAAACAGAGTTATAGTTGAAAAGTTGTCGAGCTATAATAACATTGTATTTATAGCTTGTGTATATATATATATATATCATCATCATCATATTCAACCATTATCTATCCACTGCTGGATGAAGGTCTCTCCAAATGCTTTCCACACAAGTCTATCCTGAGCAATTCGCTTCCACGTCACCCCAACCTGTTTTCTTATTTCATCCACCCATCTAGTTTGAGGACGTTTTCTAGGTCTTCGGTGGTCTCTTGGAATCCAGTTCAGAATTTCTGTTGTCCATCGTTGATCAGTTCTTCTTGCAATATGCCCAGCCCATCGCCATTTCAGCCCTTTTACTTTAACAATGATGTCCTCTACTCTAGTTTGCTCTCTCACCCAAGTGTTTCTTTTTCGATCTCTCCTAGTTATTCCAAGCATGCACCTCTCCATGCTCCTTTGCGTTGTCTGTAACTTTCGTATTGCTCCAACTGTTAGACTCCATGTCTCTGATCCATAAGAGAGGACTGGCAATACACACTGGTTGAAGACCTTTCTTTTTAGACACAAAGGCAATTTCCCCTTCAGGATAAAACTGTTTCTTCCAAATGCACTCCAGCCAAGTTTAATACGTCTGTTGAGTTCTTTCATAATGTTGCCATCCATTGAAATCAGCTGGCCAAGGTAAATATATGAATCAGCAATTTCTAGCTCAATGTTGTCAACTTGTATTTTTGTTTCCTCTACGAAATTATTGAACATGATCTTAGTTTTTTGTAGGTTCATCTTGAGTCCAACTTCTTTACTTCTAGTTGAGAGCTCCTGTACCATGTCTTGGAGTTCTGATGGGTTCGTTGAAAAAATAACAATGTCATCAGCAAACCGCAAATGATTTAAATATTCACCATTTATTTTTATTCCCTTGTTATTCCAATTTATCTGCTGAAAAATCATCTGTAAAGCTGAAGTAAAAAGTTTTGGAGAAATGGTATCTCCCTGCCTCACACCTTTACCAATTTTGATAGCTTCGGTATCTTTATGTAACCGAAATTTTGCACTTGCATTTTTATACACACGTTTCACCATGTCAATGTACACATCCTCGATGTCTGTTGATCTTAAAGAGTTGATGACTGCTGATGTTTTAATAGAGTCAAAGGCCTTCTCATAGTCAATAAATGCCACACACAATGGAAGTTCATATTCATGTGTTCTTTCAATTAATTCTCTTAATACTTGAATATGGTCCACTGTACTGAATCCACTTCGAAATCCAGCTTGTTCTCTTGGTTGAGCTGCATCTATATATATATATATATAAAAATATTCAGTGAAACATGCCTGATATGAAAAATCACGGGACCGGAAAAAATCCGTAGTATGCAGGTTTCCGCCTTATGGAGGTTACATGCAAAACAAATACATACATAGTTAAATTCAGTGGTAAGAGATGACTGCATATGCTATTTTTTTTCTTTGTCTTATCTTGCGAACTTTAAGATTATATTTATTTTCCTTTTGATAAAAATATTTATTTTATCACTGCATTTTATTTTTATTAATTTTAATTTTTGCACTACTTTGGCGTTTTAGTAGTTACGATCAATATGATGCAAAATTTCATGCAAACTATACATGCTTATACCATACAAAAAGTCTATTATGTAAGCTTAAATTGTAACGATAAAGTACCTCCCTTGTAAAGATAATGATTCCCTTGTATAAAGATACTCTCCCTTGCGGTGGGTTTATCCATGAATTGATAAAGTCGATATGAGTGACTTTTCGTTCTGGTTAATAATGAACGTTTTTATTTAAGAAGTAGGTGGCAC